>BLKR01002614.1:0-186293 GCA_011170035.1 Teleogryllus occipitalis | reverse complement strand
CATCATTGATTAATGATTGCTTTGACATAGACATCCACGTTACGGAAATAATGACATCGAAATAACAATACTTAATTTTGCATTTTTACTATATTTAATATTATTCATTTTATTTTAATATATCATTAGAAGAAATCGCTTATAGCCTCGTTTCTATGGTCTAATAATTTAAAACTCTGAAGAAAAAAAGTATATATAAGGTCGTAATGTTTTTGTTCTCAAAATTGGAAGTAGGAATGAATCTAAGCTACATTCTAAATATTCTTAATAAAATGTTCTAAAACCCAATTATATCGTATTGATAAAAGAAATTAAATGAAAGCAGCGAATGATGATACGTGGTGCGAGGAACTCAGCAGCCAGTTCGTACGGTGGCGTGCGGGAGATCGACCTTCACCCAGTGGACACCTCCGTCGACGCCGAAAAGCCCCGAAAACCCGTCACCGCCGGTGAGGTCCGCCGGGTTGCAGCGGAGGTGCCCGACACCGCCCAAGCTGCCTCGAAGTCTCAGGGAGCGTGACCGGCTGTAGAGGCCAACGCCCGCCCCTCAGCGACGTACTACGTCATAGCTCGAACTGAGATATATATGTAACATGAAGTAAATTTGTTGCGTCTACAACTTGACGCAACGCGTCTCCAAGCCCCTTAAGGAGCGTTGAGCGCTTTGCGCTGGGGAGTAATTCTCCATTAATATGCGCTATTGCGGAGTAATCCTCCGTTACAAATATGTCATATCACCTCGCAGTCAGTTGTCAAGAGGACCGCCAGGTAGTATCTCCGCGTACGCGCCTCCAGCGTCACTACCCAGCGGCCAGAATTGGGAAGGAATAAGAATACGGGTGGGGTTTAGGACACTTCACAGGGGTTGGACTAGCCCTTGTGAAGCAGCCAAACTCGTTTTGTTGGAACAAATTTCACATGAGATTCGACGGGAATCAAACCCGGACCTCAGTGGTGAAAGGCTAGCGATTTCGCTATGTGCCACGAGTAGGAAAAGATGTGGATATATTATGCAAAAATCGGGACATTATGTATATTTTACATCAGTTTCATATTTACATTATATACATTAACTCATTGATCTTGGCAGCATAGTGAGTAATTCAATATTTCTCCCGGGTAATTAATTGACGTCGGTCAGACAATATTCTTAAAAGCAGGGAACGATCTCTCTGTCACATGAGCTAACTGAAGCGAATGAAGATAAGGAATTTTCCTCAGCGATGTATCTTTACAAATATTAAGTCCTCACAAACAATTCTACTCACACTGAGAAATGTTGAATATCCTGGTTTTCTTTTTAATACCTTTTGTAGTTTCATAAGTTTTCTTATGGCTGTGCACAGCCCTTCAGTTCTTCGACATCGATTTCCATTATGGCAGTAGATTCGTGCGGAGGAAGTCCCGGAGTTTCGAGTTGTTTGATGATTTCTGGGAGCCAACCGAAGTTACTCCTGATGTAGGGCACTGAACTCGCTGACAGGAATCTTTCACTTTGGAATCACTGAAAACACTATAGCGCTTCGCGAATAGTAACATCACATTCAGGGTCAAAAGTATCAACAGTGAATTTAATTGGGTCTACACGATCACTGTAAAAATTCACTGCTTCGATCCACGTTCCCCATCTTCTTAAGATGGCCCTTTTGGTAGCTGCTCTTTATATCACTCGTTGCGAGGCCTTTAAAACTACTTTTTGTGACAAATTCATTTGTTCACATCTGAGAATTTACTTCTAAACTCTTCGTAATCACGTTGCAGTCCATGTGTCAAGCTCGTAAAATGAACCATTAAACACTTTTAATTCAATAGCTGTTTACATTGTTTTATTCAGTGACTGTTTAAGCATGTATGTAGCAGCATCTCAATAAAAAAAAACTAGCACATTCTCTTTTTTCACTGGTAACACTTTTTGTCCATCTTTCACAAATCTTGCAATAGTTCCGTGATGTGTCTTGTTTAGTTTTTTGCAGTAGATTGAGGATGCTTTCAAAGGACAGTCTGATTCTAGCTCTCCTGCCATGTTATTCTCAATAAAACGACCTTTCACATCGGTAGTTTCATCAACAGCAACCCACATGACGAAGAATTGTGGTGTTTATTACCCACGGAGAAAATAAAAATTGCAATCGTATGTTTAAATATCCAGAAAAAGAAGAAAGTGCTGAAATATGTAATTTTATATCGAATGGTTCGGAATATGTAAAATACAAACAAATAAGTAAACACACGTAAACTTAAATTGAATTAAAATGATCCTGATATAAAAATTTGAATATATCCTTGTTTCCCAGCTTCTAATTAAAAAAAAGTTTTCATTTTTTTAGGTCGCTTTTCAACATCAAGGTCATATAGCGACCACTTTGATTTTTAGACTGTAGGAGAAACTGTAGGGAGAACACGTATCGACTACACAAACACACACTAACATTCACGCCCGAGGTGGGAATCCGCGATCGTCTGGTCCGAGATCGCTACTGCACTACTGCCTGAACGATCTCGGCCAACAGATCGGCAGCTTCTAAATTGTAAGCAACAAAATATGTAATTACATGAATATCCCAGCTCTAGCTGCATCAGTCTTATTCCTCCCTTTCTCTTCGTGCCGGTGCACATTCGGAGCTCTTGCGGCGACTGGCTCGACTCTTTATGCTGCAACCCCCGAGCAGCATTCAGAATTGACTGGACGTAAAATGATAAAGTTCCTTCGTCCCTGGCATCGCACCGGTTTCTACATGAGCGCAAATAGCAACGCACGTACGTTCGTTTCGCCCACGGAGCAGCGAAATGCCTCCGTGCCACGTGTTCATTCTCCTATTACTCCGCAGCGGAAGAAAAATTCAAACTATTTCTAAATATTCTTCACACTATTCATTAATCTAAACTCGTAACATAGTTCATCAAACGGCAAATTTTATCCAGATTTTTTTATTGAGAAGCTTTCAATTATCCCACTACGTGTCGGAAAATGTTCACATAACGTTTCCGGCCTCAGGTTTCACTTTTATCGGATTTTCCATAAACGTTACTTTCACGCAAATACGGACCTGATTTCTTGCTTTTTTCGGCACTCGTAAGTTAAAAAAAAACACTACTTCTTCATGCCGAAGAATTGCAATTAGGAAACCCTCTGGCTGTACAATCAAACGTGTTCACAAAGACTGACCCTTTTCCGATCGAGGCACCGCTTCCATCGGTGGCTCACCGTAGAAGCAGCCTGCCTAGCGATGGCCGGCTCATAAAACGCCAGCATGAACGCTCCCTTCTGCTCGTAACTTGAAATGCGTAATTTTTAATCTCGTCATAGTTGACTTCTCACTTATACGAGACGTCTCGTATATTGCAGTGTTCTGTCTTCATTTCTAATCGATGTATTAATTTATTTTCTACCTATCTTCCCAGACTCCATCTCCCCATATGCTTACACAAATATGTGTACCCTTTTTTGTAGTGACAATGAGAATCCAGAGATGTCAAAGCTAAACACCAAAGACCATTTTTTACGCGAGGGATGTAAAAATCACGTCCTACATGCGGAACGCGTGTGCTTCGCGTACTTTTGCTAACTACTTCACGAAGCAAATCGCACAGAATCAGAAAAGAGAGAAAATTTATTTCCATCAATTTCTATGAGAAGGAAATTTCCAAAAATACAAAATATCTTTGACATCGAATCGTGACGTGCTCAATTGACAATAAAACGTCTTTTGTTTCTTCACGCTACCCGAAGCGTATGTTTTTGTGTTATATGTGTATGTACTGCTTACTGTAAATAATGTAAATAATGTTCGTTGTTAAATTAAGTCAGGATGTAAGACAAAGTAGATTTAGATTAGTTTGTAAGTATCTAGTTTATAAGCTAGGCCATACGTTAGCTATGTAAACAGAATTTAAGAATAAATATTAAATAAAAAAAGGTAATCAAACTGGCCTTCTATATCGAATTACACACTAAATACAATATTACATCTTGGGACTCTTTTTAGCATAATAATAAATACTGACAGAAAGCTCTCGTATCGCTGTAGGAATTAAGACACTTGCATACACAAAACTTGTTTGACACTGGCCCAGATTATAATGAACGTTCGCAGCGTGAAGCTACCCGTGAATCAAGCTCACTGCTGGCGATGCTCAATGCTGACGGCCTTGGACGGCTTTATCTCGCTTTTCCATCAAAATAAACACCGGGGAAGCAATCTTAGCTGATTTTCCAGCTGCAAGTTAGGCGAAAGGTCACTGACCGCAAACTAATGGAATTTCCACCAAGATTTTAAAGCTAAAGAATGTTTTTTACTGGGTTGTTATTTTAAGATACTTTCATTTACGTGGCTATTTGAAGCTCACGACAATAGTTCATCTTGAAGAAATACAATAAATAAGAAATCGAGTATTTCAGGTTTGTTTTATTTTCTACGTCATACAACCTATCCAGCGTTCATTTTTATGTCGCAAAAACCATAGTATTTATTTTGAATTACACTGCGTTTTAAGAATGTACTAGATTATTTAACAGATAGAATATACCACACAAAATACTCGTCAATATTATACTCTAAGTGTGCGGAACGCGATGCTTTCCTCGTAGAAAATTAGGTGGTAACGCCAGCGCTGTAGGAGAAGCCGTGGTGTGTGTATGGTGTCGCGGGAGCCGATTTGTTTTTCGGAGAAACTGGACCTGCCATTCTTCATGAAATTCATGACAATCTGGGGTTTTGTAACAGGAGCTTCCGGACACCTGCATGAGTATAAACTGAATTTAATTTTTTTCGACACAGCCAGCCCGTTTCCTCTACTCATTCCACCATTTGTAGGAGGAATTTGAGGCGGACAAAGCCAGCTTGCGGCAGATTTCCCGTTTACTCTACTCATTCCGTTTCGCAGGTTACGGCATAAGAAACAACGTACAGACGCGAGGCCTCCAAAATCTGGATTTAAGAGCTTACGACTCACCGTTTCCGAGTAACAGTTGGTTGAGGGGAGGGATAACTTGCTAAATCTTTGTGTATGAAACAAAAGCCATTGATGTAATGTAATACAAATTTAAATTCTGTGGTGGCAGCGGAGATTTTGTGGCAATTCATGATAAAATATCCGGGATCAGTGAGGTATATACCACAATAGTAGGCTATATAATTTTAATACATTTAGCCAAACACGTGTTTCGGGAACACTCTTCCCATCCTCAGTGGTTCCAAGTAACACAGAGTAAACACATACGTTCATAGAGAGTCGCCATTTTGTTCGTACGCTGTACGAATGCGGAGGATGAGAAGAGTGCTTCCGAAACACGTGTTTGGCTAAATGTGATATTAAAATTATATAGCCTACTATTGCGGTAGATACCTCACTGATCCCGGATATTTAATATAAATTTATTATAAATCGGGAAATGGTATGCTTGGAACTTACCAGTCCCTAAAGAGTCTGTGGTGTAATAGAATCCTAATAAGGTAGTTTTGTAAAAGATCTTTGCGAAAAAGTATATGCGATATGTTTACTAACTTGTTAAAATTCTTTTTTGTAAAAAATAATTTTTAAAGTCCTTATGCGAATTTCAATAATGTATTTTGCTACTCGTTTAACTTTGGAAGAATACTGAGCTTTTGTTTTTATTTTTCAGACGAACGAGAAGACGTCCAGAAGAAGACGTTTGCGAAATGGATCAATTCCCAGCTCATCAAGGTAATCATGAAATAACAATAATTTTTGTTTCGAACTTCTATTCTTTTCATTACACGATTTTACGGTTCCTGTATTCTTGTGCCTGAAGGTATAGTACGCACTTTGTCCGTTCTTGAGAAGAAATGCCCATCAACCTTCTGTGCAATTTTCATTCGTTTGGATATAAACTCAAGATAAAAGTAGAGTAGAGTCTTTGAAAGCTTAATAACAGGAACACAGTGCTGTGCACAATTAAAAGAAATCCCTAATGATGTGATAGTGAAGTAAAGATCTAGGAATCCATACCGACAACATGCTTACTTGGACCACCCAAGTAGACAAGTTCTGCCAAAAAATCATCAATAGTGCCCGGATTTTGATGACAGGGTGATTTTGAACCTTATGGTGAATTTTATATACATTTCTGCACGAATTCACAGACTGTAGTATCGAGAAATATATTATTGTGTATATAAAGTCATATTTGTCGGTCTGAATAGCCGAAGTTGCTAAGGCTGAAGGACCGTAGCTACCTCGGGTCGAAGGATCGCGGGTTCGAAATCCTCTTCGGGCATAGATTTTGTGTGTATTCGTGTTGTCCTTGCATATTCTTCCTACAGTTCCCCCTACAGTTAAAACAATCACAGTGGTCGCTAAATGACCAAATAGTTAAAAAGCGACCTAAAAAAGAAAAGTCATGTTTATACCTCTTTTATTACAAGGACGTATTTCGGCTAAGTTTTACCGTAAATGCATGAAATTGTCTTGTTTTCAAGGATGCAAGACAGAAAAGAATAAAATTTGATCCACTTGACAAAGTGTCAGGTGATATCATCACAAATGAAAACAACAGCTACTTTTGAAACAATGCTTTTTAGTGTTACTAAGTAGAGTATAGAGTAGGCCGTAGAGGTGCACGATTATGCCAAACCTTTCGGACGCGGTATCCATTTTGATTCTTATGACACTTGAAAACATCATTTACGTGCAGGGTGCCACCAATTGTGGTCGATTTATCTCGTACCGTTTTTGAATTAAAGTTCATTTTTTGAACATATAAATTGAAAAGTTGTTGTAGAGATGTAAAAAGGGGAATTACTGACAATATTTTGGGAAAATGCGCTACCTCCATGGATTTCGATCGTTTTTTAAATGCATTTTGAAGTTTTACATGACTCAAAGAACTTTTCTGAAGTTGTAGCTTTAGACACGAAATAGTTTTTGAGATACTGCGGTTTGTTAGACCCTGTACGGCGTCCTAATACAGTTCGACCATTAATTTTCGCAAATTCGGGAAGCAATATTTTCTTCTCCGCTATCGCTTGACAAAATAAACTGGTCTTTCTTATTGCAACATTGTAAAATTTAATTCGCTCTATTCAATAGAACTATTGTCCATTTTCCTTTACTAATACACTATGGATAAACTGCGTCAAGTCGCCGGAAAAAAGTTTTCGAAGATAATAGAGGTATTAACAAAATTGAAAAGCTTCCACAATATTCAAATAAGAAAAGTGAAACAGCACACACTATATAAACATATTTTTTAAATACAAAACTTTCACCTCTTAGCTCTCCTCATTAGATAAAAAATTATGATCAAACTTGAAGTCAGCAAAATGTCCTAAAATATAGGGTATTTTGAATGTAAAGTAGGGTAAATTAAAATGTGGCATGTATCTCAACATAATATTGTTTTCGACAGCTTAATTTGAACTCCATCTCTTGACATTATTGCATAACTAGTGGAGCTAAAACAGCACGTACTTTCTCGCCCGTATTTTCAAGCAAAATTACGCGAAAGTACGCGAATTTACGCAAAATTACGCGATTACTAATGATGCGTATTTTAGTAAATAAAACTATTAGTTTATATTAATGCGAAACAAAAGGCAAGTCATTATCGCCTTCTGTTATCAGTGCGGCGTTACAACAATGGGTTTCAAGAAACTATGACAGCTAATTCGTATGAGATACTCATTTTGCCAATTAGCATTGTTGATACAGCTAGCAAGAAAATGAAAATAGAAAAAATATAATAATTCAATATTAAATTTTAATATACATCAAAATTACTTTGTTTTTATATGCATTATTTCTTATTCCGACATCTTAATAAGCAAAGCGAAATCATCTCTTCCTTTTCACATTTAACTCAGTTTAAGCACAGAATTTAAAATTAGTTTTACATAATTTCCAAAGGAATAATTTTAAAACTTACAACATAAGCTCGAAGAAAAAAAATTAAATAACAAACAAATTCTAAGTTACCCAAAATTACGCAGCATTACGCAAAATTACGTAGCATCCAACTGCTTAGCATCACTATTCATTCTACGTTCAGGAAGCGCAGTAAATTGGAAGCGGTCAACTATTTTTGTCGCCAAATTACTAAAAAATACTCAAATTTTCTTAAAATTCAACATGACTTTATTTGAAGAAGTTTTTGATGAACACATTTCATTGAGAAAAAATTGTCTATAATTATAGATGTAGGAAGACGCTGAAAAAAAATTGGAATTTTTTCAATTTTCGAAAAATCACGGTTTTTAACTGACATGAGACCTACACCATTCTCTTAAACGTCCTTCAGACTATCCAACAACAAAATTTAATCAAAATCGATGCCGCCATTTTTTTAAAAATGTCTCAGGGGCTTCATGTAAAGTACCCCACAAAATTAAAATATCGATTTCAAATTCAAGCGATCGCGACATCAGCCAGGTCGATCGGGCAATATTAGTTTTGGAGAAGATCGGCTGAACAGTTTAGCCGCTAGCGTTATTCACAGACAGACGGGCGGACATGTTTTGCCGTCAATATAGTTTTTGGTATCAAGGACCAACAAAACAGGGATTAAGGCTACACCATGTGTTAGAGGATTTTTTTTCTCTAAATTTAGCAACTGGATTTATTCACTTTTTCATTACCAGGGCCCTGTAATAGTTTTTCTGCCGAAAATTCGCCGTTTCTTCCCTCAACATTACACGACTCTCTCTTCTTAAGAAGTCCCTTCTTACGCGCAAGAAAAGTAAAAATGTGTAATTTTTTGATTTTTGCAATAATTTAGTAGACATATTTATAACAGTTATTATTTTTTAGACTTAAGCTTTTCTTTCTGGTTGAAAAAAGTGATAAAATACAAACGGTGGAAAATTGTGCAAATTTTTACGTTAATAAAAAATTCGCAGCTATGGCAGTGTCTTCGAATTTTGTCTAATTTCGTGCATTGAATGCCAGCGTTGGCAAGTAAATTCAGTTTTCTAGGATGTTGAAAATGCATAATAATGTTTGCTTTGTATAAAATGTTTTAATTTACGCGTACGTTAAAAGTACGTTTCTGTTAATGTGTGTTGGAAATACACAGGTGTTTTTTTTGTTGCAAAAATCATCAACTTTAAATTTAGAATTTGAAGGAATGGGGAACGCTAGGTGGTTGTAATTTTGCATTCATATACTATTTTATGTAGATATCTTGTGTGCTAAGTTTCTCTTTTCTTTTACTTATTGTGGATGTAAATTGAGGAATACGAAAGAGCCAGTGCGGTCTGGGCGTAGGTGAGGCGCGCTCCCTAATGAAGGAGAGGGCGAGTGTAGCAGGGTGGCCACTTCTGGAAAACATGGAAAATCAGAAAAAAATAAGAGAATTTCTTTGCTCTGGTGTAGTCAGGGAAATATCAGAAAATTTGTGCAAAATTGTTTGAAGTTAAGGAAAATTTTGACACGGTTGGACTTGAATTTTCAGGTAAATACGCATTTTTGTCCCTTCCGAGTGTTGAAAGTTTAGTGGATATTCAAGTTGCCTCCTCCTACTTTCCTATATCAAATTGCTTATCAGTTAGTTTAGTTATCAAGTTGCTTAGTTTAGTCAGTTAGTTAGCAAGTTGCTTAAAAGAAAATATTTTCGTCGAAACGAATATTATTGTAAGTTTAATACTTTGGATGTATACGGTGAAAATGTACCAGTTTGGTATGCAGTGTTGGTCACTCATCACATGTTATTGTGGGTTTTCCCCGATCCAGTGAAGGGAGTCTGGTACACGACCTTTAAAAAAGTCTGAGGTCCATGTCTGCAGATTCAGGCAATGACACTCCGGGCGATAACATTTCATAACATGAATAGCTCACACACTTTCTCAGATTGCACAGACGAAATGTGCAGAGATAAAGAAGATGACGTCACGTCGAGGCTTCTTTCGTTCTTTGTTATGTGTTTTCATATGGACAATAAATATTTTCATTTAAACACGTTTTTGACTTTTTAATCGCATAAAACAAATATTTCGCTTTTTACTCCGCGTCTTAGTTAAAAAACTAGATATTATTTCTAAAATCATATTACAGCTGTTTTGCTAAATTTCTCTTCGAGTTTAAATTTGTACTTCACGGCGAAATAAGAGCTGACTACTTACTTTGACTTGCTTGAATAATTTTTGAAATAGTGTAAAATACTCTACAAATCTTATCAGTGAAAATAATTTTAAAAAATGCTCTGGAAAACTAAGAAAAGGTTGGTACATTTGTTTCCGGAAATGAGTGACCACTCTGTTATAAGGCGTGCACACGACCAAACGTTGGAAAGGTATGGAAGGCTGACTGGGGTGACTAAACGCCGGTCGAGCACAGAACAACGAGTAACGTTGCGAGTCTGTGGGTGCGCAGGAGAGCCCAAACGGCGAGGGAGGCACGCTGTTACGTGATCCCCCGAAATTTAAGCGAGCGGAACTTGCCGCGTCGCTGGATTCTTTAAGTTGAGAGATCTCCGTGCGAAAGCGCATTCCTCCACCCACGGGTGGCGGGTGCGATGGTCGCCGCTTCGGCTGGGCGCCTTGGACACGGCTGTCGACACGGGACTTGGCTTGGAGGCCACGAGCCCAGGGGCGCGCGTGCGAGTACCGACTGCATCCCGCAGTCAACTTTTCCGAAGCCGTGGCCTACCTCCCCGAAAAGGCACAGTCCGACTGCATCCTCAACTGATGTCAGTGCAGCGCCTCTGACAGGGAGGTCCTAGGTTCCCACTCCCCACGGCGGCAGGATTTTCGACACTAGCTTTTCAGCTAGGTCGAATTCAGTCGCTGTTTGGAGGAGAATTCTAGCGGCCGGCTGCTCGGATCGGTAGTTTTCCGTGGTTTCTCCGATCAACACGCAAATGCCGGAGCAGTACCCTACCTACACAGATCGCGCGCGATCTGTCCTTCCTCTTCCTTATCCTATCCTCTTTCCTTATACACACACTTACACTGACATGCACTACACCACCACATATTCCAGGAGACCGGTCGGGAGCTTAGAGCTTGTCCCGGCTGGGGCGGTGTCCCGCTGGTGGGAGAGTCCTGGTTAAGGGGAAACCTCACTAGCCGACGGTAGGTCGGCACCGGATCTCGCCATCCAGCGGAGGAAGATCACCGCCATTTCCCCGGGAAAAAACATGCACTACACTAACGGGACTAATGACCGAAGCAGTTGACTCGCCCGGAAACACGAAGAAATCAATCAATCAATCAGTCAACCGACTGCATCCCATTCCGTTTTCCTCCTTGGAGGATTGATTTCTACGTTTACCGTGATCTGCTTAGAATCCTATTGATCGATTACAATTTATCCACTTCTACTTTTTTCAAAAAACATCTGTGTCTCCTATTGCCATTGTTGAAAACCACTGCTTAAAATTTTGTGGAAACAAAACATGAATCACCTCTCACCAGTGCTGGTGCTAGGCAAGGGCAGAACGGGCGATCGCCCAGGGCCCCGCAAGTCAAGGGGCCCGATTATGGGACTGATGGGGAAAATATTAAAAAAAGGAAAAAGAAATTGGAGCCCGAGAAAACCGTTATCGTAATTTTATATGTAAAGTATGCTGATATTTCATTACATTTTCATTTTTTTAAAATAGTTAACTATAGCCATTACTTATTAGGTAGATTCTATGAAATGAATCAAATGATGCTGACATTAAAGTAGGTTATATTGAAATTCGTATTTATTATTTCATGTATTTAACTAGTGATTTTATTAAACACTTAACACAACAAAAAATTTTAGCGTTTTAAGCTCACCGTAGAAATTGTATTATTTGACCACCACATTGTTTTACTTAAATTATCGTTTCAAATATATTAACAAAAACATTGTTGAGTTAAAGCGTTGTAATTTTTGTTATTTGTTGAAATAAAATAACACATTGTTTCTTGATGTAACTTTCATACTTTTGATTGGGGGGGGGGGAATGCTTTTCAGAATTGCCCCGGCCTCAAAATTTTGTCGAGTCGGTTGACTGAGGCGCCTTACTCAAGGGGTTGCGGCCTGAATAGTTTCCTTGAGTTTTGTAAATATTGTATAGAAATTATTGAAGGATAAATAAAGCTGTAAATAGAAACTCCGCGTGTGTGAACGTACTCTATCACCCTATAAACCTCAGAAACATCAACCTCCATGAACATACCAAGTAAACATTTTGGTAGATAAAAAACATCTCAATTTTATTTTCTGAAACATTAAATCTGTGTTCCAGGTGAATATTATTCTATTATTCTACAATTTGTAAACCTCTTATTCTTATTCTTGGGGAATACGCATCGAACAATATAAATTTTTTAGGGTTAATGATTTTCCACACCCTATGTATGCTATTTTGCTGTAGCTTTTCCTTTTTGCAATGTAATCGCACAGGTTCAGCTAGTACTATCTGAAAATCGCCATTGAACGAGTGTCTCAGTGGTAAAGTTTATTGGTAAGGGTAGAGAATAATGCCCCTCTCGACGTCTTACAATCACTGACTGCACGGTCTGAAGTTACAAATGTGTACGTAGTAGATTTCCATTAGGGAGACTAACGCAATTGAATTATTGAAAGAAAAAAATATCCTTTTTGCTTCAAACAATATCACTTTGATTAATTAATACGAAAATAATTTCATTAATAAATATTGTAGTAGTTTAATGAATATATGTATTCCGAAGTCAAATACGATATCATAATTTAAATCTTACATTATATCGGACGATATCGTGCATCAAAATCGTGAAATAAGATGTTATAGAAATATATTTAAACATGAGTATTTATTAGAAATGTTAAAAACTAGTATTAAGTGAAATGTTGATTCCTCAGCAAGGAAATGCCTTCATTTGATATTCTTCTGTTTGAGGTTAGAGGTTTCGGCGCCAAATTAAACAGTGATAAGGAGCCCATACTCGCTCAATTTACGGGACGTGTTTACCGTCCGTGTTTACACGTCATGTTGACCCATATCTCGAACATGCTTACAGAAGGCCAATTTTGCTTTTCTAATTTTTCTGCGTTTCATCAGAACAGCAACTGTATTTCTATGCAACCCGCCCCTCCTCTTTTGTTTGGACGAAGAAGCATTGCTCCCTACGCTGAAAATGGACAATGCTCGGACCAAGGCTACGGGCACATCTCTTCGAAAAGCGAATAACCACGAACACTCATCCCGATGAAAATCGGTAGACGTCGGGTTACGTATAGGTGACAGTTCAACTCTGCTGGGTTGTGGCCACGGGCGCTCAAGTTTGCCCGGAAAGGTAGAACGGAAAGGGCAAAACTTTAACATCTCCCGAGGGTGTGTAAACAATGCAGACTGTCTAAGAGATTTATTTCAAAGGTTTATATACAATTGAGCCGACCTGGATGGCCGAGGTGGCTAAGAGCGAGTACCGACTCAGCGCTTCGGTCCGAAGGGTCGCGGGTTCGAGTCCCGCCTTGGGTATGGCTGTTTGTCCCTTGACTTTGTGTGTGTGTTGTCGCGGAGGGCCTCGCGTTCTGCTGACCCCAGATCAGAGGAGCCCGCAAGTATTTGTCTAGTGTATGGTCGAATATGCGTCCCTTCGGGACGTAAAGGGCAACCGGCTGTCGGCTGGATAAAAGCCCTAGGAAAAAAAATACAATTGTAGAATCATTTATATCTAGGAGTAAATGGGTTCTACAAAAATAAAGATCGCAGCAATTCCTGGGATGAATCCTAGTGGAACGTGCCCTCCCCATTAGGCCTTGACAAGAAACGCGATCTCGAAGTTATTAATAAGAAACCAATTAATCTGGATTTAGATTTTCACCAGATCTCCGAATCGGTATTTTCTTAAATCTACGGAGGATGAGATTTATGAGGATGGACAATCCGACCCCAAGGTTGGGAGTAGGTCACGATGAGGACGGAAGAATCGCTTGCAATCTGTGGCCCGTTGCACACTGTCCAGCTTTGGCATTTGCCTGAAAAGTATCAGGAAAACAGCGAAGTCACCGATTGCGGTAGTAGACTTACGAACTCGATTTTAGTAGCGGCTGAAATACTGGAATTGAGAGAATTCTGTGGTGGCAGGGGAGATTTTGTGGTACTCCATGATAAAACTATCTAGGGTCAATGAGGTATCTACCAAAATAGTATTGAATGTAATTTTAATATGATTACATATAGCCAGACACGTGTTTCGGGCACATTTTCCCATCCTCAGTGGTTCTACAATATTTTACAGATAGTTTATTGAATTGAGAGATTTGTGTATTACATTACATGTTGTTTTTTCACAAAAGATAATTTAAAAAACACATGTTTAGCGTTTGTAGGAAAATCACTCGTTCTTTCATAAACCCTGCCTTGCTTCACACTATCTCACTTTAATTAATTTGAATTAACTAATGAACAATTTCAACAGTGAAATATCACCCTGATCTTAGATAAAAACCTAAGGTCTTAAGGTCTTCAAATTAAAATTCTAACGATGGTCTGGGTGCATATCTCAAGAGTACGCAGTTAAAAGTAAGAGAACATTTCTAATACGAGTAACCTAGAGTTCTGCTGCTCCTTCAACATCAATCATTATAATTTAATTTCCCTTCCCAAAATAAGTTCGTATTTTGTGAATTTTAACATTCTTCAGAATTTTCCAAGAATAGGTTTTCGAATTAATTATTTTATTATTAGATTAATGATTTACAGACTTTCAATGTAAGATTACCAGTTCCACGGAAATAACTTTGTCTGATATACGTCCGATCGGAAACTTTTACTAGATCGTGGAATTTTAGTTTGTAAATGCTGGATCGTGCAACCGAAAATTGGCTAAGTAAGAATTTTTCTAGTAAGATTTTCTTTCTTGTTCATATTTTCATATTTAGAAATTTGGTATAATGGATGTAAATTCTGTACTAACATCGGAATGACAGAATTACAGAATTACATTAATGTTTTCTATCCAACAGGGAATCGGCATTCAGAGATACTTTTACTTTAAAGGCAAATAAAGCAATTTTGCTACAAG
Organism: Teleogryllus occipitalis; assembly: GCA_011170035.1. Classification (NCBI taxonomy): domain Eukaryota; kingdom Metazoa; phylum Arthropoda; class Insecta; order Orthoptera; family Gryllidae; genus Teleogryllus; species Teleogryllus occipitalis. Next base: position 171,351 of record BLKR01002614.1, on the reverse strand, counting down.
AACAATGCAGAAAAATCTTTTTTTTTAAATTTATTTTTTCTGGTGCAGTGGACTTTACAGAACAGTAATACTCATCTTTCACACATACTAGTACAATTTGCTGTATTTGTTGTATAAGAGATACGGTTTTGGTTTAAGGTGAGAGAAATTTGTCTAGAGCATTCTTGTTTGTAGAGGGTCGGAAGATTTACATAGAGGAAAAATGTTCTTGGCGGGAAAATTAGGTAGTTTTGAGTAGAACCTTTCGGAGATTCTGGAAATATGTTGAGAGATTGTTGGGAAATTGAGTTCTTTATGAATTTGATTATTTGAAACCAAAGAGCATATACCAGGCAGCATTTACTGCTGTTCTCAAGATTTTATGTTCAAAAGTTTGTAGATGTTTGATGGACGAACAAGCAGCGCCTCCCCAGGCGGTGCAAGCGTAAGTGAAACAGTGACGAATTAAGGATTTGCAAAGATGTAGTTGTTTTTATGCGAAGGGAAGAATGCTTTCATTAGAATATTTATACTCAAAACATCGAAAACGTAAAAACATAAAGCCAAAAAGATGTTAAAAAACGTCAGCTTTAATCAATTGACATTTAAACCTCTGTCTTTGTAGATACATCTATATTTTGGAAACATCGACTTAGATGTCGCATCCGTACTTCACACTTCACCTCGAGTTTTCTCAGAACTCGAAGAGAAGATTGGAGAACTGTTCATTGGACAGAGGGGCTAGTGAACATGGAATCTTTGAAAACAAAAAAACAAAAAAAAACAAAAAAAAAAAAAAAAAAAACTTGGAAAAACTGGAAAAATTAATTTGGAAACCGGGTCTTTTTTTGTTTTGGGCAGATTTATTGCCAACCTTTTAGCTCCGATATACTTGCAGTGCATTAAGTAAAATGCATGATTCACATCGTTACGTGATCAGTATATAATCTCGGAATAAAAACGTTCGTAGATTATACGTCTCCTACATACGTCACATACAGTTTCTGCAGTTTTTTTGACGAAAATAAATCAAATGAAGTTACAATGAGAGATCGTCACTTCAAAGAAGAAGATTGGCAAGGTAGAAGAAAATGTAAGCTTGGGTGCGAGAGACGCCGCATGGTGTTGTTCCACACTCAGGAGAAGTTATAATGGGAGTGTTCAAATCCAAGGCTGAAGAAAATTGACATGTTTATGCCTGAAGACTGCGAAGTCCTAGCATCCTCTCAATCACTGGTCACAGGATTTCAAAGGCTGCCGCGTGCGTAGGAACAACACGCACCTACGCGGTGCTCTACCTGCTCGGATGAGCGGAACAAAGATCTAATGAGATATTGTCGGAACAAATTGCCCGCCGGCAACGCAATCTGTGTTTTGGTCTCGGTCGTGCCTATTCTTTGACGATACACCGATATTAGTACGCAGATGGAAACGGCCAGGAAGTTATCACTCGCATAATACTAAGAGGGAATTTCACCTTATTTCTTAGATAAGCGCTGGCGAAGATATTTTAACATGAACCTGGAGAATCTGTGACAGTGTCCGGATTCTCAGGGAAAACGAAGAAACTGCACATGTGAAGTCAAGTGCACTTTGACCCGATTGCGCGCGACGAAATAACCCTACTCTCAGTACCCCATTGGGAAGCTAGTGACATTAATATCCAGAGTCCCAGGTGTTATTGTTGAGTCCGCTGTGAATTCCAGTGAGACTTCTATTCAGTCTCAATATTTCCGAATCGAGTGCAGTTGAGGAATTGCTAACTAATACCAATGTTTTATCAAGTTTTTATTTGAGTACTTATTTAATATAAAAGTGATATCCACCATACGAATTAAACAAAGAGGAACTAAATGTGAGTAAGCTTATGAACGTATTTATTTCTGGGTCAGACCTGATTCAGCACTTAATAGAAAAGCAAAATTGACGTCATTATAGTAGCAAACTTTTTCCTAGAGAGCCCAAGGATATGCGTTAAGAGTAAGAGCACAACTGAAAAGGAAAAATACAGTCCAGTCACATTAATATGACCACCGCTTATGATCGAGGTAAACGTATAGACAGGTGGCAGCACCAATTGGTGACGGTATATAAAGCGTGTCGTATGGAAGCGAAAAAAAGTGCAGTAGCTGTCGCAATGCAGAAACGGAGCAATTTATCCAAAAGGGCTTGATCATTGGCTTTCGCATCAAGGACGAAAGCTTTTCCGAAACGGCGAAATTTCTTAAGTGTTCGAGTGCCGTTGTAGTTAAAGTATACCGTGCATGGCAAATGGGCGATATCCAAAACTGGCGCCGAGGGATCTGTGGTGCACCTCGGGCCATAGATGACGGGGAAGAACGATGGCTGCGAAGATGTGTACGGGCGAACGGGCATGTAACTGACCGCCCAGATGAACCAAGGTGTTAAGCCTGTTTTACACGGTCATTTTTTCATCATTTCCCGTCGGTACTGAGCAGACTGGATGTAATTTGTACGAAAAAATGATGCATGCTTCATTTTTCCGTACAGATTTCATCAGTTACACTACAGCGCCCCTAGTGTCACTTTATGAAACTTTCTTCGATTGCGTGGGTTCTCCGGCAAGGAGTATATTGTGGCGTCGTGGTAGCGAAATGACTACACAGACACGAGCTCTAGTTACAATATTTATTTACAGAATATTATACAGTATATACAGCTCTGGGGTTACGTTCGCAATCTACCTCCGCGACTCCACGCACACTGCTCCCATCTCCCGGCTAGTGCATCCTCCATCCAGACGCTTTACCGCGCCGGTGTCCTGACACCCGGTGCTACGCACTCGCAGTGTCCAAGGAATGCACTTCTGCCAACGGGCCGCAGTTGCGTCCGCACGCGAGGCGATCTCTCAACGAACTCCTCTTTCCGGCCAGCTAGCTTCTGGCGGTCATGTCCCCCCACCCCCTAGCTTCTCTGCACATGCGGGTGGCTCTGGGACCATATGGCCAGCCAGCCTCCCCTGACCGCCGACGGGGGGTCAGGACACTTTGCCCGGCCGACTTGCGTCCCGGAGTGTTAATGGCTCCCTTTTCAGTTGACAAAAGCTACTAACAGTCTTTGTGCCAGCCGACCGGACGTCCTCCCCTCTGCTCGCCATCTTCGACACTTTCTAAAGATGTTCGAAGCCCTGGCCGCCATGTGGTGACGTTACAATATATATCTGGTGCGTAGCGTGGGCACGTGTTGTTTAATTTTGAGTGTTGTTTGTGATATTGAGTCTTTACGTTCAGTGAGCCCTCTCGCAAATAAAACCACAATACCTCACACGTCTTTCTACTCTTTAATCTGCGAATTCGTAACTATCTGATCATTTATTCCGCTAATTTAATTTGTTTCCGTAAATGCGATGTTCAACTGTTAAACTTCCAGCGCTTTTTGCGGCGTTTGAAGGAAGTATTTTCATCACGATTACGTACCGACCAGGACATGACCGTGTAAAACGCTGGAATCACGTTCATCCAGTTTCGGTACGCATAGATCCGAACGTCCTTTTTCCATCCAGTTTCTGTACAGAAAAATGAAGAAAAAATGACCGGGTAAAACAGGCTTTACAAAGAGGGTCTCCTCAACAACGGATCAGCGAACGTTGCTGCGTATGGGCCTCCGCAGCAACCGTCTGGTCCATGCACCAACGCTGACTGCTGTTCATCGGCGACGAAGGCTGGAATTAGTACACCAATACCGCAAATCGACGTGCACTGAGTGGCGACAGTTGTCCATTTCATACGAATCACGTTTTCTGCCCCATCGTCCTGATGGTCGTTGGTTACATGGCGTGAAACGTCTGGACGCAAACTCCCTGCAACCATCACCGTACGGGTCCAGGCCGGAGGAGGGAGCATGATGGTGTGGGGAATGTTTATTGACATTCCCTGGGTGATCTCGTCATTCTGGATGGTACAGTGAATCAACAGAAGTATAGCAAACTTAGCCATTTCAGAAATGCTTCTGCCTTTGGCCCGAAAGCCAATAATCAAACCCTTTTTGGATGTCCGATAAATCGCTCTGTGTCTACATTGCGACAACTACTGCACTCTTTTCCCCTTCTGTCCGAAACGATTTGTATGCCCTCCACTGTTAGTGCTTAGTGCTGCCACCTGCCGTCTGCGAGGGGTTCGTACACGTTTACGTCGAATATAGGCGGTGGTCACATCAATGTGACTGGACCGTGTTCTTTGTCGTGTAAATGTTTATGCAGCACGGTGTAAGTTTCAACTGCAGGACCTTTCAGTGAAAGTGGAAACTGATGATTACAATGTAAAATATAACATTCAATCCAAATTATAACCATAATGTAAAAATCTTGGACGTATAGAATATTCGAGTTAATATGTACATCATTTATTCAGAACGTACTTTTTGTGAGCGATGCATTTTGTTGGCGTTACTAGTGATGGGGATTATAAGAAATATTTTATTAAAATTTTAAGTTTTTGATTGGTTTGGTCTCAAATTCAGTAAATGAGACGCATGTTTCGTTATTTTTTTCTATCGAAACAAACGACACAGATATTGTTTCATTCTTTTTATAATAGTAATTGACGAAACGAGTGTATAATGAGGTGTATATGATATCGTAGGCTTCCGCGGTCATGACATGATCTGGGCTGTCCGGGTGACGCCGCGTCGAAGGCTGGGGTGCCGTCATGTCATGACTCTGGCCGCGGAAGCCTACGATATCATTTAACACGCCTCTACGGGGAGGATACATACAAAACCTGTATGGGCAGTACAGCCCTGAAGAGGACCGCGATCTGTCGGTCGAAACGTCGGCACCCCAGCTTTCGACGTGACGTCACCCGGACAGCCCAGATAATTAGGTGTATAATTGCATGAATGATATGTGCAAGAAAACGAGCGACGATAGGAGCGCGTTTCCTTATATACCATGAGTGCTATTATCCCCTCTTTATACAATGTTACGTTGAATATTTTTTCGTTTCGATTTACGAATAATTCACATTTTAAAAAATTCAAGCGCATCTTTTCCACCCGAGGAATGCATTTCATGACGTAGTATTGCTTCTGAAAAAGATCTATTTTAGTTGCCCTTGCATTGTTTTTGTTTCCACGACTTATGTGCAAATGGAAGGTACTAAACACATTGCGGATAACATATTAGAGGCTGACCTAGGCAAGAAAACATTACTTCCCACGAAAAGTAAAGACAGGTTTGAAAGAGAATACATATAAAAATATTGGGTGAAAAAACTAAGTCACCTCTGTCTCAGTTTTGTTATAGCGTTCTTTTCAGAACTGGTATACGCAACAGACGTTTACATTTTTTTACGTTCGTAATCCTAAGACCTAATGTTTTACACCTATAATATTTAATTTATTCACATTAAATATTTTATGTTGTTCCATAAGTCAGCTAACTTAAAGTTTACTTCCCCAATTTAGTTTTATTCATTCGTTGTGTATATGTAGTTGTAGGTACGGAATATGTGACGAAGCTTTTTGTTAATGTTTCATGGCCGACTGCAAATACCTTGGTTATATTTTCTTAATTACACTATTTGGCTCCGTTTCTGAATTCTGATTGGTAGGAGTGTCGTTTTAATTGCACGCATGCTATTAACATAGAGATAATCAACGATTTTTAATGGAATTAATGAGCATATTTAGTAAACTATACGAAAAAAGTTAATTAGCTATTAAACAACAACGCGTTACGTTGTAGTGATACTTCCAAATTTCCAAATATTAAAAGGTCACGTTTCACGGAGATTCCAACTTACCTTGATAGTAGAATGACTTGTTAGACATTGCGTTATCTGAAGTGTGAAAAGGAGCAATGTATCGTTATGTATGAAACGACAATGTAAAAAATAAATAATAATAATAATAATAATAATATTAAGTTCAGCCCACTTCACTAATTCCTCGTATATACTAAAACTGTTCTTGAGGGAAAGTAGTTAAAACATTAAAAAAATTGTGAGCACATGAAAAACAATAAAAAAATTTCATTGATTGTTGTCCAGTCACAAGTTACTGTGTTAATGCTGCCAATTTAACAAATGGAGAAACAAAACGATGTCTTCATGAGACATCAATCACTGTTAAAGCATATATCTGGGAATTCATTTAATCATCAGATACAGCCCTGAATTATTATGCAGGTCCTCTGGGGAAGCTCAAAACAAAAGGTCTTTTAGCAGAAAGGCGAAATTTTATTCGTTTCCAGCTATCGTTAGCCTCTCCCGCCAAACCATCTTTCGCCCAAGGCATCGGACATACCTTCCCCAATCCACGGGTATCCGTTTCAACACTCTTTTGGAAAAGCTTAACTTTGAACTGCCAATTCCTGTGAAGTCTGTTTCTTTTTCTATGATTGATTGATAGACAGTGATTCCGCGTCAACTGCTAAGGTCATTAGTCTCGTAAGTGTAGATCATGTTTTTCTTAGAGAGGTGGCGGTGATCTTCCCCCGCTGGATGGCGAGATCCGGCGCCCACCTACTGTCGGCTAGATTCCCCAACTAGGTATCTCCCACCAGCGGAGCACCGCCTCAGTCGACACAATCTCTAAGATCCCGACCGATCTCTCAGCATGCGTGGTAGTGTAGTGCATGTTACTGTAAATAGTTCGTGAAGTGTGTGAATAAGGGGGGCCAGGATGGGATAAGGAAGAGGAAGGAAAGATCGTGCACGGTCGGTGGCCCGTTTGTTAGAGTACTGCTCCGGCATTCGTCTGGTGTGGATCGGAGAAACCACGGAAAACTACCGATCAGAGCTGACGGCCGCTAGAATTCTCCTTCAGACAGCGACCTAGCTGACAATGCTAGTGTCGAAAATCCTGTCTCAGTCGGGAGTGGAGTCTAGGACCGCCCGGTCAGAGGCAGTGGAGTGACTTTCCTCTTCGAAATCTCCCCGGCGCATTTTTATGCGTTACATTTCGATCCTCCCCAAAAGAACATCAAATTTCTACCACATTTCTGAAGCACTTAAAAAATAAAATCCACGTATTCTGATCACAATTTTATCTACACTGAAGATTTTTTCCCAAACTAACAAGGTAAGATGTGCTTTTGATTGCCTTAGAACGACCCGCTGTTTCCGAATAAGCTCTCCTCGCAGTGTATTTACTGTAAAGAAATTTAGGATATTCGAGGCATTAACATTCGAGGCATTAACGCCCAATCGGCGTTATTACTGGAAGTTGTGGTCTACAATAATTTCAAATGGATTCCTCTGGCATCCATCTCGTCCTTCTTTTCTTGTGACACCCAACAGTGAATATCTAACACCAAATGCATAGTCGAATGTTGTAGCTTAATAATTTAGTTTCCTGTTGGGTTTCTGGACACGTGGAAATAAGTGGAAACAATATGGCTGACCTAGCAGCAAATTCGACTGCGAGGAAACAGGAGTTAAATTCCTTACAATGTGTGCGGATTTCACGAAGCCATTTATCAAACGTTCCCTTCCCAGTGCATGGCAAACTCAGTGGCAGAACTAGGATTTTTCGCTCAGAAAATTAAGGCCTCTATAAAATCTTAGGCTTCCTGATCTCGTGTTAAATGCGAGCGAATTCTTCATACACGCTTTTTAAAAGGTGTCTGTCTCTTCTCTCACGAGTATATTATCCACGGTGACTCTCCCCCTACTTGCGATACATCCATATCGGACATTACTATGGAGCACGCTCTCGTGCACCGTGCCAAGACAACAGACAAACCAAGGCATCGCTTTGTCAGCTCTCTGGGAGAGCAATTTCTTAACGAAGAAATCTTTTCTGTAAGCTTTTTAGCTTTCTTCTGGAAATCATAAGTTATCTGGGAAGAGAGAGTGAGAGAGATTATGCTAGTTAACACGGATTTTATTCATAAAATTTTTAGTGTTCAGCTGACACTTTAGCTTCCAGATCTTTCGTTTTACAAATAGACATTACTCTTATACACCATTGGTTTTCTTTACTAATTTTACGAGTAATAGTTTGTAATTGAGAAAAAAGATGCTTTGATATTGGTTTTTATATATTCTGACGAAAATTCGACACGTACCAGTGATCTTAATGTTGAAATTAAAAACTTAATCATGGTCATGATCATCAAAATTACATTTGTGTGAATCATTATTTATATCTCGATGAGCCCTTACAAGTCATATTAAAAAAAAATAATGTCATAACAATGAAAATTCTGGTATCTTTGGAAATGTCTTGCGATGTAAAAGCACCTAACTTGGTAAGAGATAAACTAAACAGTTTGTTTAAAAAATGCCAAAATATATAACAATGAAGAAAGATACAGAATTGAAAACTAGTTTTTTCAGTATTACGTAACATTAGGCGGAATTGATGTTATGAGAAAAACTATTTACGAGGAAAAGATAGTTATTTCCATAAAGCTAAAGAGAAAAGGAGATGACAAACATACAAACACGAAGAATTTCTCCCTTTAATAAGGGGCCCTTTCTTCATGATGGTATGGAAACAGAATTTGATGTGTTTTTTGTTTGGCGTGATTTTGATAATAATTTCTTGTTACAGAGCAACCAGTCCCCTGTGGTGGATCTGTTCACGGATCTCAGAGACGGCAACAGACTTCTCACCTTGTTGGAAGTTCTTACGGGAAAAACTTACGTAAGTTCCTTAGTGATAAGATCGCAATTTTCGAATCCCAATTTTCACCTTTTGCCTTGCCATTACAGTCCGGTATTTTTGTTGCTTTTATGAGAAGACTATTTTACCTCTTCTAATCTCTTAATTTTTGTTTCCATATACCTCTTCGACATTGAACAAATCTTTACCGATGCATTTCAGAAAAGTACGCGTGTTTTATTGAAATGCATTAAGATTTAACTAAAAGTTTAAAAAAAGCATTATATGGCAGTTTAAACTAACAATTTTTAGATTGATCATTAACAAATGTTGTTTGCAATTGCTTTTTGTTTTTTTGAACGGATCAAAAGAGTATACAGTGGCTCTCGTATGAAAATATCGTGGTCAGATCTTTAATTAAATTAAGTTCTAGTTAGTCCTATGCGACATTTTGGGCAAAAAAGTCCTACTAACATATTCGCCTTATCGCTTATTCAATTTTGTACGAGAATTATAGTTCGGGTGTGACAAGGGACGCTGTACTGTGGAAGCATTTCTGCTCTCCTGTAACAAATACTTTTATACAATTTTATACTGTCCTCTTATAGTAGTATTTCTCTTAAGAACGGGAACAGTTTTGTTCAATTATTTTATTGGAGATTGGAAAAACTTAGACGTGAGATTTAACTTGAATGTTATGAAGGGACCTGTTGTTAAGAGATGTGACAAATTCTGTCGGATTGAAACCTACATCTTTCTCAGAATGAACTAGTTATGGCATATGACTATATAAAGCCAAACCCTTCAAATGATCGTGGACAGAAAAAAGGCTCTCCGTTAAGGAAGGCGTTTCCAAATGTTTAGTGGGTGAGGATAGTCGCTTAATTGGAATGATGGGAGTCCACACTAAAGCCTAGGTGGATGGTACGAACTGGATTTTTAAAAGTTGATTATATTCTTCATAAGAGTGCGTGCACTAGGTTCTGGGGATAGTTCGTACCTTCCGACATTTGCAAAGTTAGAAAGATCTCTTGGACATTCCCACGTGCCGTATAGGAGGAGTAATCGGCTAGTTGGCGCATGCGCATGGGATCGGGACGGCTTTTCCGCTTTTTCAGCTGTGTGATTAAATTGATCGAACATGGACGTAACCAATTTAATCTCTAGAATCAAATATGTGCAGTGTTTTGGTACATGAACAAACTAACTATTTTAGATATATTTTTATATAATAGCTCCGTAAATAGTATGGTAGAAACTTAATCTTGAAAACTCTTGACGGTAATAAGATTCATACTAACTAGACTAGTATTTGTAAAAATAAAACATTTTATATCATAGTGAAAGAAATTGTGTTTAGAAGTGTTTAGTTACAAATTCCTAATACGGTTTTACATGTATTTTAAATGTGCTGCTACTCCCTAGACCAATTTGTAGAATAGTATTAGGGTTTCCTCACGCAGTTTTTTCTTTCCATTTTCAAATTATTGTTATGATTTTGAATTTCTCGTATTCGTATGTAAATATGAGGTAATGTACGTAGTTTAGAGAAAGGTATGAAATGCTGTAGATAATAGATTTCGATACTATAACGGAACTGAACTTTTGGGGTTATTTGTACCGCAGAAGTGTTGTTTTTTCTTTCTTTCTTTCTTTCTTCAATATGTCCGTCCGTTCGTGAACAACACTAGCGCTTCAAAATTATTCCGAGACATCCTAAAGTAAAAAAAAAAAAAGATAGTTTCATCTTCTACTAGATCTGGATATAATCCTTTAAATTCTTTTTGTCAGACTCTCTTTGTACACCAGAATTAGGACTTTCATCGACTCCGTGCCACATCTTAAATTTAAAACGAACACTCAACAAATGCTCCTTCATTCAGCATTATGTACATTTGCGGTCACGTACAATACAAGGCACAGAGCAAGGAGCATAACTGACTGCGAAAGTATCGAAAGTGTCCGGAGTATCTCCCGCCCCGTCCAGTGCGCACGCAGTTATTCATTTCGCTAAATCGTTGTGCAACTGATTTTCTAATTAAATCTAATCTGACCTGATCTGACCTGACCTAATCTGACCTGATCTGACCTGACCTGATCTGATCTGACCTGATCTGATCTGACCTGATCTGATCTGACGTGATCTGATCTGACGTGATCTGATCTGACGTGATCTGATCTGATCTGACGTGATCTGATCTGATCTGACGTGATCTGATCTGATCTGACGTGATCTGATCTGATCTGACGTGATCTGATCTGATCTGACGTGATCTGATCTGATCTGACGTGATCTGATCTGACGTGATCTGATCTGACGTGATCTGATCTGACGTGATCTGATCTGACGCGATCTGATCTGACGCGATCTGATCTGACGCGATCTGATCTGACGCGATCTGATCTGACGCGATCTGATCTGACGCGATCTGATCTGATGCGATCTGATCTGACGCGATCTGATCTGACGCGATCTGATCTGACGCGATCTGATCTGACGCGATCTGATCTGACGCGATCTGATCTGACGCGATCTGATCTGACGCGATCTGATCTGACGCGATCTGATCTGACGCGATCTGACGTGACGCGATCTGACGTGACGTGATCTGACGTGACGTGATCTGACGTGACGTGATCTGACGTGACGTGATCTGACGTGACGTGATCTGACGTGACGTGATCTGACCTGATCTGTTCTCTTCGTGGTCGATATTCCTCACTTTTTCTCTTTCCTCTCTTCTCTGTCTCGCATTATTTTTCGGTCTCATTTGGCATTCGCATTTGTTGCGTGGAAAATTAATTGCAGGTAACTAAGAAGTAACAGTAAAACGTAGAAAGCGAGGAAATGAGAAAAAAACAACTCGAACAAGGTCAAGTTAGCAGAGGAAGCAGAAGTGATTCGATGAGGAATGTTTTATTTTGCTTTCTTTTATTTATATTTTTAGACACTAATAGTAAAAATTATTGTATTTTTTCCCCTTCTTTTGTAGAAACGGGAGAAAGGCCGCATGCGGGTTCACCATCTGAACAATGTCAACAAAGCGTTACAAATTTTAGAACAGAACAATGTGAGTATATGTGGCTAACGTTTCTTACTTAACCCGTTGATCTCATTGCTCTTCGAAGTGGTAAAAAAGGTTTTGCAACGATTGAACAAATGCCTTAAGAAATAGTACATATCTCTTTTGAATGCAAGCCGTGGACATTGAGAAATAATTTATTTGGGTGTGTTTTGCAGGGGCACCCAGAGAAAACAGGCCTGAGGCAGTAGATTCACAAAGGCCCGTCCTTTCAAATAAAATTACCCCCCCCCCATTCATAAAATAATTAATTTCTCTAAGCAAAACAAATAACTTGCAGTGGCGAAATTGATTTAAAAGTAAATACATTTTTACTTGTTTTGAATGGAAATATATTAAATCGGGGCCTGATGCAAGCTGCCCTAGCTACCTCTCCACTTTCAGGGTGTCCCTGGTGTTTTGTAGTGTACAAAATAGTTCCTGTCTTTTGTTATGTATCTGGCTTATAAATGCTTATATAAAAACGTATTTGACAAATTTGTTAAAAAATCTCAATTTCAGGTAAAACTAGTTAACATAAGCAATAATGACATAGTAGATGGCAATCCAAAGCTTACATTGGGCCTTGTGTGGAGCATTATACTTCATTGGCAGGTAAGATGAATCTTTCATATTTTTCTAGAATAGATATGTCTAGAAACTAAAGAGTGAAAGAATGTAAGGCAAAGTGCCTCAAAAATAATATTTGCTTGTTAATAGGTCCATTATCACCTAAAACACTTGATGTCCGATATGCAACAAACGAATTTGGAGAAGGCTCTCCTAGCATGGTGCAGGCGAAATACGAAAGTAAGTTTGTGCTATATTTTTTCAAATGTTCTAGCAAATCTCATTTTGTTTTGTCTCGTAAGTGAAATTTTACATGTTTACAAATAATATTAAGTAAATCGCGTTAAAATACCCTTGCTTATTGCAACTTTGATTCAGTTGCTGTGCAATTTTGATTCAGTTAGTACTTCAAATAAACGAATTGAAATAATACGGAGGATAGGAATTCAGTTGCCATTATTTTATAGATTGTTTTTACTTTCCTGTCTGTTTTTGAATCCCATTTGTGGAAACATACTATAACTCTGAGTGATCCAATTTTCAAGTACTATTAGGAATTGAATTACGGGTTTTAGAAATTTATTTAATTGTGTAATTGAATTGTTAAAATCTTGTAGATTTCACTCATTATGAATTCAGGTTTTCAGGTTTTCTTGACCTCCTGAATCCCTACCCCATTCTTTTATCAACATTATTTGGCTTTTGAATAAAAGATGGCAACAAGCATTGTTGACAACATTTGGTAACGATAAACGTTTGCTGACGGGTTACATAAATGTTTTGCATCCAAAGACGAACTTAACGACTTAATACAATTTTGCGTACTAATTTTTCAGAACTATTTAGTACTTCGAAATAATATTCTCTCGCATGTAGCGAAATGAGGGCTCAAGAAAACGCAGGAAACTTTCAATGAACATTCAAAGCTCTTAGAAATAAATGCACAAATGCTTTTCACACTTCTAGCAGTAATCTGGATTTTCGAGTGTCGTCTATAAAGCATAAAATATTGCGGACTCGCCAAACACACGTTTTTAATGTAGCTTATGTTTAGCCTATAAATCGATTATGTAAATGGCTTTACGCACACCACTGATCGCTAGATATCTTTGCCACAGTATAAGTACTTATACAGTAGCGCAGCTCTATGTTAATTAAGACGTATTGGTGAGCGACTGTAGACATCCGCGCGGTGACAAAGAAAACAACGCCGCCTTACCATTCGTAATACAACATTTTTCTACTAAATCTGTCCAAAAAGTTAATGTTAATATACCAATTTTCTTATGCCTATAACTAAAACACAATGTGAAATTGAAGTTTTGAACAGTTTTTAAGGAAAGAAATTACTTCATTCTAATGAATGTTGTCCATTGAAAATGAATAGTGGAAACATGAGGAAGAACAAGTATTTCTTTACTTTTCATGAAAGTATCTAGAAATGTGAGAAATCTAAGGAAGTAAATAAGGGCTTCTAAAAGGTAATACTTTTCTGTTGTGTTTTTGAACAACTTTCCGTGTTTCTTTTCTAGGACTTTTGGAAAAGTAAACAAAAACGACTCGGGGTTCTTTGCTTTATTATTGCTGCATTTAATTGCAGAACAGTGTGCCTCTTTCGACACACGCAGTGTTATTAGTGTAAACTGGAAAAGTATAACAGTCTAGTTGGTACATATCAAATGTCCCGATACATGTCAAATATAAGGTAAACACGTTGGTTCAACGTAATTTTACAACGTATTTAATAACGCCTTTGATATCCTATGAGTATAAAACTACCAGGTCAAGAAACTTCTGGATAATACATATACTACGCCGTTGCTCTATCCTGGAAACGACCAAATCTTACTGGCCTGAGCTCCTGCCGGCACAAAGATTCCTTGTCCATTTCTGATTAGTATTCTAACCTGGTGGAGAATGCAACGACTTCGGAATATTCAGTCGCGTTGGACGGTCAGTCGAAGAAACAACCGTCCTCCCCCCCTCTCGCCATAATGTGTGATCTGTCCCAGAATTAACATTGTAATTTATTTAATTTTGCAATACTTGCTTTTAATACTCGCTAAATTTCTTTTAAAAGCAAAGATTTGTGCATTTATGTAGAATTAGTATAATTATTAATATTTATGTAAAAAGGACCGGCAAAGCTCAGGGCATCAACTGATGTCACTGCAGTGCCTCTGACCGAGAGATCCAAGGCTTCGAATCTCGACAGCGGCAGAATTTTCACTCACACTATCTAGACAGGTAGATAGAGTTCAGCGAGATTAGAACATTCACTACACTTATGGGAATAATTACCTTAGCAGTTCACGCGTCCGGAATTCCTAAAAAAATCAATTTTATATCAAAAGGAAATGTAAGATCTAGTTAAAGGGGAACAGTATGCATTTATACGAACTACGAAATACAATGCTGATAAGATAAAATAAGTCATAAAAATGTACGTATACGAATTATTGGATTTGTACAAATTAAATAAAACTTGAGGTAATGCTGAAATTACTATTTTTTTCTTTCGTTCTAAAACGGAAGTATTTATTGTATCTGAAAATTTAATTTCGATGTATAGTAAATTTGTAGTGATTATTTTTATCATTGAGCGTATCTACGGAGAGGGGGCTCATAGGGCTTAACGTCACATCCTCCCTGATTACAAAAACATTGTTTCAACTTTTATTAATTTAAAAATAACTTGTGGGACCTGCTCATGAAATGAAGTCACTTAGGTTTGCATTTACTGTTTATCACTGCAGGTGAACTTATTCTCTCCACATCTGAGGTATTCCTAACTTGGCTTGCGCCAGTCCAGCCTTAGTGCTGTAGTTCACGCATGGATAGGTGAAAGGCAGTGAAGGGTAGTAAAACTTGTGTTCTCTTGGGGATAGCGTTTCAATTATTTATCAGTTTCTCTTCCAACCTGATCCCAAGCTTCCGGAATCATATAAATAAGTCTTTATGTTAAATTTCAGCTCCTCTCTCACATCATTTTCTCCTTCGTCCACTATCATTTAACTTAGCATTTCCCTTTCGTACGCTTTTTTCTAGAACTCCTTGGTCCATCGGTTGGAAGAGAGAAGTTACATTAGGTGGTATAAATATCACTTAAATGGCATCTACTAGTTTGATAGACGGGTGCGAGGGCCTATTGTCAATCAGCGAAGCCGCCTTATTGGGAAGAACAGAGTTCTTAATTTTTTACTGGCGGCACAAAAGTTTCGAAAAACCATCTATTAAAAATGTCACCACCATACAGTGGCGTCTCCTCACTCTGGGCCTAAGGCGTTGGTAGTGAAGACAGTGTTAACACCCACACTATTCTTTTCGCTTACATATTTAAAGTAAAATTGAATTACGTAAACAAAATCCTTATGAATTTTAAATTATAATGTTGGATGAATGAAGGAAAGATAATTGCAAAATAACAACTATGAGGATGCATTTTCTATTGCAAGGATTGGATTAATACATTTTAAAATATTTAAAAAGACATGCTCCACGCATTTCCCATTCTTCGGGTCTCGTTTTAATAATTAAATTCTGAAATATTGTCAGATTAGGACATGATCGCCCATTACTCAATTACTTACATTCCTTTCCTTTCGTATAAAGAAAAGAAACGTATTTAAAACTATTGTTCCACATTTTCACTTTCCTTATGAAAAATAACACTAATATAAGTTCATAGTACCGCTATCGACCAACGCGCAACGGAGAATATCACAATCACGGACGCTCAGTCTCCACCAGGCCGTTAAATAGAGATCCAACGCCTTGGCACGCTTTGTCCTTGAGTGGGGGGGACGTCGCGCGCATGCGCTGCCGCCTCCCGATCCGACCTGAAGACGTTGGAGGCATTCGCCAATGGCCTGAGTTGCGCTCGCGCACTGCCTGCGTTGCTTGGACGCGCTGGTGCCGATCTATGACGCCGAAGACAGAATAAATGAAAAAAAAATGTAAATATATTCAAAGGAAAAAAATAATTTTATTTGCTTGGGCGTTGACACACGGCTTGCACACCCCAAAGAAAACGCCACTGCCACCGTACAAGCACTTTTTTGTGAGTTGTAAATGACTGGCATTGAGCCTCGTTTCACAATTTTCAATGCACGGGTGGGGTGGGGGGTAGACTTTCCTATTATGAGAGGATTATTGTGCTTTCCTGACCCATTACTGCAAGACATTATAGTGAGGCGATCTTACCCTTTTTTAATACTTTTTCGCTCAATGTCCTAATTTTGAGGTTCGCGGTTTTCTCGCCAACATCCGGTGAAATAAACCGGATTCCTCAGCATTGTAAACTCGATCTGCAGTCAGTTCTTCCTTTTTAATAAAGTCTTGAAGTTCTTTTTAAAAATGTTTTGCAACTTTAACATCACCTGAGAAGCTTTTTCCAAGGATTGTGAGTTGACACGCTTTTAACCGTTTTTTCCCATCTAAACAACCACCACTGACTAGCTGTGAAACTCTGGTTTCCATGGGGCAACTGTTTGTTCAAACTCGATGCTTTCTGTTGGATGATGGGTTCAAGACTCTTTCAACACACAACCACAAACTCTTTCAACACAAAACCATAAAATTAATGCTTCATCCAAAATTTCTAGTTCGGCAGTTTTTGCTTTACACAATTTATCCAAACTGTCCTTGGAAATAATTTTGAAAGAAACGTCAATGCACTTTCTACTCTTTTCCAAATCAATTATATCGAAATTCCTACTCCAGACAGCCGCATTGTTCTTTAATGATTCTCTCTTATCACTCATTGTCAAGTCTCCATCCTTTTTATCATAAACCAACAATGTTTTTACGTTTCATCGCCATCGCGAACAACGCTCTAACGAATGATTACAATACTGTTCCTCGACAGAGACCCTAGGCCAACACGCGAACACTACCGAGATTGCAGCCTAACTGAGGAGTGTTGTTTCTACACTTGGATTAATCCATAGCTGTCTCTGAAGTAAATCAGCTGTTATGGTATCATCCCATCGGAAAGTTGAACGCCACCATAGTGACGTCACTGTAGTGACGTGTAAAGTCCTGATTGGATGGCACCGTAACAGCTGATGAACTGTCTCAGGCAGCTATGGAAAAATCGCAGTATAGGTCAGGCCTGCCCAACGAGCTGAATTCAGAGCATGGTGGCCCTGAGAATGCCTAGGCCATCTCCATGGCCACTTGCTCCTCCGCCTTAGCGAGCTGGCCGACGCCGGGCAATGAACTGCGGGTTTGGCAAGTGAATTCGAGCTGTATACCTACTGAGAATAGCGAGTTATCGTCTCTTAAACAAGTCTTACTTTACTTCGCGAAACATTTTTTTCCAAAACTGGTCTGTATTATATTCGGACGTCCGTGTGTAAGAGGTCCGGGAAACGAGGTTCTAAGCATTATTTTTTCTCGGGATATGGCGGTGATCTTCCCCCGCTGGATGGCGAGATCCGGCGCTGACCCACCGTAGGCAAGTGGGGTTTCCCCCTAACCAGGACTGTCCCACCAGCGGGACACCGCCCCAGACGGGACAAGCTCTAAGCTTCCGACCGGTCTTCCGGAATGTGGTAGTGTAGTGCATGTCAGTGTAAGTGTGCATGGGGAGAGGGTAGGACAAGGAAGAGGAAGGAAAGATCGCGCGCGGTCCATTTGTTAAGGTACTGCTCCGGCATTCGCCTGGTGTTGATCGGAGAAACCACGGAAAACCCAATCAAATCCGATCAGCCGGCCGTTAGAATTCTCTTCCAGAGAGCGACTGAATTCGACCTAGTTGAAAAGCTAGTGTCGAAAATCCAGCCGCCGTCAGGACTCGAACCTAGGACCTCCCGGCCAGAGGCGCTGCAGTGACATCAGTTGCTCTGAGCTACCGCTCCCAGTTACATTTCCGTGGTTTCTCGATCAACACCACACGAATGCCGGTGCAGAATCTTAAAAAACAACAACCGTGCAAGGACTACGCGCGATCTTTCCTTCCTCTTCGTTGTTCTATCCTTACCCCTTACACGCACACTTACTTGCACTACCTATCAAACATGTCAGGAGACTAGTTGGGAGTTCAGAGCTTATCCCGGCTGGGGCGGTGCCCCGATGAGAGAGATCCTCGCAGAGAGAAATCCCTGCAAGCAGACTTGTAGGTGGGCGACCGATCTCACCATCCAAAGGGGGAGGAAACACCGCTACTTTTCGGGATAATACAGTAATTACACTAACGGTACTAATTATCGTAGCAGTTGACGTGCTCGGAAACAGCAATCAATCAAACTTCAGTTAATAAAGTTCAACATAATTGCAAAATTCTTTGTAAGAAAGGACAAAGTCGTCTTTTATTTATTTATTTATTTATTTATTGATTTATTGATTTATTCATTTATTTATTTATTTATTTATTTATTTATTTATTTATTTATTTATTTATTTATTTATTTATTTTACGTCAAAAAAAGTTAAAACTGAGTATGACGGGCCATGGGGAAAAGTGAATTGTGTGCACATTTTCAAAATTCTGTGATCCCTACACTAAGTCATATACTACTTCAATTTTGAAAAAAGAGAGAAAAAAAACTCCCATGTAATAAAATCTATTTTCAAGGATAAATAAGCAATAAATTTTGGCTCTTATTACTTCCTGCCGCGACAACATGGAAACGATAATTTGAATAATTGTATTTCCCACTGAATTCTAGAAGACGTGCACAGATAATGAAGTTACATTTATGTCCAGAAGCAACACAAGGGGCCATCTCAGCATTTGCTCAATGGATCAGGGAAACAGGACGAATAACCTGATCGAGATGGGGGTCGTTTGATCATAACATTTGGTCTTAACATTAAATTCTTCCTAAAGATCTATTCCTCAATGAAACCTGGTTACGACAGTGAACATATTATTATTATTGTTGTTGTTGTTATTGTTGTAATTATTGTTGTTATTATTATTTATTATTATTATTATTATTATTATTATTAGCTGAATTGAACAATTTTGTTTCCTGTGGTAGGAATACGCTGGAGTTGATGTACGGAATTTTACCACAAGCTGGTCCGATGGCTTGGCTTTCAATGCATTACTTCATCATTGGAGGCCTCAGTTATTTGACTTCAACAACATTGCTCGCAAGCACCCTAACGCCCGTTTGGAACATGCCTTCCGTCTAGCGCAAGAGCAGCTAGGAATCGAAAGACTGCTGGATCCTGAAGGTATGTTTCTCTCAAGTGTTTTGAATATTGTGATATTGGTAAATACATTGTATTATAACTTTAATGTTCCTTTGCAGATGTGAATACTTCAGTACCTGACAAGAAGTCCATTATGATGTATGTAATGTGCCTCTTTCAGTCTCTACCTCATACCGACTTAGAAGTAAGCAGCGTCGATTTGTCTCTTGGTTCCGAGACAAGTTCATTACTATCTCCTGTTGCTGAGGTAACTTTTCCACTTTTTCTTATCATTTTGAATAAACATTTGCTTAATTTTTTATTTAGAAAAACCTTTCGCGATGCTTAATTTAAACATTGATAGTAAATCTGAATGAATCTGTGATTGTGTATTATCTACATGGACTTGGCCGGGAAGTTTCCGAAGTGGATGCGCTCGTCGAATGCCCTAAAAACGGCTCTCGGTACATTGTTATAGTTTTGGTAACATAAGAGTGTGAAATTTATTGATTGGTAATGAATTCAGAAATATGGAAGTTAATTCTTTTATCATTTAATGAAAAAATTCGAATTTTCTACCCTTGAGGGGCCTTTTTTATAAGCCAGAGGGATAAACGTGCTGCTCCATTGCGACCCCCAATGTTGTGACCATGTCACAATAATTCTGTCACACAAGTCACTCGCTCTCAATCACACGGGTTTATTCATGTGCGTGAATAGTATAATAATTGAATTGTGGGAATTCTGATTGGGTGTTGTTGACGTTCTTATAAGAAGAAATAAAAGAGGTCATCTTCGTCAACATATTAGCTTTATTAAGATAGCCGGCTTTCGACGGCTTTGCCGTCATCGTCAGTCTATAAGATACAGAAAGATATAACAAAATTATAAATAAATACACAATAAGATAGAAAATTAAATTACAATTAATGGATACATCAAAATTAACATAAAAAATAAAAGGATAATCGATATACGATTGCAAAAGATAAGGAACATATAGCAGATAAAATTGCAAAAATGAATTGCGACGGGAGGGGGGCGGGATTAATACAGATAATAGCAGTTCAAATTTCAGATTATAAATATATGTGAAGAGAACCAAAATTAATGTATATATATACAATAAATGGGGGATAGTAATAATAATTAATATCATTTGATATCATTTGTAATAACATTACAGGCAAGAATACACACAATATAGAGCTTCTCGATCGGAGGGCGCCCTGGCAGATTTTACGCGGTTATTAATTGTTTGGGGAAAAAAATAGTGATTTCTCAAAAAATGATTGTGGCAAACAAAATATAGTGAAAAAATATCAAAAATGCGGAAAATTCAATATAGGCACTTATAGACATTTAACGCTCGATTAGACAATTATCTCTAAAGTAGGCATTATAAAACCCTCGCAAAAGTAATTTCTGAGGTAAACATTGATAATGGAGTAAGTTGCCTAAAAATACATTCAAAGAAATAAACTAGGCAGAAAAGGACATTGTTTGGACTCTAGTTATAAGGAATAAATGTATATTTGTTGTCGGATAATTGTCCAGCATTTTTAATCGTCGTTATCTTCATATGTATTTGAAGTATTTCCTTTTTTAAATACACCTATTTTATGTATTTAAATACATCTCTAAAATACATGTCCAAAAAACTAAAAAATAGTTATTCAAATACGATAAGTATTTAAAATACGTATTTCAAATACAAGTATTTAAATACTGCCCAACCCTGGCAGTACCAACCCTGACAACAACCTCACCGGCGTAAATCGCCCCTGAGCCTCACGCCGAGGAAGTCGTTGGTCCATCTCAATCTCGAACTTTGCCCGAGGTAGCCCGTCGACTATCTGGAAGCTCGTTCCTTGTTAAGGGATTAGTCCCTTCAGTAGCACCACCTTACTCTAAAATACAATTTAAGGGGTAATACTTAGAGATTTGGGAAGAATAAGGGTTGAGAAGTGAAACATAAAGGAATGTCCCATGCTAACCCTTCTACGCTACAAATAAAGGAAAACGTGCATGACTTACTTGAGTTTCGACCCCCAAAGTCCTGCAATCCGCGTATTTGGATTCACCTGCCGTAAACTTCTACACTACGCTTTATTCGCCTTTGTCTCTTCTCTCTTCTTTTCTTTCCTTTTCTCTGCTCTTCATTTCTTTCCCTTTCTCTCTTTACATTTTATTTTATCATTCACTGGATAGAAGATTGACTTTTTTTTTCTTTAAAGGAGGTTGCTAGGCTTGCATAACTTTTCAATCATAAATATCTGATTTTTATTGAACTCTTTTAGTAACATGTTTTGTTTTCCACAGGGTGTTAGTACTGTACCTGGTTCACGACCTCTCAGTTTAGCAACAAATGTGTCAGTTGAACTAGGTAGTTATCAAGCAGCTCTTGAAGAAGTTCTTACATGGCTCTTGGAGGCAGAAGATAAGTTAAATAACACTCCCCCTGTGGAGGGAAACTTAGAGGCTATTAAAGAGCAATTCTATCAGCATGAGGTATATAAAGTTGTCACAGACGTTTTTTGGAATTAAAACAATTAATTTATAAGACATTCTGAATTATCTATTACAAAGGTTTACGTATGCTTGAAATATTTTTTTGTTATCAATAATTGTCATGATTCGTTTTCAATCTCCACTCCATAAACAGGACTTTCTCCGAGAACTGGCTGGACATCAAGAAGGAGTTCGTGCTGTTTTGGAAGAAGGTGCACATATGGTCTCAGAAGGTGGTTTATCTCAGGATGAAGAAGGGGAAGTTAGAGTTCAAATGAGACTTCTTAATTCTAGGTGGGAAGATCTCAGAATCAAAGCCACCAATAAGCAGAGCCAGTAAGCGTTTTGTTCTGCATTTTTTACGTAGCTGTTTGTAGTATATTTTTTCTATACTCCTCAAAATATTTTGTTATTTTAAAAACCTCTTACGACTCCAAATGAATTCATGATGTTTTTATTTTTTTTATTTTCTAGAATACATGCTCTTTTAAGTGAAAGACAGCAGACTCAACTTGATGGATTACGTCGGTGGCTGACAGCAACCGAAGATAGAATGTCTCATTTAGCCGAAGAGGAACAGGCTGGTCTAGGTGGTTTAGAAGGATTAAAGCGAAGAATCGAACAACATCGAGAACTTCAGCAGGATCTCCAAAGACAACAGAGTGTAGTAGATGCACTGAAACACATGATTGTTGTTGTAGATGATTCCTGCCCTGAAAATGGTAAAAATCATTTATGCACCAATAATTTATCTTATGATCATTATACAGTCCAAAACAAAGTTAAAAACTCAAAGTTTCGGAAGTCATAGAGCCTTGAACCTAATTTTCATTGCAGGTTAATATTTTGCTCTAATTTTGAATGATAATGTTTACAGCATATTCTCAGTTGGAAGACCAGCTTACTGCTTTGGGTGAACGATGGGCACATATCTGTCAGTGGGCGAAGGAGCGCTGGAGTCGCTTACAAAACGGTCATTCTGCGTGGATGTCCGTTGCCGATGACTTGGCCAGACTGCAAGCATGGTTAGATGATCGAGAAACAGCATTGAAGCAGATGGAAGCTCAACCTGCTGCTGAAATCGGAGAAGTGCTTGGGCGGATTGGCAAGCTTCAGGTTAATGTTTACATTTTGTATTATTTTTCTCAAAAATGAAAGCTGTTAATTTTTTTAGCTATACTCCTCAAAATCTTTTGTTATTTAAATGAAATACTGTACAATTTTATAGAAAATATTAAGTCGTCTTAAAAATATATTAGGCGTGTATAGCAACCCCTTCGTGAATTTGGAGGGAATATCAGAGAAGAGTCAGGGGAAATTTCCCGTGCTGGGAGGGGCGCCGGGCTTCCCAGACGGGCAAGTGGCTGGAGCAGGCGAAGTTTGACATACTGTGGCGTCATACGGGTGTAATCAGTACACAGACGAGAGTGGGTTATAATAACAGCAGGTTTATTCACAATTTAGACCGTAGTCACAAATAACCAATGCACTGTATACAATTAACTAACTAAATAGACCCCACTTCTAGGAGAGATATTTACAACGGCTACCGCACCGCAACATACTACCTGATGTTTCGTCGTGCGTAGTACCGCCTGCCTTGAGACCGACTACATGTCTCACTAGTCACGACAATAACTGCCGGCTCCTTCCAGCGTGCACGCACGCACCTCTCACGGACGACCTACGCTGCCGATGCCGCTGTCCCAAAGAAAGAAGAGCTATTGTCCCACAGCCCTTAAATAGCCCTCGTGACGCTGCCCGCCGCCTCCATTGCCTCCGCCCTAACGCCCGCACACCCCGTCGGAAAAAACCCGTGCGTCATAGCTTCTGCCATTGTCTCTGCATCCGGTGGGCACTACGCTGCGTGCCCACGTTGGTTTTAGCGACACGACGCTACAATACCTTCTGCGGTGCGAATGGGCAGCGCCGTTTGATGAATGGGCAAGTGAGTGACCACCGGAAGGGTTTGGGGGAAGCCTCTTTTCCCAAAGAGGGGGAAGCTGCGAAGTGGGCGCGACAAACCGTTGGCATTTTATAGAGTCATTTTCTTAATTAAACAAGCTGTTTAATATTAATTAGCGTATAACTAAACATACAAATTTCATTAGAAATTCATGCAATATTCATCTTCTAAAAAAGATGTTCTAGTTCGATAAGGAAGTAAAAATGACGAATAAAGCATATTTGTACATTTTTATTCAAAAATTAGCATTCACTCCCTGTTTTTATCGTATTTACCTTAACATTTTTTAAAATAAAAATCGTTCGTTTATATATTTTTACGAATTAAATTACTCATTCAAATAAAAACAGACCCCTCCTGAAGCCATTTCCCTTGCCGCCGTGGCCAACGAGAAAGACTGTCTCATTGGCCACGCCTGCCGCTTAGTGACATCCATCTCGTCGACACATTTTAACCCGCGAGCAGTCGCGGCTCGTGTTTTTCTAAATAGGGAAGGCTGCAAATGCACTGCATTATTTCGCATTGCATTGTATGCGTTATATTTCTATACATAATCGCTCCCGATACAGGCATAAGGGAGTAGCGCTCCTATCGCAAAATGGGAAAACTAGTTGATGCGCAATGCTACTCGCTGAGTTGCATAGTAACACTATGTGATGAGCACGCCCTTCTTCAGACCCTACGCCCCGCCCTTGAAGGCCGCTTGTCCACAGCCTTCGCCCGCCTGTTTAGCCTGTGCAGTGAATGCATGACGTCACGCCTGCTCGTTTTACACAGGCCTTATGGCGGAATGAAGTGGGAGCCTAACGCTTTTGTCTTCCCTGTCAACAGCTTCAAATGCCATACGGACGACCGTTATCGAACACACACACAAACATTTTGTTACGATTGCTACGTAATGTAACTCAGAAAGCCATTATTAATAAATAAATACATTTATATATATATATATATATATATATATATATATATATATATATATATATATATATATATATTTAAATTTCTTTTGGGCGGTGATTTCTACAGGAGAGGCTCCGCCTTACAGCCTATAATGACGAGCCGCGCCTGCCCGCGAGCGAAATTCTGGGTTCGCGCACCGGAATCGGCCCGGGCCGGCTCGCGGAGCCACGGAATTGAGCACACGTAAATGTACTACACGCGCGAGTTTTCTTGATATTTCATAGCGGGTGGTGCAGGGAGAGGAGGGCTCTGGTTACGTCACGGCTTAAAAGGGCGTACCAACTGTGGGCGTGCAATTAACACGGCAAAGCGTGCCACGAGGAATGCTACAATTTTGAAAGTACGAGGCGGTAGTTGTCAGCAGTTATAAATTGGTACGTGCCATTCCGTGTCGAACCTAAGTATCTGACTGGGCCGTGCTATTCAGCGTTGGGTGATGACTAGGGAGCTCGTGTATCAAGAAAACTTGCGTGACTACTACGTAGTAAAGAGAAGGGATTGTAATGCTGCCGCGAAAATAAGCTATTTTTTTGACAGAAAAACTATTGTCGGGCCTTGGTAACGAAAAAGTCGATAATATCTTGTTTCTATGTGTAGAAAATTACTTCTGACATGTGTAGTCAGAATATGTTTTGTGGGTCCTCGATACCAAAAACATTGAATTAAGGCAAAGCGTCTCTGTCCGTCAACGCTAGCGCCTAAACCTTTCAGACGATTTTCACCAAATTCGATATTCCCCGATCGATTTAAAGCACAATATTGATAATGGCTATTTTTCTTAATAAGATCGTGTACAAGTTTTTGATAAAAGCAAGTAGTTTTCGCGTAATTTATGCTTGAAGTTATTGCAATTTATTAAAAAGTCCTCAAAAAAGGTTAAATTTCCCCCCCCGATAGAATAAAAGTTGTGCACGTTTCATTTTCGTTGAACGAAATTTTCGAAAAATTGTGCTTAGAAATAATGCGGGAACGTATGTGCTGTTAGTACCACTAGTTTCTTAGTAACTAGCAATCATTTTCTGCAATTTCAAGCACTTGCTCTCCTTGTGCTTTGCAAGAAATGTGTTCTTTCTAAAACGTTTCGTCTAAAATCAGCTGTCAGCTTTTGTCAGACGACGTTTAGGCGATTTCTTGGGGCTGCATGTCTATCTGTCTATTGGGTGGGACATGATGACAAAGTGTACAATTTTTACGGTAAATTTATTCCAAATTCCTGAAATGAGCTTCCTGCTTGCTTTAGCTCATTTAATTCGGAGTATAGTCCGAATCAACGTTTGAAGCACTAACTTCCGCTTCGCTGCTACTCGCTTCACATAAAGTTAGGGCAGGTTGGGCACACTGAAACCAGTGGTGCCAAGTTGCACGTACTTTCTCGCCTTTTATTTATTTATTTATTTGACGTCAAAAAACAGTTGAAACTGCGTATGACGTGCTATGGGGAAAAGTGAATTGTGTGCACATTTTCAAAATTCTGTGATCCCTACACTAAGTCATATACTACTTAAATTATTAAAAAAAAAACTCCCATGTAATAAAATCTATTTTCAAGGATAAATAAGCAATAAATTTTGGCTCTTATCCATGTTGTCCTTCGGAATAATACTTCCTGCCGCGACAACATGGAAATGATAATTTGAATAATTGTATTTCCCACTGAATTCTAGAAGACGTGCACAGAAAATGAAGTTACATTTATGTCCAGAAGCAAAACAAGGGGCCATCTCAGCATTTGCTCAATGGATCAGGGAAACTGGACGAAAAACCTGATTGAGATGGGGGTCATTGACCCCGCCTTTATTAATGGTTATGTAATACTATTTATACAACAATTTCTTTCCGAATTAACACATTTCAGTCATAATTTTTTGTAAAACTCATTACAAATGGTATAACATTTGGTGCGAAAACTAAATATTTTCAAGGAAATATCACAATATTATAACTGCTTTTCATACAGTTAAATTGTCACAGCAGTGAGTCTTAATTCCCAGAAATTCGCGAGTCGCAACGCAGAATGCAATTGCTGCGTTTTAATCTGACATTCCCTGAAGGCTAGCAATATTTGTTTCATATATTTCTAATAGGTTTTAAATAATCTTAAAGATTAATTTATAAACGTAAAACAAAAGCTCGAATGTAAGAAACGAACAATACAAATAATATACAAATTCTAACTTACGTAGCATCCAACTTCCTCAAAAGATTTGTAAAATTACGTTCATGAAGAGTATGGTTTTCGGAGCGAGCGACGAAATTCGACGCCAAATTACTCAAAAAATACTAAGTTTCGAAAAATCCAACAAGACCTTATATTTGAAGATCTGTTTTTGATAAACGCATTTCGTTAAGAAAAAAATGTATCTTCACACTTGTAGTTGTAGGAAAACATGAAAAAAAATATTTTTTTTCAATTTTCGAAACCGGCATTTCAACGAATATGAGGCCAACACCATTCTCTTAAGCGCCCTTTCTGCTATCTTTCTACAATCCAAATTGAATAAAAAAATGTTGTGTCATTTTTGAGAAAAAAATTGTTTAAAAAAATGAAAATTGCCTAGGTTTGACACTAAATTTTGTACAAAATATTCATATTTTCAAAAAATTGAACATATAATTTTTAGATCTGCTTTTCGTGAACACCTTTCATTATGAAAAAATGTTTATCTTCATAATCGTAGTTATGGAAGAGGCCGAAAAAAATTTTGAATTTTTTCAATTTTCGAAAAATCAGAGTTTTCAACGAACATAATACCTGTGCCATTGTCAAACGTCATGTACACTATCCAATTAGGCAGTTAAATAAAAAATGTTGAAACCAGTTTTTTGAAAATTTTGAAATGTCCCAGAGGCATCAAGTAAAGTCCCCCCCCCCCCGAAAAAAGAAAATTAAAATATTGGTTTCAAATTTAAGGTGCCGCAACATCGGTCAGGTCGATTGAGGAATATCAGTTTTGGAGAAAATCGCCTGAACGGTTTAGCCGCTAGCGTTATTGACAGACGTTTTGCTGTCAATCAATATCTCGTCACCAAAGATCCACAAAATACACCATGCGTTAGAGAATTTTTTTTCTAAATTAAGCAACTGGATTTATCCACTTTTGCATTACCAGGGCCATGTAATCGGTTTTTCTGACGAAAATTCGCCGCATTTTCCAGCAGCATTACATAACTTTCTCTTCTCAAGAAGTTTCTTCTCAAGGTTGCGAAAGTAAAAGGAGTGACAACAACGAATTTTCCTGTTTTTGACAGGCCATCAAGCTCAAATATCGCCGGTAATAATGAGTCAATCTGGCTGAACCGTGATGAGAAACGGAGCACGAAGGGAGGATTGCCAAAGTAACGTGGAGAACCCATTGACAAAAGGTGTTCTTGTGAGCAGGCAAGAAGTGGTATGAAGTACAACATCTGTTCCGAAAAATTCCATAAATTTGATAACTCAATACTGCCTGTCACCAAGCTTTGCACCCAGAGGAAAGGTCAAATGTGGCTCGCGCGAGCAGGTTCGTGTTGATGAGTTCAGCGAAAACCATCAGACAGAATAAAGTGATCCTATTGCTGATATCTGGGAAGACAGACCACGAATGATAGATCACACAGGAAGGAAAATTTGTCACAAGTGGTACTGGCTACGAAGTATCGAGTTGCCCCTTCCTCAAGCACATTTTATATTCAAAGGGTTTTCCTTAGCCTTTCTCGCATTTGAGAAAATGTGGCATTTAATTGCAATTTCCACTGCTTTTTCATGATTTTTTTCTTTCTTTTTCCCTGTTCCTTTTTTGGCCTGCCGTACGGTTTTAGGGAATTTGTGGGAGTCCCAGGGCGGCTGCCCAATTGGACAAGTAACTATTTGTAAAAGCTCTTTTATGTGCAACATTGTAAATCATTCTTAAAAGTCGTCTCAAGAGAGGTTGAAATACTTTTGTTAATAGTACTGAGTATTTGATGCATGTTTGAAGGATGGAAATGTGATATTGTTTAGGTTTTGCGAAGAGAAATGGAAGCCCAACAAAAGCGTATAACACATCTTCAAGAGAAAGCATCTTCCTTAGATGGTGGTGGAACAGAACTTTTGGAAAAATTAGAAATACTTCAAGATCGATGGGATGCTTTGGATCAAATAATGGATGTCCAAGGTCAAAGAGTAAGTTACAGCTTCATTTGTTATAGGTTTCCTCTTAGAATTTAGATCATAAAATTTAGCAACTTGCTTTGACAATTGGATACTAATCAGGACTATTAAAACTGCTTGAAAGTGTAAAAGATTTTATCTATTTTAGATCAACAATTCTGGCTTTGATATGAGCTGGACCCCTCTAGGAGATGATCCTGCTTCCGGTGATCCAATTCTTGATGGTCATTGGGAGCGAACTACTACCACAACTACTATTACCACCAATGTAGTGTCTAATAACCAAGAGGTACGTTTTTACATCGAAACAAATGAGTTTTTAAAATTTTGCTAGATTGTAATTGAATGTGAAATATTTATTAACTTAAAAGTAAATATGTATGAAAAATTATTATGCATTGAAATTATTTTCTAATCTTGTAAAAAAGAAAATAAATTCAATATATAACACATTGACTAAGTTGTTGTTGGTTTTTTTCTGCTATTTTTTGTAGAAATTGTTTAATTAGTGCAATTATCTTTATAGATGGTGCAGCATAGTGGGTCTAAAAAGCGTCGGGTAGGTTCGGCCAGTAGACAAGAATTTCAGTCTGCTCTTCAGCAACATCAAGTATGGTTACAACATGCTGAGAATACATTACACAAAGGATTTACAGATTTGACGGTAGATGAACAGCAAATACTTCTAGAAGAAGTGACAGTTGAAATGCAAAGCCGCAAACCAGAGAAGCAGAGAGTGCAAACTTTAGGGCAACAGCTTTTAGATGAACTTATGGCAGGTGAGTTGTGGTTGGTGTTTTGTGGTACTGTGGTTGCATGATTTAGATAGTATCATTAACGGTATACTTGCTAATGGTGGTGGAATGTTTTGTTGTGTCTTAACATTTTTGGGCAATATTAATGGCTGTAGCATGGGTCCATGAAAATACTGGTGCACTTTCTTTTCTGAAACAACTTGCTTATTGCTTTGGCTGTTTGTGTAGTTATTACAATTATTATGCTCTTTGAAATTTTGGAAAAATTGATTGATGATGTATAGCAGAATGGTTTAACCTTTTTGGATCATGCAAATACAGTGCCTATTAGAATGTCAGGGGCATTCTGATAATCTCCCACTACTTCCTGCAAGACACGGTGTGGAGATCCTTGAGATAGGTGGAAAAGTTTGACTTGTCTAAAAATGCATTCATTATAAATGGAGTCTTATAACTCTTGAAGTAGTGGTAGGTAATTACTTGCCCCACTATAACATGCAATGACATTGGTAATTGTAGGTCTCTTTTGGATGGTATTTTCAGAGGGTGAACCTGTCTCCGAGGAAAGAGACCTCCTAGCAGAGGTGGAGACTAAATGGAGTGCTTTGCAGACCTTGCTTGAAGATCAGCAGCGGAAAGTATCCTTTCTTAAAGAGAAGCATCAGTTAGATGCAGAATTGACTGGCTTGCAATTGATATTAGATGGTTATCAGAGCTGGCTAGATTCAGCTGCCAAGACCTCGACAACTTCTCCTCCATCATCTCCCACTTCGTTGCAGCCTTCAATTACGCAGCAGTTAGAACAGTGCCGAGTAAGATTAAGCTATCTACAGTCTTCATTTGTATATTTTATTTTAATAATATAACCCATAGATATTTACTTTATAAAATTTCAGGTGCCCTTTAATTTGGTACTTGAAACATACTCAATAAAAAGATAGAATGTTATTTGCTCAAATAAATTGAACATAATCTAAGTGGTTCCTTTCTCTTTTCAAGGTGCATTATACGCTCCAATTATAAAGAAATGGTATCTCATTTTCAGAAAGAAAAAAGTAAAATGCCTTGTAATTATAAGTTGGCATTGCATTTTCTATTAAAGTTGTTGACCAAGAGCTGCACTTTTATAATTCCATACTTCTAAATTTTTATATTTCTCATTTCAATTTATTTGTACCCTTTTGATTCGGTTTTCATTTTCTTCAGGTGAAACTAAAATCAATGAAATCGCATGAAGAAAGAGTCTCTCGTATGAAGCTGAAAGCTACTGAACTTGTTCAAAATGAAGCTGCTGGTTCTGATGCCAAAGACATTGAAGAAGCGAGTAATGCTTTTGTAGAGAAGTGGGGAGCTTTACTGCTGAGGTAAGAAAAATTATTTAAAAAAGGAGAGGAGAAACTTCTTGTATTTTGGTAAAAGTTAACATTTTGAAAATTCATTCACTTGATATGAATGTTTTCCATTTTAAGTGAATTCTCACCTGAAGTTTGTGAAAGAATGTAATGCAAAATGATTACCTATTTCTTGCATGGTCATTTTATTATTAAATTTTGTTTACTACAGGTTAGCTGAGCGACAGACAGAGTTGAGCAATCAGATGGAAAGAACGCCGCCTAGAAAATATTTAGAAGCAATGGAAGCTCTCACACGGTGGGTACATGGAGTGGAAGGATTGTTACTTTCAGAACATGCTGTGGTGGCAGCAATTCCTGCAATGCAAGACCAGCTGCACAAGTTTCAGGTGTGTTAATGAAGGGAAAAAATGGTTTTCATATTAATTCAGATCATTATATTAAAGAAAATCCTTTTAATTTTTTGTTGTAATTTTAATTGTTGGTTGTAGTATATAATTTGGTTGGTTCTATTAAAAAATCCTATGTAAACAATTGTTACTTTCTTGAAATTTTTTTCATACAGAAGAATGTTCAAAGGTTTTCTGATTTTAATTAGGAGTTGCAGAAGACCATAGAAGATCAACAACCAAGTTTTCGTTATGTGAGTACTACTGGGCAAGAATTAATTTCAAGAGCTGGCAATGAAGCTCATGGGCAACGGCTTAGAGCAGAACTTGCAGAGCTGACTGCTCGATGGAGTGATTTGCCTGTGATTCTGGATGAACGGCAAAAGAACCTCCAGAAAGGTGAAAATGACTTTTATTTTGCAATTAGAAAACACGAACAGGGTATTTGTATATAACAGGTGTAATAGCAACTTTTGCTTTACAGATATTGAAATGCTTAGACAGTTCAATGATGAAGTAGAAGGGCTGAACTCTTGGTTGCAAGAAGTAGAAGCATTCTTAAAAGCAGAAGAACCTCTTCCTGTGGGTGATGTGGACACACTAGAAGCTCAACTTGAACAATCAAATGTAACAGTTTGCTTTTTGTAATTTAAGTTGTAGATACTAGTTTATTTTGAACTGAATATAATGATCGAATATAAGTATTTCATTTTGTATATTACTTAGTGGCGCCAGTCTCTTTCTTCACAAACCTTTCATTGCAAGTTTTTATAAAACTTTCATCAATTGAAGGCATTAGTAAGTCCTTGTTTTGCATGAAACTGTGGTGAATTGAGACTTCAATGAAACCTTTTTTTAAAAAATCAATCGATCGATCAATCAATCAATCAATCAATCAATCAATCAATCAATCATAAAATTCAAGTCCACTGATGGAAGAAATAACTGGAAGTGTGAAAAAGATGATTTGAGATATTGGGATGTGAATTTTTTAAAAGAATTGTTTAAAGTGTGTATGTGCAAACAAGAACTTCCATTATTAATAAGATTCAATGTATGAAGCATGCTCAGAAAGTAAGTACCGTTGTGGAAAAAACTCTTTAAAATTTTTTTTTTGAAACAAAATTTAATTTACATGAAAGAACACATCTTAAACTATTTTTCTACATAGTTGTCACCATTATTCAGACATTTGTCATGTCAGAAAACGAACTTTTCTATGCCCTCTTCATAGGAAGATGCTGCCAGTGAAGACAGATGTTTGTGAACACTGTTTTTGACTCCAAAGATTGTTATCCAGTTGAAATTCTTTGTCAGATTGTAGTGATTTATGGTGAAAATGAAATGAGTGATGAAATGGTGAGAAAGTGGATTAGGATTAGACAATTCAATGATAGACTAACCAATATTCATGACGAAGAACAGAGTGGGCAGCCTTCTATTGTCAGTGATGTGTTGGTTGAAAAAGTGAAGGAGGAGGGAAGAGAAAGAAGACAGTTCACAATAAAAATGATTTGTTAGGTGCTTTCACAAATCGCAGCACTGTTTTTGCAAAATACGTGTCTACTGGCACAAACTTTCAATAAAAGAGGACATAGAAAAGTTGGTTTCTCTCTATAACAAATGTCTGAACAATGATGATAACTATCTAGAAAAATAGTTTAATATCTGCTTTTTCATGCAAGTAAATTTTCTTTCAAAACTAAAATTGAGAATTTTTTCAAAATGGTACTAACTTTCTAAACACGCCACCTGGTTGATTGATAAGATTTCTCCAGAACTATGTGTAACCATTTAAGACAGGTTTCACTGGTATGCATTCAAATTTTCCTCAGAAATTTGCAATTTGTTAAAATGTTTTGTGGTTTTTGTTTATTAGGCCTTGCAAGATGATGTAGAGACTTTACAACCTAATCTCAACAATATAGAAACTACTGCACAAAAACTTTTGGACAATGCTGACACTAATTTTGCAGAAGAACTGAAAACTCAATTGAATGCCATTAGAGAAAAATGGAAATTGGTTGTCTCTGGTGCCAAACAGCAGAACACTACTCTCAAAACTACTTTGGAAAAGTGCAAGAAGGTGTGTAAAGTTTATTGGTGAATTGTTCATCCTCTTCCTTTGCTATTACACCTTGCTGCTTATAGTGATCATTCTGATCTCCAATTTAATGTTCTCTAAAATTTTAAGTTTCATTTGATTGACTCTTCAAATTGTTTTTCATAGGTTTTGGAAGGTGTTGATGAATTCAAGAGTTGGTTGTGCCAATTAGAAACGGAAATTCCCCCAGCTTCATCTGTTACGTCTTCCACAGAACTCTTCCAGTTGAAAGGAAAATATCAAGTGTTGAAGGATAATGTTGACAAAAGAACCGAAGAATTTCGAAATTTGAATGAAATGGGTAAATCTCAGTTTTCAAACTACTCTTTTGCTTTGTCTCAGTCAACCCATAATTATTGCCTTGACTTGTAAGCAAAAAATTATTGCTAGTTTAGTAAACTCTGATGAACATAATTCAGCTGTCTGCAAAAAAACGCTGTGTGCAAGTTTCTTTAATTCTTTAGTTTTAATTTCTTACAAAAGAGGACTTTTGAGACTTAACGTGATACCACCTACGAACATACCCTTCTGTGTATCCAAATTTTCTTCCTGGCACTTGTGTTTGTAGCCTCTTCATCTTAACAAGCACTAACTTGAAAATTGCATCATTTAATGTTTGTGTGATTAAGTTGTGAACTGCAAACTTGTACATGTCGGTTCCTCAGTTCTGTGGGTAGCACGGGATAGTTCCCAACGTTTGGGATTTTTTCCTAAGAAAAAATATTTTTTAATCTTTTGATGAGAATGGTTGTATGTGGAATTTGTATTTACTTAAAGGTGAAAGTTTTAATTTCGGTTAACTCAGTTTTGCATTCCCTAATGTCAAACTGAGAGTTTTCTTTGTCAATCTTTGACCTCACTGATCATCGGGTAACAAATTATCAGTAAAGACTGTTATTCTTTTCAAAGATAATATAAAATCGTAGATTCCAACTGACTGTGCTTTATCTATGAATATAAGACTATCTTGTTTTTAATGAGATTGTAGGAAAAAACCTAATCTTATAATTGGGTACATAAAGTATTTCAACAGTAAAACTAGTTATTTTAGAGGAAGAAGGTAATACATTTTAAGTTTCTATACCCAACAAACCAATCATTTTACAAAGGATTTTAGAACTTTAAAAGTAGATAAGAATATTAAAACAGATAAAGATCTAATATAAATTCTATATTTTTTTGTGAAATATATTCTGCTTTTTAGGTAACGATCTTATGTTAAGTAGTGAGAGTACATCTGTTCAAGAGTTGGCCCGAAAGTTTACTCAGCTCAATGCCAAGTGGACTGAAGTCACTGATGGTATTTACAATAAACACAAAATTTTGAAAGAAGCATCAGATCAATATGGAGAATTCAGAGGTAAGGATACTTCTGCTAAAGTACATTTTGAAATGAGACATTAGAAAATAAAACGATTCTCTCTTTTTAGCTCTTGTAGCACAAGAGATGGATTGGTTAGATAAATTGGAGAAACGACTCAGAAAATCTCCAAAATCAGCAGCAGATGCAGAAGAGATATCTGAAGAGTTGGATGTAAGTAAATACTATAATAATTGTATTAAACTTCAATTTTACAATGGGAACTAAATAAGGATATTCTGTGAATTTTTGAATAAGATAAGTTTTTGAATGAGTAAATGTTAGCTTTGTTAAATAAAATATTAATATAACACTGCATATTTATTTAACTTAAATCACAATTGTGAATAAACTACCAAAGTCGAAGGTTTGCTGGTTGTTTTCACACAGGTAGTTTTGCCTTACAAATTTCTCAAAGATGAACAAAGTATGTGTTCAGTGATTTTATTTAATTTAACCTTCATTTAATTTTATTTAATTCTTTTATGTTTGTTTTATATATTCATTTTGTCATTTATTTTAAGTGGTCTAGAGTCTGATTGTCATAGCTTTTGATGAAGATTGTATGTATAGTTCTAGATGTCTCAAAGGAACTTTAGTACAGTTATGGCTTCACAGCTTAAACAGTTATTGAAATACAGCAGTGTGTTTGACACTGTATCATGACAATGTCCAGTAAAAGTTCAAGATTTTGGCTATTTTGATATATTTCATTTGTTAAGAAAAAGGAATACATAAATATTTATTTTTTTCTTAAGAAATGAAACTGGGCTAGCTTGTTTTACTGCTCTATTCAGTGGAATTCCAGGATTAAGAGTTTTGCAGGACATAATAGCAAAAGCATATTTACACTCTCAAATTTTGAGTACCTGTATGTGATAAATTTCATGTAAATAAAAATAGAAATAAAAAGAATGTCAAATAATGTGGAAATTAACAAAATTAAATATTGAAATGAGGTCCAATACAAAGTGGACTGCAATCTCTCTTTAAGATTCCTTTGATTACTTCGAAAAATCAAACCTCTTTTCTTCTCAATTTGATCATCATAATGAGGTTGATTTTAAAGCATTTTAGGTTATGTTTCTGTAAAATATGGTTGAAAAATTAGTTATATGTATTAAAAATACCTCCAAAGCATCATGCGTGATAGAAATAGGGGGATCAGGGATCTGATATCCCGTGAGTAAAATGCCCAAATCAGCACTAGTGTTCTTGGCAAGTCACTTTGATGTAAAAGTTCACTTTTAAACACAAATATATCAGGGACATTAAAAAAGAACAAGTTGTAAGTCTTGAGAAACATTAGATTAAATTGATTTGAGCAAATTTTCTGCAATTAACCCACTCTTTATTAATAAAGGCAAAATTGTTATTAATACCATTAAATGGTTTAGAAGAAGTTGTACAAGCTACATCAGTTTCTTTTTTTTGGAATGGAAATATTTGTATATTAAAGTTGCCAAAATCTCATACTTGTTCAGTACAGCAACAGGATATGGAGACATAGAAACCACTACCAACTATCAAAAAGAATTTCACGTGAAGAAATTTCTCCTTTAATGAAGAGATAACTTCATATAAGTTCCTTTGAGACATGTGAGACTCCTTATTCAAAATGACATCAAAATCCACTTGGGCGACTTTTCCAAA
Source organism: Teleogryllus occipitalis (assembly GCA_011170035.1). Taxonomy (NCBI): domain Eukaryota; kingdom Metazoa; phylum Arthropoda; class Insecta; order Orthoptera; family Gryllidae; genus Teleogryllus; species Teleogryllus occipitalis. The sequence continues at coordinate 134,847 of BLKR01002614.1, read as the reverse complement.
ATTCTATCACTTGATATGGAATGATACTTGAGTGATTGTTTTAGTTAAAAATGCTAACCTTTTGATTTAGGATTTAGAAAATTATATTAGAAATCATCCTACTTGAGTGATTGTTTTAGTTAAAAATGCTAACCTTTTGATTTAGGATTTAGAAAATTATATTAGAAATCATCCTGAAGCTAGATTGGCCAAAATTCAAGAGATAGGGAGAAGGCTTGTCGATGATGCAGTCATGCCAGGAACGGTGCAAGCAGATGTGGAGGCTCTGACTCAACGATGGAGTCAACTTAGTCAGCAGGTATTTGCTGAAAAGATGAAAAAAAGTTTCCTGTTTTAATCTGAATTTTACATTTTCAATCTGACTTTACCATTTCATTGATAATTTTCTAAAAAATCATTTTGTGCTCGTGTATAGTTTCTTTCATTCTTAAGAAATATTTTGATGACTTTCTTGATTGTCAAAAGTGTGGTGGGTACTCCTTTAATTGCTAATGGTGAAATTTTCAAAGCATGGCAGAAGATGTATTTCAAACTGATCTTTGAATATGTCTTGCATTAAGTTTTCCATTGCATGTAGAAGACTTTATAATGAATTATCATAATGAATTACTCTTCATTTTGTGAATTCAAGTACTTCATTTGAACTTGACAGAATGCCTGTCTTGTTAATGTTTCAGTAGCATGATAGTTACTAAATTCACCTCGTATAACATGCATGTTGGTGATACTGGGATTAGAAACCAAAACATTGTTTACATAGAACTTCATATATGTCTTTCTAGTTTGTCTTTCATTGTGATACTTTAGTTTTGAATGTTTGTCTTGCAGAGTGCTGTCTGTGTTTACGTTCAGATATGATAGTGTCTGCCAATATTGCTTTTGCATAAAATACAGAACATAACACTAATAAGTAGTACATAATGTTAAGGACACTGAAGTATAAAACACATTTGCATAATCTTGCTTGCTTTGTACTATTGATTTAAAATTTGCAGAATGCTCATTTATACTGTCAGTTAAATATTTTTAGATTCAAAGTAAATGATTCACATCTTTTGCTTACGATAGTTTTCTTGTGTATGTAATTGGTTTTTATGCCCAATGAAAAATATAATTCTTTTATGTTAATTATTGACATAATTGTTTATCATTTAATTGAACTCCAGACTATACAACATCTCTTAAGAATGAATGTTGATCAAAGTCCTCATTTTTCTTGCCTGAAAATTTGGCTTTTGCGTGCGGGGCTTGAGTGACCTGCATCCTTCCTGCTTGCTCTCGTAGGCTAGGGAACGGACAGCCTTGCTAGAAGGCTCTGTGCAGGAGGCTCAGGAGTCGGAGAGCCACATCCTGTCCTTCCAGGCCTGGGTCGCGCATGCTGATGCCCTACTAACCGCACGTGTAGAGAACGACCTCACTGCGGACGACCTGCCTGATGATCACCAGGTGTGTGCTATCTCAGAGAACTGAAGCCGTTTATCATACATTATCCAACTGCTTCATGCAGAGGGATATATTTAAAATGATAGCAGTTGATTTATTATAGTTATTTTAAGTACGGTTAGGTCTTAATTTTTTTTAATGAACTGTAGTCAATTGGATTCATTGTCTCTCCAAGGAATATTCACATTCAGTTTTTTATATACATATTTAATTTTTTTTATTGGACTTAATCAAAAGCATTGGAAACTTCACCATCCTAAGTGTTTTCTACTCTGGTAAAGTACTCTAGTTCTTTCCTTAATGTTCATTCTGTTTCTCTTTACCTCTTTTTTTTTTTGTTTAAATTTTTTCTTAAACGTTTGTGCAATTTTATGGTGTATCTTGCTTTCAGACTGTGTTTTTGTGTGTCTTTTACTTTTTTTTGTGGTTGAGGTGTGTTTTTAAAATAAGAAATGATGTGATTTTTCATAAAACTTTATCTACCATATTTTCTTATTGTGGAATTATGATATCAAAAAATCTGAAAGTAAACATTTTTAAGGGCATCTTTTAATCTTTCATGGAAACAAATATGAAAGGAAGATATTCCACAACATTTTGGGAGCTCTTAGTTAGGTTTTAACCTCTCAACTAGAGAGTCTGATGTGTGTAAACATAGATTGTTATGTTGTATTGGTGGGTGTGGCAGTCAGAAATACTTTCTTTGTATGAAATATTCAGCGTCTCGTGGAAGAATTTGAAACTCAAGAAAGTACTCTTCGTGAAATGGAGGAGCAAGTTAAAACTTACGAGGCTGCAGGAAAACATGAAGCTGCAGTGAGACTGCACGAGCAGATGATTTTACTACAGGTGAATAGCCATTCTTTGGTGTATTACAATGTTCTCAAGTTTGAGCAAAAATATATTTTTAATGATAAGAAAATTATTCATAATGTTATTGTAACATTTCCACTCCTTTAGATTGGTATTAAAATAAAGAAATCAGCATTACTAACAAAATACTAAATTGATTTTGTAATACAAATAATTTTAGTTTTTACAAGTTTCATTAATTTATTATTATCTTGATTTTAAAGTGGCAAATATTCTTCATATAGTATTAATATATTATATCACATTCCAGCGGCGATTTGCTGAAGTTCAAGCAAAATTTGAAAGATTTAAATCTCCATCCAATATAGAACCTCGACTTAACAGAGCTATACGTGAATTGCACAGTATTGAAGAAGCAAGTTGTCTTCTTGAGCTAGCTTCAGATGATCCTGAGGGTATTGAAGGCCAACTGAAACATTGCTTGGTGAGTGCATTCATTCTTTCCCAATATTCTCTCTTAGTTTTTGATCTATTAAAAAAAACAAAAAAAAAAAAAACAACAGTTTCTTCTGAGGTTGGTCTTAATGAGCTTTTCTGTGCAGAGGTTCTACCGGATGCTCAGTGATATCAAAGGAGAAGTGGAGTGCGTTATAAAAAGTGGACGAAAACTTGTTGAAGACCATGCTGTCTCGGAGCCAGCACAATTCAATGCAAGAATAGATACTTTAAAGGAGCTTTACAATAAAGTGAGATGGTGTTTGTATTAAATGTAGTTTGAAACTTATAGATAATTTTCAAATAAAACAATGGTTTTTATTTATTATTTTTCTTACATGCTCTATGTGTCTTAAGTTATATTTCAAGTAAATATTTGCACTTTTTTAATACTTGTACATGAAATAATTGCCTTCACTTTTATTTTGAAGTTGTCCCTATTCAGGAAATAAAAGTCAAAGATAGAATGAAATGTTCTTCACTTTTCTTTGTGAATAATGTATTTATTATATTTTAAATATATGTGTACAGCTGGGGTCTCAAATAACTGATGCCAAAACACAGTTGGACAATGCACTAGAGCTGTCTAGAAGTTTACATAGTAATCTTCCTCAGCTCAGTCACTGGCTTGACGAATTAGACGCACATTTGGAGGAGTGTGACAAAGCAGAGAGTTCTCAAGATTTGGAAGCTGGCATCACTTACCTTAGAGTAAGTGTTGTTGTTGTTTTGATGTTGGTGTTGGTGTTGTTTTGTGTTTGTTTTATAACTCTTTCAATTGAGGTGATAAGAGCATTAAAAAACAATGCTAATCAAAGAACAATAATTGTTCACTGGTATTTACTGTTATCTAGGTTTTATTGTTCTTAGTTTTGATAAATCTTGATCAAAGTATATGTTGATCTTTAGGATATGTCTTGAAATTGGTTAGAAGCAAAATATCACTGTTGAGAGTAGTCTTGAAGAAATCATGATGTATAATTTATGCAATAATCTGTTTCAAAATTAAGGAATATTGTATTTATAGAAATTGTCTCTAACAATTTGAATAACTTTTTTAGGGTGTGAATGATATTACTAACACCTACATCTTCCCATAATTTTTTCTAACAATATTCATTTAAGTGTTAAAAACCAAAAACCATGACCCTACTTTTGCCACTAAATCAATTCTAAGATTAATTTCATTTATTTTTCTTCTTTCTTTTGCGTTTTGAGTTTTCTTCTTCCTTTTCATTCTTGTAGGTGTTCTAAAGTATGTGCATTATAGCTGCTTTGTTGCTCCGAAATGTCCCTTAATTTCTTTCTTGTTTACAGGACTATCTTTCGATCTAATATTTTAAATTGTTGATCTTTACCCCAGTTGGTTTGTTAATAAAGAGAATTCCAGAAAGTGTCAGTATTTATTGCAATATTGTGCGTATGGTGAAGGAAGTATCAGCTTATGAATGTTGAATGAATGAACCAAATATTTATTACTTTTGCTGTGCATTACCCCCTCTGCCCCTCTCTTGTCATAATTAATTTTAAACTTCAATCATCAAAATTACTAGAAGCCTTACTGTGTTATTGAAATGAATATAAATGCATTTATTGGAAAATTTTGTGGGCTTTCAGAAAATGTATTTTGGGTATTTCCTCTCATCATTTTAAAGATATTTGCAAAAAGTGAAAGATAGCATACTTCAATTCTGCTTTAAAAAGTGGGGAAACTAGATGGTACTTTTTATAAAATCCTTTGTACACAGTAGCTTTTCTCTTGTATTGAAGGACAAATCTACAAAATATTTTTATTACATCATGTAAATTACCATATGAGCTTATATAAAGACAGTTATTTGGAAATTGCACTTACATTTTATTAATATAGATTGTGAAACTGCTTACCATGCATTCTTAAATGCTAGATTTATATTAAATTTTGTTTTCATGAGGAAAATTAAATGTGGTGTTTCAGAAGGCTTTGGATGAAGAGATTCCACAATGGAACCCTGTGAGAGATGCTGTTAGAAGTGATTACAAGAAATTTTCTTCATTGTGTGATTCTGTGTATTTGGAAGCTCTAAAAGACAGAGTGTCAGATGTTTTGAAACGTTGGGATAAAGTAGAACCTAGACTTCGTAATGCATTACGTGTTCTTCAGGTACCTTGCTTCTAGTTATTGAAATTAAAATGAATTAAACTAAATAAGATTTTAAAGTACATATTTAATTTTTAGGACAAGTTGCTGAAAGGTGAAACTTTACACAAAGAATTCACCAACATTTTAAATGAAGTGAAAAGTTCTTTACAAGATGCAGAAAGCAAAATAAAAATATTGGATGCAGTCCCCCCTAATCAACTATCTGAAAAACATCTTGCAGAATGCAAGGTAATGTGGGCAAAAATATTGCCAGTTTGAAATGGGATTAAATAAATTTCTATTTTTACAAGTAAACGAGCTATAAAAAAGGGAGAGGATAAAAATTAACGAATGATAAATTGAGTGACAACGCTTGCAAGTTTTCAATATAAAAAATTGTTTTTATCATTAGGAAAATGTTAAAAGATTAATAACAATACTAGCTGTCATGGATAATAAATCATTTTTAGTCAGATATTGGCAAATTAAAGCTTAATTAGTAATGGCATTGATAATTTAACTTTCCAGTCATAATACTGACTTAGGTCATGCAGTTTTTGAACTTGTGATCTTTGCGAGTTTGTTAAAGCTAAATTGTTTATATATTTCGAAATGCATTTTTAAAAGATGTACTTGATGTGGTATTCTGGGTCTGGTTTCAAAATTTCATATATTATATAGGCCCATTCAAAAATCATTTAGAGCAAATTTCATAATGAATTAATAGGGGTATTTTCTTTATAGGCCTTACAAAATGACATGATATTGAGGAAAGGACAATTAGATGAACTTCGAAGTAGTGTGCTACAAATTCATTTGTTGGATCCATCTGCTGAAATGCAACTTGCAGATGGTGACAAACAATACAATGAACTTTGGGCTAGGATACAGGTATGTTTATTTTCTGTATGTCCTTGGCATTGCAATAAGGTGAAATGTTTCCTACAATAACTTTTCAAAATAATTTATATGACATTTGACTCCATTTTGTTACCATGCAGTTTGAGATAACTTTTTAAATCCTAAAGTTTTAATGTATTTAAGTTTTGTATTCAATAAATAATTTATATACAGAATGACTGAAGAGTTTTTTCTACAATTGTTACTCAAATATTCACTGACATACAATACGCTAAATGATCACTTAAATAGTAATAAAAGTCTACTCGCAAATAAAGTTTTATTCAGATGTTTCTTTTGGAAAACAGTCTCCCTGATGAGGAAACCCAGTTTCATTTTAAATTTTTTTAAAGAGAAGTTATGACAAATTTTTAAGTTATAGAATGATGCATGCAAAAGTATTCTGTTAATGTGAAATAAACAATTTGTGGCCTGTTGTATTGTTTTGTTTTTAAGAAGCTTCCTACAGTGGCCAATAAAGATCAGTTATTGCTGTTTTAAGTTAAGTTAGTAAGATAAATAAAGTTGGAGCAGTTGATTTATTTTACATAAGCCTTTAATTTTTCTGTATTCAGACATTTGTTTTTTGTATCATTTGGGAATATGTTATGTTGTTGTTGAATGTGTTGAATGATGTATCAAAAATCATAAATGACTGATAGATGAATGAAAGGTCAAAGGTGATGTAGTCAAGGTGAAGTGGTTTGCTTTGTGGTCTCCATGGTTGAGCACAGAGCCTACATACTTGGTTCATGTGCGCAGCTTTAGGTGTTTGTGTGCTCTGGTGTGGGATCTATGTGATTCTGGATTAGTCCAAACCAGCTGTATATAAAAAATACCTTTTTGTATCTGTGTTTCATCTGAAAATTGTGAATGCCAAAATGTAACCTCTCTCCCCTGCCTCCAGTAAACATGATAGAAAGAAATTAGAATAGCAAGTAACATATTAATAACACAATAACATTATTTACATATGAAGACTTAAACTAATATGTATAGAGCACTGCCAATATCATTCCTTAAGGCACTGAAGGTCATGGGTTCTGTCCTGGAGCAAGTATTACTTAACCAGGAATATATTGTAGTAATCATTAGTTGCATCATGTAAGGATATGTTATTGCCAAAAGTGAGTGAATAAAGTATTTTATGCTTTCTGTTGTGTGCTTGTAATCCTTTGCCTCCTGTGCTGTGACAAGCCTATTCTACATGCAGCACGATCACCGATGCCAGACTCGCCATTGTCGCACGGCCTGGTGATGGAAGATGCTCATCCTGTTTCCTCTTGGCTGCTTGGTGATTGCATGCTTTTAGAAGTAGCCCAGCACTGACTTGAAAGACTTGCTACTTTTCTTGTTGAAGGATGTTTTTTAACTTACTAATAGAAACCATGAAAACGAATGTATCCTATCATGCGTAACAAAATTGTACTAAACCATTCTAAATATACTAAACAGTAATACTTTTGTAGTTGAGGCAAGCATTGCTTTTTGGAAGAATGCTAAAGCAAGCTTGGGCCCTTATTTTCCAGAATTGGAGTGACAAGGCCACAATATTGGCCAAGGGTCATCCTGCAACCAGCAGAGCTCTTGATGCTACTAAAACACAATCACTGCCGTCACTGCCATCACCCACACCATCACGAACACCACGAGGAGGTTCAAGGGGGAGAGAGGAGGAACAGATTCATAGTGAAACAGAGCTCACAACATATCTCTCTTCCAAAGAAGTGTCTGATCAACCACAACAAACTTGTAATATATTGAGTTCAGAGCAAAAGGAAGTAGATGGTGTTGGATATTCAAATCCTGCATTTGATGATTCTGTTGTTACAACAAATAAACTGGATTCAGAAGGAGAAGAAACTACTTGTACAAGCCATACAGTGAAACGCAAAGTGGATATAGGAGTAGTTCCTGATTTAGTGCCTTCTGTGGAAACTACGGAATCATCTTGGGGGCAAATTCAGTCCCAGGTAAAAGGTGAAGATGATAGCACTTTCCGACTAGCTGAAGATAGTGTGCTATTTTCACAAGTTTCTTCCAACACACTTGTACCACAGACATCAAAATTAGAGGAACGTTTAAGAGAGATGCCTCAGTCACGGATTCAGTCATCATTACAAGATGATTCTTGTAGAGTGGTAGAGATAAGAGAAATGGAAATAGTGAAACATGTTGTATATCCTAGGCAAAGCACTGATGCCACCATTCACTATGTCTCAGACACTGTAGAAATGGTGGAAATAGAAGATACTGAGACAGAACCCGAGTCTGCTACAGAGACAGACTCTGAAGATAAGAAAAGTAAGACAGATGATACTAAAGAGAGCCAGAGTAGGAAACGAGATGAAGTAGATGATCCTTCTTATGATACAGTAATACCAAATAAGCGACTCGCTAAAAAATCTCCTACTCCTCAAAAGAAAGAAACTGATGAAGAAATAATTCGGGTGAGTCCATCTACCAAAGTTGATGTGCCCAGTTATCCTTCTACTCCTGCTAGTATTGAGAACTTGCTTAATGAAACAGCTGACACACTTACTCGTGCTGAACCCCGCAAACTGATTCTGACTAGCCCTGTTGCAGAGAAGTTGGTCACCCCTACTCCACCTCCTACCCCAACTGCATGCGCGAGTGATGCTCCTCCTCCCTCTTTGTGCCTTCAGATGACAGATCGCGTTAATAAAACTGAGCAGATGACTGTCACTGCATGGCGTGATGCTGAGTGTACTTCTAACACATGCATGCCAGTTGCTCCAAGGCGTCGGTCAATAGAAGAAAATAGAAGTAAATCTTCTGAGGTAATTTTGAAGAAAGAAATAGAAGTATCTAAAACCTACAAAATAATTGGTAATATTAGTGATCTGCAAACACCATCTTTACCTACTGAAAAAATGATTGAAGAATATGAAAGCTTTTATGGTAGTGATAAGGAGACTGACGACGTAGTGGAGTTCTCAGATGATGGTGTGTCTCCTTTGGAACTCGTCAATGACTCTTCGAGTTCGGAAGATGATGAAGGCCCATCTGTTATGAGTCATCTATTATCTCAACAGTTGGACAAGGTGGGTGATAAAGACAAAGAAGTGTATGTTGTTACATTACTCTATTTACATTGGGGTAAGTAAATTACTATATAGAGCATACCATTTATCATGCACTCCAGTCAATGCAGGGGTGCAAAACAAATAGCAAGAATGTAGTAAAGGCTGTTGTTGTGTGGGATGCTGCTTGTCACAATGAAAGGTATCATTGTGTTCTTGAAGGCAATAGGTATGATCTATTAGAGATGAATTGAAGATTGTCTCGCATTTTAAACATTTCACACATCAACTGACATTGCTTGCTCAAGTTTCATCAATTATAAGGTGACTTCTTCAGAGCTTAACCAAATTTAATGAACATGTTGACAATAAGTAGAATGTTCCATTACCTTTATGTGATTGCAGTATTATTCTCATTCAAAAAATGAATATGTTATGAAGTTAATTGTCATCTAAATTGAATATCCAATTCTTGCAGGCAATGTATAATATTCCATGCTCTTAGTAGCAACAGCATCACTCATATCTGTTGACTGCAGAATTGAAAGTAAACATTCAGCTTAGTGAGTTTGTGAAAACACCCTGAATAAAGGGTGCTTTGGCCGGTAATGTCCAGCAAAAGTGCTCACACTGTTATCATTGTCTCCTGTGAGTGACAGGATGCAATGTCTTCCCCTTCACTATTGCTATTTGGGTGTGCAACACCAGTGTACTTGGGTGGATTGAATAATAAATGGTATGCTCTGTAGTTTCCAGTTATAAGCATATGAGTTTGCTTCAGATGGTTCTTGTTATGTACATTAATATTTCATGTATTCTACAGAGGTTCTTTACTAACAATATTTCTGATTTAAATATTATTTGATATTTTATCCTTGCTTTTATTAACTTAATCTGTTACATAAATTTATTTGGAGAAACAAATATTTTTAAGTTTCTAGTTTAATTTCTTTGGTAATGATGACATGTAAGTTCCTACAGTACTTTTTCTGAGTTGCATTTATTTCCTCTTTTTGGTTTGTGTTACCTTGGTCCATACCAATTTTCCTCCTCACAATAAAGAATTTCTTGTGATGTTAGATCTCTAAAGTGGCTAGAAATCAATAGATCTTTAGTGGAACTGTAATTTAGAGCATTATTTGCTTTTATTTATTTTTATATTTTGCTAATTTGTCTCCAGTGTTCTAAATACCTCAGTGAACTAAAGTTTAAGTCTCTGTTCAGGAGCATAGGAATGTTTTCATTCAAGAAGAAGGGACAACAAAAAAAAAACTTAATGATAATTTTTAAATTATTTTTAATTGCTATATTGATGAGAGGAAATATTACATGCACAGCCATTGGTTGTTGAAAAACAGATTTCATTTGTAAACCATTCAGAAGACTTATTTGTGTTAAGAATATTAATACATTTTATTTTATTTGAATGTATGGTACACGTATCGTCATTACTGTTCAAAAAACACCTTTTAATATTTAATGGTTACAATGTAATGGGCGTTTTTAAATATTAGATGTCATGAAACTTGGTAGCTAAAATCCCATCATTGACTGTGCATTTAACAAATTTCATGAAAATAAGAAAATACACTATGAAATTTTTGGTAATATGTAATCTCTGCAAGTTATAATAGAAAATCTTCCTCCCTAATTCCTTCATTATGAGTAGGGGTGGGCAATGAACCTGGAAGCATTGAACCATGAGGGATGCAGGAATTTGAAGAAGCTGGGAAAAACACAAATATACAAAGTGTTGTTTTGTAAATATTTTTTTGTAACTTTAAGTGTGTTATCAACTATTGGCAGAAATCGGTTCCAATATTATTAACAACCGAATATTTCTCAAGTAACAGGGTGCACATTTCACATATTGATTAGCAGACCATTTCCAACCATATTTCAAGGGCAAAGTTTTCCAATGTTTATTGTAAGGATGTACAAGAATACAATATGCTTTTTGGCTTGAATGGCAAAATTATTTCACTGGTATTTCCAAAAAAGTTGTTAACATTTTCTTGGACATCAGATAAAGATGTGACAAAACTAACTGTTACCTTTTATTTTTTTGTCAGTTAATATTTTAGTTATTTATTTACATTAAAAGTGAATGTAATGTAAACGTGTCACAACTTTTCTAATCATTAGGTAATTTTGAATCAAATGAAGTTTGCATCTTTTTGCACTTTTAATTTGTTGCGTCTACATTGACGCAATGCATCTCCAAGCCCCTTGGGGGGCATTGAGTGCTTTGCACTTTGGAAGTAATTGTGTGGGAGAAAGAACAGTGCGGGAGTATTTCTCCATTAACATTATGTCATATCCGTCACGTCTCGTCGCAGTCAGTAATTTATCACCATGATTTATATACTAGTATCAAGTTCGCTGAAATTGTATCAGGAAGAAATAAATATTACTCAGTTAAACTGTAGGAATCAGTTAAAACATTAGGGAAAGGGTTTGTAGTAGAGTCATGAAATTATACATTCTGTTGCCTGAATAATTGAGATCTCTGGAATAAGTGGAAGAAAGTGAATTTCAAAAGATCAGATGACTGGTCATTCTAATTATTGCCATTAAGACTCATGTCTGCACTTATGAACATTTTACAATTCCAGGTGAAATATGTCTTAAAATTAGATATTTTGAAGCTTTTTTACTTGATTAGATTCCCAGATGTGTTTTCAGTTTTATATTTTAATCATATATTTTTAAGGGTTCACAGTGTACAGCTACATTGATTTTCTTCAAGAAAGGTACTTTACAAAGTAAAGAAAATAATTGTTTGAAAAAATGATACTGATATTGTACATGAAATAGCATAAATATCTTTTACATGAGGGAGTTTTAGTTACAGTGAGGAGAATTTGTTTAGTTACAGGAGAGAGAGGATTATCTTAAACAGATAAATTCTTTGTGGTTAATTTGTTTTTCATATTTTTTTTAGCTCTTCTTTTAGAATCTTCCGTAGGGAAGGTCTTTAATATATTGATTGTGTTTCTCTGAAAGCATCATACTTTCATCTAAATGGATTTTACAACTCCATATTATTTGATTGAAATTCATAAGAAAGTATTATTACAGTGCTGTGTGCATGGTTTTTAGGGAGTATAATTGCCATTTGTAACTGCTTATAGTGTGAAAGAATAACAATTTGTTATAAATCATGAAGGAGCTAAAGAAAAATTTGCGAGTCATTTTGTTTCAGAGTAGTAAAATTATTAAAAATAATTTTAAAAAATGAAAACAAAATAGAATTGAATAAAATATAAATTTTGCAGGCCTTACTTTCGTCAAGAAAGGAAGCTTTTGCCGGCAAGAAGGAAGATAAACTCCAAGGGTCCGTGAAGTCTCCTGTGGCTGCAACAAGAATTCCTATTCGAACTGTGCCTGCCTCAAATAAACCCATAATATCCTCTGTGGCAGTCACTACCAGTGCAACTATGTCTTCCTTTCCGGCTAAGGCCACTCCACAGGCAGCACCTCGGAGCTCTAGCTCCATTTTGCGAGGCACTGTGCCTCCTCTTTTAGAGAGAGAAATTTTGGAGTTTGAGCAGGCTGCTCAGCAGATGCTTAGACGCATGGATGTGATGTTGGTCACCGTCAAGGGCGTTAGTGATGAGAAAGATCCCGTTAAGAGGCTAGAGGTAAAATTTGTGGTCAAAGTTGATTAATAACTTTATTTTGAAGTGACTTGGAAAGTATGAATGCCACATCTGTATTCACAGGTACTTGATCGAGAAATGAGCTTCCTTGCACCTGATGCTGCTACTCTAATAAGCCGTGGGGATGGTTTAGTTCTAACCGTTCATTCAAGTGATCCTGTAAGAGCAGACAGATTAAAAGAATCATCTCAAGATAGATTGCGTAGTAAGTGGCACCAAGTGAAGACTGAGACTGAGGTATGTTGAATTTTTGCTTTGAGTAGAATTTAAGAATAACACATGAGAAGAAATGTGTGAAAAAACTGAGAATTAATTTACATTTCCAGTTGAGAAAACATCAAGCACAACAAGCAGAAGAAAAATTGAGAGAATTTAATTATTCAATCTCAGCTTTGGAACCCTGGTTAAGAGATGCCCGCCGACGTCTTGAATTAGCTAACAATGATGAAGGGCAGTTACAGGTAAGGTAGTGAAAACTTTGGGTTCAGTACAGATGTGTAAAGGTAATTAACAACTTGTTGTTAGAAGAGAAAGTAGAAAGTTCTTTATGAAGGTACAACTAAACCAGGAAGTGTCTGTGCATGTTGGACAGATTCACATTTCAGTGTGTTCTTTGCAGCAGTTACAAGAGGAGTTTGAACAGAAGCAGAAAGAATTTTCAGAAGTAGCAGAGCAATCTGCAGAACTTGCAGCACTCAATGTAGGGCACGGTGAAGCATCTGTACATGACATTCAGACTCGATGGCAGGATGTTCATGATCGATTTCAACATTTCAAAAAAGGAGGTCTTGACAAAACAAAGGTGGTGCCTGATACTAAAAGTACAATGGTAAATGTACTTTTTTGATCTCTATCATAATATGAGGGTTCTTGCAGAGTTACTTGTTCATTAAATTTCTATGAATAGCTGTTAGCTTAATTAAATTTCTATGAATAGCTGTTAGCTGTTAGCATTTGTCGAATGTATGCAAAATTAAAATTTTATAAGTTGACCTGAAAGTATGTTAATTTAATAGTAATTTACAATTGGGTTCTCTTACCATTTATTTTGCTTTTAAAGGATACAAATGGAACTCAAACAGCAGATTTTGTGACACGAGTCAATAAGGTGCGTGAGGCAGTGTCAACAATATCTCGCCAACTAAATTCATTTCCTTTGAGTGGACGAGATTATGATGGATATCAACAACAAGAAGAGTGCCTTAAGGTGTGATGCACAGTTGCTGTTGCGTTTTCAATGTTCTTGCAAATAAATGCTTTATGTTTTATATTACTTTCATTTGTTTGGTAGAGAGTGAAAGAAGGGCTAGCTGCTCTAAAACCAAGTGTTGATGACATCGAGTACAATCGTGATGGAATTATGCGTCGGTGCAGACGTGAACAAGGTGATCAAGTCCGTCGTGTGGTTGATAAATTGAGGGAAGAATGGGCTCAGGCTAATCGAGCATATACTGAAAGACACAAGTGAGTTAAAATTAGATGTCCAAATAAGTGTGCAAATTTTAGGTATTGCAAATGGTAAAGAAAATATTGTATGTGGTAAAGAAAAATACTTAATTGAAACTCTAGTAAATGCACTCTTTTTATTCTTTTCTTCCCTTTAAAAAAAATACTTTTGACTAATATTGTGCATTTGTTGTTTAGTCGTTGGCTCAAATGTAGAGATACTTGGATTAGTTTGCATAGTAATTGTCAGTCTTTTGATGACTGGCTAACAAATGCAGAATCCATGATAACTGAATGGCGTAGCTGTGATTTTCCTTTGGCGGAAGCAAAAATAAAACAGAAGGAGCTTGAGAAGCAAGTCACTATGCGCACAAGGTATGAAATGTTAATCAGTTTGAAACAAACTGTTTATTATCTAAGTATTTGTAAGTGATTGTTTGATATGAACAAAAATAAATAGAACACAAAGAAAAACAGTATTTTATATTTTATCAAAGATGTGAATTTAGAATAACTTTTTTAAACAAATCATTATTGGTAACATATTAAATTATTTACAGAACCATGTCAAATATGAACATGGCATGTCGCGAGATAGTTGGTCGCTCACAATCACCTGAGAGCACAATGGTTCAAGAACGAGTGAATGAACTCAGAGGTCGTTGGCAAGTTGTTCTTGCTGAACTTACAACAAGGAGAGACAAGTGAGTCATCACAAAGTTGACAAGGTCCAGCCAGTTGTAAGCATCAAGTTGCCCTGTATCTTAAATGATGTCCCCAACTCTCCCAAAAAAGCAGCATACATTTGTTTTATTACTCTCTTGACCTTCATGTTTTTTGTGCTCATTCCAGGATGTCTTTTTTGTCCCACTTGTAGTAACAGATGCCAACAGCTGCTGGTGGTTGTATCTGTATACACATATAAGAGCTTGCTGTCTGTGAAGAGAATGTTGAAACAAGAGAGAGAGTGAATGCTAGGTAGAGGGAAGGGTGCCAAGTATGGCTGGGAGAGTAAACTTAATCATTTGCAGTTGTGATATAATGGTTAGGTTACAGTGTGTGTGAGTGCTAATATAGAAAATTATATTTGAAAAGATGTTCTAGTTTTCATTAGGGTGATGTTCAAAGTCTTTTTTGATAAAGTGATAGAGTCTGATTGCTTTTAAACTGTGGTGTGCAAAAGAAAATTAACTATAAATGTCATGTGGAAAATTCACTTCAGTGTATTTTTTTAATGTGGAAATAGGCTTGCGGCAATGGAAGCAGCTCAGTCAGGTCCAGCTTCCCTGACATCTCCACCTGTTAGGACAAAATCACCTGACCCTACTAGTCTCTTGGACAATATTCAGAATTCTCTGGATCATATCAAGACACTGTTAGCATCTACAGCTAACCCCTCTGATGACACATCACTTGCAGTTCGTCTCAGCATGGTCAAGGTGAAACTTCTATTTTCATTGCAAGGTGTTTTTTTCTGAAACAAAGTTCTCACTATGTGAGTAAACAGGATTAATAATTGCATTGTTGTAAGTGTTAATTAAATGTGCTGAGGAAAATAGAAGTGTGATAAATATATTGATATTCAATACAAAACACAAACACCATATGTAGTGATAAAGTGTTCAATGAAATTATTGTCATAATCTTCATCATGCATTGTGCTCTAAGCGTGTTCTGAAGAGATGATTCTGAAGTGATCATCTCCATGTCATTTTTTATTTTGCATGTTTCACAGTACTAGGTTGTGTGTGTTGGTACACCTATTGCCACAATGCAATCTGGCCACAACTAAAGGAATTATTTTGAGCAGGAAAGTCCTGTTTAAATTTTGTTTGGATACATCTTCTTGGTTTGAGGTTCCTTGGTTTGAAGTAAAATGAAAACATGAATTGAAATGCATTTTTGAGCTTAATTCTCAAATCAGTAAATTTTTTTTTAATGCATAAGATATGATATACGATAAAAATTAAAAACAAAATAATGACTAAACTGATTAAAGGACAAAACTGCCTCTCTCCTGTGGAGAATGGCCTTTTTGATTAACTGTATAAATAAATATATAAAAGTTATTGGTCAGAATAGGTAATTTAGTTGAATTGAATGATCATATGAAGCTGTTTTTGATTTTAGATTGCAATTTTAGTTTACTTTGTAATCTTTTTCTTAAAGAACATTTTTGTTTCATAATAACTTGCAAAATTACACCAGAGAAAACATTCAAATGTATTACAAAATAAAAGGAAAAATTTAATGTATATGGTTCTGTGGAGTTCTGTATTTTACATTAACTTTTTTTTTTGCTTGATGGTAGTAATTTAAATTTATTTTCTGTTATTTAAAGAGAGATGATTCGAAATACTTGTTATTTAATGTAGTATCAAATAAAAAACAAGTTTTTGTTTCTTTTTATAAATTTTCAAATTGTTTATATTTGTTATAGATACTAATTTCTTTTGATCTTAATATTTCCTCCCTATTAAGAAGAGAGAATTCGTAGTTTCTCAGTTCTCTGCCAGCATTTAAGTATAAATAGAGCACTGTGATCACAGAAACAGATGCCTTTCTTCTTCTTCTTTTTATATTCCTCCAGGGAGGGGGAGAGAAGGAGATTTGAGGAAGAGTGTCGAGGGAAGGGGGGAGAGTAGCGTGTGTTTGTTTGTGGTTCTTGGAGAGTACATGTGGTCTTGTGAAGTAGGAGGCTGCTGTTTCTGCTTCATTGAGATATATGTATGAGGAATAATGATTAAGTTTCATGATAGCCTCTGTTAAATTTAATGCTTTATCACACATGCTTTAATATTACAACATAACGTTATTTTTACAAGATATCCATTTCAATTTATATGGTTGCATTGCCAAGGAAATGTTGATTTTTTCTGTATTTCTCTGGCCTTTCTAATTAGTTTATACAAAATCTGTATCACTTGATACTGTAAACAGAATTCATTGTGTTGCTTTAAATTTAATATATCAAGTGAAGACTTTGTCTTTGTGGGTAGGCCCGTGAGGAAGAACTTCAAGCTAAGAAGAAGGAACTTGAGACTATGAAAAAGACTAACCAAAATTTAAGTGCTGAACAGACCAAGAATTTGACTTCAGCTATGGACAGAGTAAGTAGCACTAGAATAATGCAAATTCACATTTGAATTTTAATATTTGTTTTTGGAAATTAATATGATACATTTATTTATCAATTCACTTGTATTGATTTTAACATTTTTTTTAGATATCACAAGGTCTTTGTGATCATAGAGAGTATGTGGAATGTAAATTAGCATCTTTGAAACGATACACATTGTCATTAGATGCAATAATAGCTTGGGTGATGGAAACAAAGACAAGAATTAATATTAGCAAAGAGCTTCCAGACCGAGATAAAAGACGTGTTATTGACAATATTATGGTGAGTTCCACAGGCTAACCCATAATTTTCAGGAATTTAAAAATTCATATCAGGAAAATATGATTTGTCTAATAGAATTCCAAATTATTTTGTTTTTTCTTTAATTAATTGTATTTATCAATACAATGCGTTACAATACAATATCCAAACAAAATACATTGCGTTACAGAATTCTGTGTATGACAGAGAGATGGAAGTGAAAGAAGTCTTGGAAAATTACAATAATCTGGAAAAGGAGTGTGAAGGTGCTAGACAGCCTGTATCTGTTGAACTTCAGGTATTTGAACATTCATATTCAGAGAAGTAGAAGTTCTCAATATTTGAGCATAATAAATAAAAATTATTAATTCATTTTTTTTAAAATTCTGTTGTATAATTTTATTTTAAATGCGCTCTTTCTTGTGTTTTTTATTTTTGGAACATTCTTAGAGATTTTAAAAAGTCTTTTGGTGGATAATCTTGATCTGTTCCATGCAGGAGAAGGTAAAGAAACTGCGAGAAGACTGGCATTATGTGAAAAGCAGGGGAGAGGTACCCATAACTGCCCAAGAGTCGATTGTCACACCATCTATCAAAACAGTTACATCTCCACCACTGCGAACTTCTCCACCGGTTACTTCAACTATCAGCTCTGTAAAACCTGTCAGTTCATCACCATTAGCTCATGCCGGTGAGTTTTTCTTTTTTTCATTCAGTGTTGTGTTGTTTGACAGTGATTTGGCAAGTGAAAAACTTTTGGAATTTGTTGTATTTAAAAAAAAATATTTTTTTTTTTGTGATGAACATAAAAGCAAAGTTCTCATAAAGTTAGAAAAAGTTTCTTACCGAATATTCTAGACTTCCCAGAACAACCGTTCAGTGCTCATCCCACCTGTTCTTCTCTCTTTGTTATGATGTGGCCCTTCCCATAAAACTCGGTTGGGAAATTACCATATATACTCAAATAATCCCTGCCCTCAAATAACACCTGCAACCAAATTTTATGGAAAGGAATTTACAAAAAGTTTTTGCTTTTATTGCAAAATATAGTTCCAATAATTTATGACTTTGTTAATGTTGACACAATCTGTAATGTAAGAAAAATAACTCAAGTCACCTTTTGCTCTTACGCCAATCACAAGAATGCAACTTTCATACACATCATACTTTCTGCTGCCCAGGTACCAATTTGTTCTAGTTCTTCTATAACAGCTAACTTATATTTTGTGTGCATCTAGTGCTCCTCAGTGAATGCTTTCTACTAACTCCTCACTGCCATGTCACCATGTGTAATACTCCTCCATTCCTTGGCATGAATAATACCTGCATTCCAATTTTCAGCTACTGCCTTTTAAGAATTATGTGGGGATTATTTGAGTACATATGGTATGTGCATGATAAAATTACTTGATGCCCTAGAAATTACTTGATCCTCTTTTAACAATTTAAGTTGCAGGTTTCACAGTGTATTGTAGAGGTATGATGTATAGATATAAGCAAATGTTGGTAGTGGCAGGCCTGAGATGCTGAAAGGGGATATCAGTTTAGAAGCCTCCACCTAAAAAATTTAAATATAGGCAAGTTTACAAAATTGTTAGCTTGATATATTGAAAAAAAATTAAGAAAAAGCTAGTAACTTGATGTAACAAAATAACTGCTGTACAAAACTATCCAAAAATATTATTTTTCCAAAAAGTAGCATGTACACTACTCAAGTGCAACAAATAAAGTACTCTCTTATAACATTGCAACAAATTAAATTTTTGAATAAAAAAAATCTTCACAAATACTACAAGAACATAGTGTAGTATACATAGATAGAGAATGCAACCATTTTTTACATTCCAGATATATAAAAAAGTTGCAGATCCATAACACAACTCTTGAATAACATTTGCAAAGAATGGCAGGCGATCTCTTCCATGGAGCCTTGTTGTTGCCTAACATCTATTGTGTTGTTAGCAGTCTTGAGTCACTGATCATGAGAATTCAGTTGGTACGCACATTACAAGAATAGGTGGAATAATATACAAATGTTTCATATTTCAGTCAAAATTAAAACTGATTCATTTCTTTTGGATTTTTTCCCTGGGTTCCTGGATACTACAAAACCATGGACACCTCTTCAGATGGCAGGAGGTCGAATGATTTTCTTTCAATTTCTATCACATTGAAAATTAGTTTTATAGGTATTGGATTTGGTTTTGTTTCTGAGATTTATTATCTGTAAAATGGCATGGCACAAGCCTCATTCTTGTAAACATGTTTATAAAAGTGTTCAGACGTTGGTAACTGCCATATTTATTGTTTGTGTAAAATGGATCGACACCATTTTCTTTCACCAAAGGCAAACTTTCCTGCTAACCCAGAGCCAGGAGTTTTGGCTGAGGCACACATTTTTTCACGGGTGGATTGTTCGTAAATTTATATGTAATCTCCATATTCGTTTTATATTAGAACTTTCATTGTGACTCTCATATAGATGTTTTAATCAGAGTTGACGAAGTACAGAAAGTCCTAGAATGTATTGCAAACCTCAAAAATCATTAAACACTGCATGAACTTGAATACAGTTATTTAAAATAATACTTTAATATAAAATATTGAACAGAAAGGCAGAAAATGCAAAGGAGGACATCTGCCTGGACAAATTAGGCAGCTGCCTAGGAGACTTGCCTCAGAGGGGCCCCAAGATGATAGTACTAAAATACATGAGGTGCCCCAGTAAATTTTTAAACAAAAATGTTTTAGATCAGTAATATGGAAAAGAAATTGTTGACTATGTTACTACGTGAAGAGCTTTTTAAATTTATTTATTGAATTCATATTATAACATATCTGAAGTACTGAAATAATAAGTAAAAATATCCTGAAATTATAAAAAAATATATAATAATTAATATTACGTGTGCCAGGCATTTGTGCTAGTGTTCGGAGGGAATTCGTCTCCTGCACCAACATTCCCGCATATCGACGGAAAATTTTCTTCTTGGATGATGCGGTATCTCTAAGAACATACGAACAGTTTGCCAGTGCCATTTGAGCTGAATTGTTACCGTTTAATGTGACGATTACGAGAACTGTTTAAATATTAATATGGAGAATGGAATGACACTTTCATGTCATTGTTTATTAATAATTTTTTTTATAGATTTCCAAACTCTTATTCCAGAAATTTCAAAAATTTAAAGAATTCATTATTAATTAATTTCAAAAATTTATTATGCAAGAAATTTAAATATTTAAAATGTTTATAACGTTTTTATTCACGTGCATTTAAACATTTTCGTATAATTGTGACAATTCAACAAATTCCGAAGTTTTTTGTGGAAGGAAGGCAACCTTACCCTCTTAAGTTGCACCTCTGCTTCCGAGCTCTCAAAAATTTGTATATAAGAATTTTGAACGGCACTGTGCTGTAAAAGTCCATGCCAATCTGAGTGTTTATCGCGCGAACGGTGGGTGTGAGCGGAGCTTCTTTGGAAATACACCACTGGTAAACTGCGTAAATCGTTTAGATTTAAAATCATACACACGAATCGTTCTATTTTTTATAGGCCTCTCTAGGCGCAGATGAGAAATCACTGCGAACCTAAGGCAGTTACTTCCGCACAATCTGGCAATACCAAAGCGGCCCCGTTCCCATTACAGTGAAACCTGTCTTAGACGGTCAATAATGATTCTGACAAAAATTCGTCGCCAATTGAGGCGGCCGCTTAGCAAAGGTAATGAGTTTACTGGAAATTGAAATGAAATCTAATAGTTCTAATTGCCGTGAAATGACGTATTTAACACTTTTAATTACTATAAATGAGAAAATAAAATTTAAACAAGGAATTTAGAAGCACTTGCCTCTTGGCTAATATCAGAACAGTGTCGACTTGATTCATTCTCTTAAGCCAAGAAACTGAATATCCATCTTCACGGAATATAACAAGCAAACTAACGTGAAGATGCAATTAACTTTTTGTAGAACTTTAACAGTAAGCAGTAACTGGACGGAGTTAGATCGACCTTCATACAGGATTCGCGCATCCGACGTGCTCTGCGAGTTCTTTAAAATTCCCACAGAGCGAAGCACTGGTTAGCAAATTGTAGGAATGCAGTATCGTGGCCGAAGCAAACACGTTGAGAAATAGATTCTAGATGTCTTCATTCAAAGTAATCTGACGTGTTCCGTCGTAGGAAGATAATAATCCAACAGAAATCTCCACCACTTTTCCGTTTCTTGTAATATTGAATGCCTGGCCGTTGGTCGCCTAGGTAGATGGACGCTGAAAAGAGGAAATATTTACAGTTGTCTAATGGAAAAAAGCAATCTGTTCCACGAAAAAAAGGCTGTTACTGGAGATTTCCGCTTAATCCGCTGACAGTTTGAGCAGGGTTCACTGTATGTGAAATTATTTACCTAGGCGCCCACGGAAAGAGAGAATCGGTGCCGCCTTAGAAACTTTTTGGAGCCACTGACTGAACATTCTTTTTCAATCTCAAAGAGTAACCTTTGTGGTCGTTAATTTCGGGGAGGGTGCACTTGTTAAAGATGATTTATTGCTTTAAGGACAACCGATCGGCTGGCTTGGTGAGTTACGTTACTGAAACAGGACCAACTGCGTTGAGGGTGCAGATAAACTTAGTTTTGGCACCGCGGGTTGTCAGTTGTTGAAACGACGGCCTCTATAGAGGGCGTGCGGCAATGGACGTGGGCGTGGGTCGGGTGTGATTGAAATGTGAATTTCCGAAAAGTTCATGTCGTGAAAGTAAATTTTCGCGTTATTCGGTAATTGATCTAATGCCAATTCTCTGTTCATTGTGTTTTCTGGAAATCGACAATGAACTACTTTCATTTGAAGACTTCATTGGCAAGGCTAGGGAAGAATATCCCTAATGGCGTCTCAGTCAGAGAACTGCTTGCCTGAAGTTACGTAGGTGCACTTAATGCGAGATGTAACAGTCTTTCCCATCATTTTACTGACATGTGGGCATGATTGATCCTTGGAGATTGGGATGTTCCGAACGTGAGATCTACTCGTAGGCTTGTGGGGTTTCCCTCCTCAAGGTATTTCCCTCCAGCCAGAACTAGATCTTAGCTCGTGACTTATCTCTCGACATGTGTGGTCGTGCAGTGCCTGTAAATGTGTGTGTATGCAAGAAAGGGATGAGGAAGGAAAGATCACACGCGGTCCGAGACCCTTTTGTTAGGGTACTGCTCCGCCATTTGCCTGGTGTTGATCGAAGAAAGTACAAAAATCTACAGTTCAGACCAGCCGCCTGCTAGGATTCTCCTCCAGAGAGGTTGCATTGGTCCCAAGTATGAAGCAAGTGTCGAAAATCCGCCTTCGATGATGCTGTAACGATGTTGCGGTGGCAACTGTTTCCACCGAGCCATCGCAACAGGGAGGGAGGTCTAATTGCATCGGAGGGAAACGTAATTTAAAATGCTCTTAATCGACTTCTTTGTTTGCTCGCCGCCGCGCGGGCCCGTTGATCTGCAGGGCAGCGCGCAATTGGCCTGTGGGGAGGGGCCGTGGCGGGTCGTTTGAATAACAAAGGCCTGCGGGACGCGCGCTGAGGGAACGCGGAAACGCCGGGCGGCTAGGGAGAGCCCTGGGCATGCGCAGGCTGTGCGTCGTTTAATATCTTCTTCCTCCAGCGTTTCCTTCCTTCCATTTCCACGAATAATACGATTTTGTTTGAAAGGTCAGTGAGTGATCCAAACGCTGGTGAAGTGCTTATCGATTGCTAAGGTCGGCTTTGATTTTTATCGATCGGTTCTTTGATTTTTCTTGATTCCTTGATTTATCTTGATTCTTTGATTTATCTTGATTCCTTGATTTATCTTGATTCTTTGATTTATCTTGATTCTTTGATTTATCTTGATTCTTTGATTTATCTTGATTCTTTGATTTATCTTGATTCTTTGATTTATCTTGATTCTTTGATTTATCTTGATTCTTTGATTTATCTTGATTCTTTGATTTATCTTGATTCTTTGATTTATCTTGATTCTTTGATTTATCTTGATTCTTTGATTTATCTTGATTCTTTGATTTATCTTGATTCTTTGATTTATCTTGATTCTTTGATTTATCTTGATTCTTTGATTTATCTTGATTCTTTGATTTATCTTGATTCTTTGATTTATCTTGATTCTTTGATTTATCTTTATTCTTTGATTTATTTTGATTCTTTGATTTATCTTGATTCTTTGATTTATCTTGATTCTTTGATTTATCTTGATTTTTTGAATTTTCTTAATTCCTTACGGCGTCTCCGTCAGAAGAGGCCTGAGATCTGGCATGTGTTGCCTCGAACGAAAATTCGTGTCGTGCGCGTGCGCTAAAATGTTTCACGTGGATGTATGTTAAATTAAAAACAAACATTGAAAGATATGTATGCCATATTTTTAGTGCGTAATTTTAAACATTTAACATTTATTTTTCAAAGTAATTTAATAACTATCTGCTTGAGAGGAATGGAGTTGAATTGTTTTTTGTCCCGAGCACTGCTATCAGCACAGGGCTGGTTTTCAGCACCAGTCCTACTGGAAAGCTAGACGTCACAAACATGATCAGTATTATTTAAAAATGGTTGTAGGTGAGTGTGCAATGCAAATGTGGTTGATCATAGTATCAAGTTTATTTTATATTGTATAATAGAACTTACGTGTGTTATGTTGTAAGTTATATTACAATGTTTATTTGGTCTGTTAATAGTATTTTCTGTTTTTGTGATTTGTTTTTTGGCGTGTTTGTAGATTATTCATTTTACTGCTACCAAACAATGCCAAATATTTGTAATAATAAATAAATTGCCTAGGATACGTTTTTTAAATGTGGAGAGAACTGTTGGTTCGAGACTGCCCTTCAATTTATAAGGGTTCGCGCAATAGATCGTTTATTTTTTGACCGATATTTACTTCATATTTGATGCTTCGTGGCTTGTTCAAGTTCACAATTTTTGGGCAATAGGTACGATTGAAAGATTGCCGGACAAACTTAAAAAAGTACAATAAATTGCTAGCAAGAGTTCACAAAAGGCACCAAAAGAGTGAAGGTTGTTTGTTCTGTTCATACTGACTTAATTTATATTGTGAAAAAGAAGAAAATATTTTTAGTTGAGAATGTGTCGATTGAAATTTTGTTACTCTACTCGCCCAATGAGTAATCGTGTGGAGCTACGGCAACACACACTTTTTCTCATTACTTCTACTTTTGCAAATTTCGAAAATTCAAGACAATTCAACGAAAATGCAAATTGCGCCATTAAAAAAAAAATCCTATGCTGTCTCTGAGGAAACAGTTTCATAAAAACTTTTGGAGTGTTTTTAGAGAAAGTTGTGAAAATGTTATTAGGGCTTAAATAAATAATCCCCTAAACCTAAAATAAAAAGTTCCTTTTCAAACTCATGGAGCCTCGACTTCGTTCAGATCAATCAGACAATATCAGTTTTGGAGAAAATCGTCTCAACAGTTTTGGCGCCAACATTGATGACGGACGGAGAGAGAGAGGAGCCATTTTTGCCGTCAACCAATTTTTCGATATCACGGACCTATCAAATGTTGATTGTGACTACACAACGCGTGGAGGAAATAATTTACTACATATTGGAAGAATTATTCTCTTCTCCAATTCCGGGGATCCATAATACAAGTTTTATTATTAAAAAACTAGTGATGCTAAAACAGCACGTACTTTCTCGCCTTTAGTAATGGTTATGTTATACTAATTATACCACAATTTCTCAGTTATTTTTTGTAAAATTCATTACAAATCGTAGAACATTTGATGCGAAATCTCAATATTTTCACGCAAATATCAACACAAATTTGACAATATTATAACTGCTCTTCATAAAGCTAAATTATGTCCCAACAATGAGATGTAATTCACAGAAATGTAGCTGTCATCTCGCGGCAAGGAATGTCATTGTTGCATTTCAATCTAATATTTCCTGAAAGCTAGTAATTTTTCTTTCATATTAAATTTAAATAGAACTTTTAAAAAGAAAACATAATTAGGGTAATTTTAATTAAAGTTTGTGGATTGCTTTAAAGACAATACATCAATACATTGAAACTGCAAATGCATTCCTTGCAACACGGACAAAAATGTAGTACCAAGTAGGTTTAAAATAATTTCTAAAAGATTAATTTGCAAACATAATACAAAAGCTCGAAAACAAGAAACGAACAAGAAAATATGAAATAATATACAAATTCTAACTTGCATAGCTTCCAACTGCCAGAAATCACGACTCATGTCACGTCCACGAAGCGCAGGAAATTCGAAGAGGGCGACTATGTTTGCCGCAAAATTACACAAAAAATACTCATATTTCCGAAAAATTCAACATAACCTTTTTAGAAGATGTTTTTGATGAACGCACTTCATAAAAAAATTGTATCTTCGCAATTGTATCGTTTTTAAAGAAAAAAAGGTTTAAAGAAAATAAAAATTCCCTGTTTGACACAAAATTTTGCAAAAAATACTCAATTTTCGAAAAATTGAACACGACATTATTTGAATACCGGTTTTTTATGGAATTTCATTAAGAAACAAATGATTATCTTTATAATTGTGGCAATTTAATTTTAAATTTTAAATTGTGGCAATTTTCATGACTCAGAATTTTCAACGAACAAGAGACCTACTCTGTTATCTTAAGCGTCCTACATGCTATCCGAGGTCAAAATTTAATCAAACCTGTTGGTGCCGTTTTTTGAAAAAATATTATTTAAACAAAATTAAAAATTGCCACTATTTCACGCAAACTGAAGAAAAAATAATCAATTTTTCCAAAAATTTTACATGGCCTTATTTAAAAATCTATCATTAAGGAACAGATTTCATTAAGGGAAAAAATATGTATCTTTAATATTTTAGTTCTAGGAAGACGCCGAAAAATTTTTGAAATTTTGCAAAGTTCGAAAAATCACTTTTCAACGGATACGAGATCTGGACCCTTCTCTCAAACGTCCTTTACATTATCCAGTAACAAAGTTTAATAAAAAAAAGTTGAAGCAATTAAAAAAATATCGAAAATGGGCTTCAAATTAAGTACCCCCCAAAATTAAAATTTCGGTTTTTAAATTCAGGGTGCTTCAACATCAGCCATATCGGTAGGGGGATGTCTTTTTTGGAGAAAATCGGCTGAACGGTTTAGCTGCTAGCGTTGTTCACAGACACGTTTTGCGGTCAGTCGATTTGTCGTTATCAAGAACCCACAAAACATCGATTCTGGCTACCCCACGTTTGTAGATGCCCTTTTCCCCCCTAAATTGAGCATCTGAATCTATCCACTTGTTTTGTCATCGGAGCCCGGAAAGAAGTGTTTTCTGCCGAAAATTCGCCGCTTTTTCGCGCAGCGTTACGTAACTTTCTCTCTACTACGTAAGCGGTACGTAGAAAGGAAAATCGTGGATTTCTGCCGCAGATTACAATACTTTCTGTTTACTGCGTAAGTACTCAGCTTAGCGAGGAAGTGCAAAGGCTTTGAGTTGAAGATCGCTGATTGGCTTCTGCGAGAGGAAACGAGATCGAAGTGCTGCGGCCTGTTGGGCAGCCCGGTATGTGTGTGTGTGTGTGTGTGTGTGTGTGTGTGTGTGTGTGTGTGTGTGTGTGTGTGTGTGTGTGTGTGTGTGTGTGTCGTAACGAGCTCCCTCCAGCTGCACTCGCTCTCTCCTACCTGTCCGCCAGAAAAAATAGGGGGTCGACGACCAAAAAGAAGTCGGCGGGGGATGGGGGGAGCATAAAAAGGCGGCCGCTCGCGGTGTGGCGTGGGCGGAGGCGCGGGAGAGGCGAATGCATGAGCCTGATGTAAAAGTGGAAACAGTGAAATGGAAGTGGTAGGGAGACGTGAACAATGAGGAAGAAGACTTTCGCCAGGAAATGGAACCGTACGATGTCCGGCAGACGTTCTAGGAAACATTGGGGTCGTGAAAGCGTAGGTTTCCGCGACCGGAGTCCTAGGCGCTTGGCTGCCCGCGAGATGCCGCGACCTAGGCATAGTTTTCAACGTTTCGGCTGTCGTATTCATTTTCGCCCCGAGGAAGGTCGGAATAGTACACGGCGTTTCCCGGTCAGCCGAGCATCTAAAGACTCAGCTCAGACCACGTTAGAGTTGCCATGAGACAGGGTAGATGCGCCGTGGACTACCAAAGTTTTGAAGGTGGAAATCGAGGAAAGTGCTGGTGCCGATTGAATGGGAACGAAGTGAGTGCGGAAGGGAGGGCTAAGGCAAGGAGGAGAGAGGGCCGAAGGTAGCGGGAGGTGGCGGAGCGCGAGCGGGGGCGGGGGCGGGGGCGGGGGCGGCGACGGCGGCGGTGAGGATCGATGCGACGGCGAGGAGCCCGCGGCGGCGGAGGCCGAGGCCAAGTTTGCGAAGACGGTCTTAAGTTGGGCTCTTTGTGTCGGGTAAAATTCCCGGCATTGTTACCGAGTTGCCGTCGGCGCGGTCGGGGGCCCCGCGGAATGCGCTGCGAGGACGGAGGGGTGTGGGGGTGGGGGTGGCGTTACGACCACGGCGAGGCCTACGCGCAAAAGGCAGACATCGGCCACGTGGGGCGGCGCGGAGACGAGACGCGAGTCTACTCGCTTGGGAGCGGGGACGGTCGCCGGTGCCCCCTGGAGGCGATGGAGCCAGCGCGCGCCCCTGCCGGAGGGAGGAGGAAACGATCCGCGCGGCAATCCGGCGGGGGAAGCGATATGCCACAAAGGTTACGCGCGCCATCTCACACGTGCGGGAAATTGAATAGGTTTGGAGTTACTTTCGTTGCATCGGCATCGAAACCCAAATTCGTGTTGTCTCCTCTTTGATCGTTGTTGTCGACTTCATCCTGATGCTCGTGGAAAGGAAACTGGGAAACGCGCGTTTAGAGTACAGGAAGATTTTTTTTTTTTGAAATATCAATACCTAACGTCTTCTGAAGATTTCAGAAATTAGTGGCGTTACAACAGCATATGGTTTCGGGTATTTTTAACTTTTCCAATTTTCGAAAATTCGAAGAGTTCAACGAAAATCTCATCTTGACATTTTACAAGGGTACTGTTCACTATTCGACCCCCCTCCCCCCAAAAAAAAGTATTCAGAAAAAAAATTATACACTGTCTTTACTTCAGTAAAAAATATACCCAAGTTACTTGTATAAAAATGTTTATGACTGTATTCAAAGATCTACTTTTTTTTTTTACTTTCTCGCTTTTCTTCGTAAGAAGATGAAGTATTGTAATCATGTACAGGAGAACGGCGACTTTTCGAGAAAAAAAAAGTCTAATTGCCGGTGGCACTGGTAGTGAGAAAGTGTATAAATCTTGCTCCTATACATAGTAAATTACTTCCTGTAACGCGTTGTGTAGTCAGAATCCACGTTTTGTGGGTCCTTGATACCGAAAAATCGATTGACGGCAAAACGTCTGTCTACCAGTCTGCCTGTCTGTCTGAGGCCAAAATCGTTTCTGCTGCATAACTGCTTTATACAATTAGAGACTATACTGAGCATCACAAGAAAAGTAACATTAATTTTAACAATGATACATAATGCATTATTTACCATTTGACTGTATAAATAAGTATAAACAAACCTGTAACAACTATTGTACTACAGCTTCCGGGGTCAATTTACCCCATCTCGATCAGGTTTTTCGTCCAGTTTCCCCGATCCATTGAGCAAATGCTGAGATGGCCCCTTGTTTTGCTTCTGGACATAAATGTAACTTCATTTTCTGTGCACGTCTTCTAGAATTCAGTGGGAAATACAATTATTCAAATTATCGTTTCCATGTTGTCGCGGCAGGAAGTAATAAGAGCCAAAATTTATTGCTTATTTATCTTTGAAAATAGATTTTATTACATGGGAGTTTTTTTGTTGTTTTTTTCTCCCTTGCAAAATTCAAAATTTATTGTTTATTTACCCTTGAAAATATATTTTTTTACATGGGAGTTTTTTTTCTCCCTTTGAAAATTCAAAATTTATCGCTTGTTTATCCTTGAAATTGATTTTATTACATGGGAGTTTTTTGTTTTTTTTCTCCCTTCAAAAATTCAAAATTTAAGTAGTATATGACTTAGTGTAGGGATCACAGAATTTTGAAAACGTGCACACAATTCACTTTTCCCATAGCACGTCATACGCAGTTTTTAACTGTTTTTTTGACGTAAAATAAATAAACAATAAATAAATAAATAAATAAATAAATAATAAATAAATAAATGTCAATTTTGTAAAACCAATAGCATGCTATTAAAATAGTCGTATGTGCTTTCTTTTAAAATCACAGACTTTTTTTCAATAAATCCTCTTTCAAATTTCAGATATAAATTATTTTCAATTAAATACAATTATGTTAATATAAAAAAATTAAATAATTCTGAATCATTTCAAAATTGTCTTCACAAGAACTCAGATTTAGAAATTTTGGCACAATGGAAACATGTCAGAAACTTTCAGATTATTGTACAAGAATCTAGAAAGTATTAAGAAACAATTTTTAAGATACTATTATGATTTATATGCATTTCAAATTAGAAAAATGTATCGTTAATGAATTCATTACACGTTTTACAAAGAAACAGAAAAATGTGTTATAGTTTATCCCAATAATTGCTTAGAATGATTGGAAATGCTTGTTCTATATTTCCATAACTGCTGAGATTTCTTTAAAAGGGCTGTGAGTGACGCTGGTTCTGCCCTCTGCTGCAGATTGAACGCGAGAAGGCGGACCTCAGCGTTCAGGTGATCCAGCTGTCGGAGCGACTGGAGGAGGCCGAGGGCGGCGCTGAGACCCAGGTGAGCCAACCCCTCGCTCGCCACTTCCACTCACATCCACCACACGTCAGGGAACCAGCCAGGAGCTTAGGGCTAGTCCCGCTAGGGGTGGTGTCCCGCTGAATCGGGAAATGGGGAAAAACCTGGATGGGGAAACCCCCCGCAAGAAGATGTATAAGTTGGCGCTGGATATCACGTAACAGATCAGGAGAAACACCGCCACCTGTTGAGATATATCATGCACCACACTTACGGGACTAATGAATGACCTAGGTTACATTTCAAGCTAATTCATTGTTCATAAATGTTCAAATGTTGTATTTCAAATTATATGCATTTGCAAGTCATTTAAGGAGAATCGCGAGACAATGACTCTAGGTGAATGTATTTAATTACACGTCATTTACATGTCAAAATAAGTCTGAAAGTTTTTAACACGATCAAAACAAAGAATTCAAATTGAATATTAAAATGAAAGATGAATCTATTCTAGAAATACAGAACTGTTCCCGGATTTAATTACATCACACAAATGAATTGGTCACTTTAATACTCGTATTATTTAGATAATTAAGAGAAAACCATACTCATACTTCGGTCTAGCAACGTTCAAATCAAACTTTTCAGATATTGTCAATTTAACAATTTTGTAGACCACGAACTACACTACTACTCAATGTGAATAAGACTTTTTTCAATAGGCACACCACAAAACAATCTGTCAATAAGATTAAAAATATGAAGCAATTATAAAAATCCGTAAGCCTTCAATAAGATGTATTTGTATTACGAAAGCCAATAAATGCAAATAAAATATAAAAGAACAAATACGATTTAGTGGTTACAATTTTGAATGTAATTCGAAAGAGAAATGAGCTATGTACCAGTGAAAAACAGTAAAATAGAATGAAATGAGATTTCAGTATTCATTAAGAGAGACATCAAAAATGAAGAATTGTTTACTGAGGTTACAGGAAAAATAAAGGGAAAAACTTATAAATGAGGGGTAATGATGCGGAGTTAGCTGGGAGAGTGATTTAATTAGCAGAGAAAGAGCGATATAAACTTGAAATACAAAGAAGCGCGGATTGAGAAGGGGGAAACTTTTCAAATAAGTCGTAAGAAAATGAAACCAGTACATTAATAACTAAGAGAAAAATATCAATACTTACATCAAATGACTTAAAATATATATTGCCAAATAGATATAAGATAATAATAAGAATGTATTTGAAAAATAAATAAACATTAAATACGTCAAAATATTGAAGAAATGAGCACAGAAAATAGAAGAAAATATATTATTAATTATTTATTAGACTTAAAATAACAAGACGAAAATTATATTCACATATTTTATAATAAAATCATAATTTTTATTATATAATCATATTATATTACATATTATAAAATGTAATAAAGAGGACAGCAAATATCTAAGTAAGATATATTACGAAGAACCAAAGAATACATGGGGAATAATTTTCTTGAAATATTTTTTTTTTCTTGGAAAAAGAATACTATAGTTTTGGGGAACCTCTTAGTTTTCTTGCAGAGCTTAACGGAGGATTGAGAGTTGAACAGTTGTAAGCGATATACAGAATTCGGATGCGAAAATAAAATACTCGAGTTACAAGATACTTCCACTTACCTAAATTTCACTAACCAAACACTCCACCCCTTTGCAAAGGCAGAGATAAATTTTTAAAACAAGGTATCAAGAATAGCGTTCTATGTTTGAGTTCGCGCAGTTTCACAGTACACATTTTCTCGCTTCATCGTACACATAATTATCATGATATCTAAATATTTTCATCACCAGGGAATTTTGTTGGAAATGTTTTGAATTTCACTATGTGCTATGCGCATGCGCAGATCGAGGTCAACCGCAAGCGCGACACCGAGCTGACCAAGCTGCGCAAGCTGCTGGAGGACGTGCACCTCGAGTCCGAGGAGACCGCCAACCTCCTGCGCAGGAAGCACCATGAGATCGTCGTCGACTTCCAGGACCAGATCGACCAGCTGTCCAAGCTCAAGGGCAAGTACGTATCGAACACTGTATGTGAACCGCGTAGGGGGCAAAAGGAACTTCCACTACGGATGCGCTAACTTTTCGATCGGTAGCTGCGCGTCCACAGTAACCGTCGGATGCCGCAGGGTGTGTTCCCCTCCGACTTTCGAGGTGATGTCACATGCGTTCGGTATCGATGACAGTTGATGCTCTTGGAGCTCGACTGTGTCACATGCGAAGGGTGTCAATCATGTGACATCAGTTGCTTAGCTCCAAGAAGCTTCGCCCGGAGAGATTTCCACCACAATAGAGCCTCGAGAGCGGTTCCTATATCCCTCAAGAGATGTCCTACACACCAGTCAAGGTCGTTTTCTCCGCGATACATCTACAGATCTGTGTAGATGTATAGTACAGATCAGATCACCTTCTTTCCATTTACGTCCTCCATTATTTATTTTGTCATGTTATAATGCAGTGGGTACACTGCCCCACTGCACAGTGGGTACAATTGAAGTCACTGCACACGCACACACATCTCTTATAGCCAATAAATCTTCTCTGCCCCAAAGCGAAATTACTGCGGCTCCTTTGCTAACCCTTTGATTTCTCGTCATATCTTACGTACTCAACATGTGTTGTTTAAAATGCTTCTCATTTACCAGTAAACCCTTTAGGTTTTCCAAAGTCACATTCTGTTCCAGTGTGTTCTGCAAATCAGGCGAAAACAGTGAATGACTAG
This sequence comes from Teleogryllus occipitalis, assembly GCA_011170035.1. NCBI lineage: Eukaryota > Metazoa > Arthropoda > Insecta > Orthoptera > Gryllidae > Teleogryllus > Teleogryllus occipitalis. The sequence goes on along the minus strand of BLKR01002614.1, from coordinate 102,026 downwards.
CATGAAAAAATCACCACAGATTGTAACCTCCCAGATCCCATTTTCTTACCCACTGTGAGTATTTCTGCCAGAATATTCGAAATTAAATGTACACCCAGTGCCCCCACACAGAACAGAACATTTGTGAAAACATTACAAATTGCACGTCTGTCATTTATCGAGAATTATTGCAGCACCTTCGTTTTGGGGTGCAGAAAGCGACTGAAAAGCACCACAGCAAAGCACGGAAACTAAGAAAGGGCCCCAGAAAAGGCTCATTGGACGAGAAAAATTTCTGCGACGCCTAGTGACTTGGAAAATGTCACCCTGGGCATATATTAGTAGATTACATGAAATCCATAGTATGTGACATGTGTACTTTACTAAATTTTGTTTATAAAATTCATAATTCGAAACAAATAAAACGTTGTGATAAGGTTAGTTTACTGGTGGTCTCACTTAATAAAAAAGTCGAAAATTGGCTTTTAAAATGGAAAAAAGAGCAAAGAGAATATATTTAAGAGACAATTTTATAAATAAGAGTATATTATTTTTTGTAACAAACAAATATAACTAAATACTCAAAAATAACTAATAATAATTAGACAATATCCCTTTTGGAACCAATTGATTTTCGTCACTTGTCAGGAAGAATTCACATTTGCATTTCTTCATCGCATTTTTCTTTCCTCGCAGCACCCCCGTTCTTTTATCTGAACTTTTTCAATAATTTGATTCACTCACAACTTATTTACGTATCATTTACTATATTCTTATGTTTGCAATTATTTTGAAGTTATTTTTTCTTTTTCCTGAGTATCTGAACCCGTCTATTTCATTTTCATTTACTTAATGCCATCGTTATACTAGATGTATTTCACCTTTTTCTCGAGTGCAAATCTAGTTTGCCCAAGAAGACAAGCACGCGTGCACAAGCACAGGTACACGCATCTATTCATGCACCCCTCACACACAAAGACATCAAAAGAAAGAAAATTATGTTCACATTATAACTTAGTCCAGAAGTACTTCCCTTTACTGAATATAGAAAATAGTTAAAACATCTCATTTATCAAAATATAAAAATATTGTTGACCAGAGGCAAGTGACCTGTATTTTATTTAATTGTGACTCTGTTGCCTTATTTTGATTTGAAATATTTCTTTCTTTGTGATACTATCATATTACACGGCAGTTTATGATAATTCGAAAAGAAGATTAATATTCCTCACAAGCTATAATTATTTACTTTTAAGTTTTGTAAATCACTCTCTAATTAAATACGTAACACATTCTCCTTTAATAAATACAGACGCAACAATTTTTCCCAACTACAATACAGACGAATTAATGTTCACACATTAGTGCCATTCGAGGAATTTCCAATTCATCTCCCTCCCCCCTCAACGGAATGTAAACTAAGATCCACAGCGGAACCTCATCGGTGGCCACGTGGAGAAGTGAAATCAGCGCAAACACCCAGAACCATAATTCCTGGATTTTAGTGGCCGCCGAGCCGTTCCAACGCCGCCCATCGCCGTGACTCACTGGCTCCCGCCTGGCAGCAGCAGCCAGCCCCGCGTTCCAGCGACAGGGCGGTGCTTCTTTCGATTTGATACTTGATATCGTTCCAACTACAGAACACACGACGGAATCGTTGATTACCCAACCTGAGTTATCGATTCTCCATCTCTATTGCTCCTCAGACTGAACATGATCTATTCTTGATCTATACAAGAGTTAATAATACACATGAAATTGCACGTCTTTTTATTGAACATTCAAAAACTTATACTTTCATTTTCATTCGTAAAAAAGGGACAAACCCTCGATCTTTTTGTCCACGTAGAAACAAAAGGAAAGAAAATATTATTAACTTGTGCATAGGTATCGAATTAGTATCTGCCTTTTTGGGGGGGATTCGATACCATAGTTCTGATATCGTTACCATGACATTATCGATTTGATCCAGTAGTAAGTGATAGAAGTAAAGATGATTACGGCAGATAATTCAGACTGCAATACAAAGTCACTAAGCGACATCCCGCCCTCGGGCCTCGTCCAGATGCAACTAACGACCCGCCATCTTCACCCCGCCCACAGCACCAGACGACCTCCCCAAGCATTCACTCGCCTGCCCGCCCCTGCGGCAGCGATCCGCTCAATGGCTACACAGGTGGGGCGGTGTGTCGAAGCCTCCGAATTCAATGATATGTTGAGGTAGGGAGGGAAAAATGTCTTCGTGGAAGGAACAATGAGGGGCGCCGAATGAATCGAACACCGGCTCGGCGCGAATCGTATCTCGAAATAAACGCGCGCCAGCGATGGCGGCAGGACGGGGCGGGCCCCGGCTACCTGCAGCGGCTGCGGCGGCGGCTGCGGCAGGGCGCTCGGCTCCCGGGCGCCCTGCGAGTGGGCCACAGCGCCGCCAAAATAGCAGCGTAAACCGACGATACTATTTATAAGAGCGCGGGGCTGAGACGTTTACTAGCCGCCGCCGCCGCGCGCCCGCGCTCTCTGCTCTGCCAACGGGCGTCGCCGCCGCCGAGCCGGGCCATATTTGTGCAGAGGTCCGCGCGTGCGGCGGCGCTGCGGTGCCTGCGTTCGCCGCCAGGCTGCGCGCGCGTCGAGCGCCGTAGCGACATGGCGGCAACAATGCGCTCAACAATACCCGGCCCCTTGGCTGTTCAGAAACCCCCGGGGATCCCTCACGTAACTGAAGGATGCAGATAGGATATGTTTTCGGCACATGAGGCGAATCGGCTGTACCATTTCCTCTGTGAATATTCAACAAGAGAGTAGTAGCATTTAATCAGTAATATTTAGACAGATTGGCAGTAAGATTTTGGCAGCGAGATTCAAGAAGATCGAAAAATAACTTGAAGAAACGGTTAAGTTTTGATTGATGAATAATGCCAAAGATGTTTTCAAATTTACGCTATTCTGTTAAAAAAATAGATTTGTGGCGAATTTAAAATGCCAAACAATTTGGCAGGTACATTTATTTTCTCGAAAAAGTGAATTATAAATATGCATGTTTATAAATATCATGAAAAAATAGACAGCTTATTCGCATTAAATCAAATTGTGAAATGTGGGATAAAAATGAGTCGAGAAAGAGGGAGGGAAAGTGTGGAGCACGAAAGTGGGTGAGATAAAAGATCGAGGGTCGACAAGACAGGAGACAGAAAAAGAGAAGAAACAATGAAAACTAATGTTCAGAAACCTAAGGGAATGTTTTATATCGTTTCAGATATATTAATATTGGTGTATTATATCTTTTAACAATTCAATTGCGTTGATAATACCAAGATTATACTTTTATTACATTAATACTTTCAGTTTCATTTCTCGCGAGTCTGAAGTGCAAGCTCCAGGGTTTAGGAACCAGATAGCGGGCGTGGGTAGAACCGATATTCTAGCCACGCCAAAATAACCACAGCGAGGAGGCTCAGAAAAGCTCCTCTCCGACTAGTCAACTTAAAAAACACCAACACTTTTGCCAAGTGTTGCAAAATGTGCTACTGATATCATAAAAATATCTGTGAAAACCACCGCTTTCCCACTCCACAACCACAAAGCAGACACCCAACACGCAATTTAATATTTGCTCGTTTCTCGAAGTGCAAGGGTGCTGCACCCGTACGTCAGTGACGAATCGATTGGAGCAAGGCCCTGAAACGCATTTTCACGGCCCGGGGCGCGGCAAACATGCTGTCCTTGAACCCGAGATCGCATTGTTCCCGCTCGCACCTTCACCTGGCGGATTCGCCGAAGTGCTCGGTCGCCCGCGGTGCCAATGTCTGTGCAGCCGGATTAAATAATAGTTACGGCACGGAATCTACGGATGCCTTGAGACGGTGCGCCCACTTGGCAACGCGACCCATCTGGCACCGGAGCGCGACAGCGACACCAGGGGGGCGAGGGGCGGGGGAGGGGGAGGCACGAGACGAGAGGCGGCGACACGTTTGAACGCGTAACTGCCCTTGGCTTCGCCTTCCAGCCCAGACACAATCGCAGAGCAGCACGCAAATTGGATGGTTCATCTTCTCTACCGTGCATATAGAAAGGTCTTGCAGGCGCCGAAACTCCGATCCACCAATGTTAAAGAAAAACAATAAAACTAATTTTCAGCTTATTATTTGAAGAATGATTAATAATGCTATTATTCACAATCCGAAACAGTACAGTTCTTCGATAGATGCGTAGACAAGAATAGTGAAAATTTATTGCATTAAATACGATACTCCAGCTAAAATTAAATTTTAAGTAATCGTAAAATACATTAATCAGAAGTAATCTAGTGATAAATGCATTTAGTTATGTAAAAATGTATGATACTACATCGCTGATTTATTGCGATGTTGAACTACAAAAACTATAGGCTCAATTATCTGAACTAACAGCCTTCTTGCAGAAAGCTATCTCTCTCAACCACGTTGCGGCAAATGGACCCTTGTTTAGGACAGAAAAAAATCTCCTAAAAGACGAAAACTATCAGAAAGCAAATACAATCCTTCAAAACCCCGGGGTAATACAGAAAACATTAAACTTACCCGTTTTTACACCACCTTCAACAACGCATTAAAACGATAACGTGCTCCAAAAACGCACTAGGTCCGACATACAATGCATACATACTGCGTATTTTGTAGGCAGGTGCTAGAAATATACTACAGCAAATTTATTCTCTCTAATAGTTCAAGAAATGTGATGACGAGAACGATGCAGTTAAAAAAGAATATACACACTGTACTCGCTAAATACTGATAATTACATTCATATTGTTTCAAATACGTATTATACAGCGTTAAAAACCGGAGAAGAGGAGGTAAACATGTATTCACTTTTAAAATCAGCGAGCAAAGTAGCATCTAACGAAATTGAGATATATTTTGTTTCCATACAATATGACATTTCCTGGTTTATTTCCTTTGCATAAATATTTTGAATTGACGGCAAAAATTGTACATTATAACGAATATCAAAACATACGTTAATTAGAGTTATAACGATTGACCAAGAAGATTGAGGCAGTAAAATGCACATTTCAGCCGCTGAAATTTCTGAATTATCTCGTACGTTTCATGACAACAGTCTAGAATCAAGTTTCTAGCACATTAAGAAGATCGTAAGATTTATTACGCAAAGAATGAAATCACAAAATTAATTCTGAACCGTTCGTATTTTCAGGGCCGAGAAGGAGAAGGCCCGATTCCAGCAGGAAGTCTACGAATTGCTGGCCCAGCTCGAGAGTTCCAACAAGGAGAAGGTAAGTTTTGTAAAGGGAAATGAATATACACGTACTAAGCTGTCTTAAAAATTCCTTCGGATGAAAAAATAAAAGCAGTCATTCCGTGGCAAAAAATTAACATTTACGTTAATGTTACGTTACTTTGTTACAACAAAGAATAGCAAAACTTTAATAAACTACAAAACCCGAACTCACACTCCGTTTTTTTATTTAAAAAAATATACATGAACGCACATCTGCTCTATAACATAGCATTGAATGTTTAAAATTTTATTCCCTTCACTGTGACTTATCAAAATTAGCTAATATAATATCATACACCATACGAAATTTTAAAAATTTTGAAAGTTTATACAGAGACCCACATTTGCCAGAGGATGGCGAAATAGAATCATTGTATTTGACATTAAAGTCGTCAAAATCCCCGAAAGACTAAAGTCGGACGGGAAGAAAGTACATTTTAAAAAATGTATACATTTATCCATGTTATTTGGACTTCATTAGTGATTTCTTTTTTAGCTCATCAGCATCAAGCAGTCTGAGAAGCTGGAAATCACTGTCCGCGAGTTGAGCGTGAAGATTGAGGAGCTCAACCGCACCATTGTGGACATCACATCCCACAAGACCCGTCTTTCTCAGGTGCGTTTTTAGGGCTGTGTCACACGAGCGTTACGTTGACGCGCGATAACGCGCGTCGTACATTAACACTGTTTCTTATGCGAAACGGCCAAACCGCTCGTGTGCGGTTTCGCGTAAGATACAGTGTTATTCTACGATGCGCGTTACTCATCGCGCGTCAACGCAACGCTCGTGTCCAGGAGCCCTTAGAATATAGGTCAATATAGACACTTTCGGCGTTTAGAATCGTAAAAAATGAAGTTCGGAACCTGACTGGGAAATTCTTCCACAGGAGAACATCGAGCTCGTGAAGGAGGTGCAGGACCTGAAGGTGAACATTGAGAATGCCACCTACCTGAAGAGCCAGCTTGCCGGACAGCTTGAGGATGCTCGCCGCCGACTGGAAGATGATGAGAGAGTAAGTGAAAGACATCAACACCAAGGGAGACAAGGCAATATTTATTTACCGACTATATATCTTACTAAAAGGTCAAAGTAGATATTTACTTTTTTCGTAAAACATATCAGCAGAGGCACCAAGAAGGGTTGACATGTTCTAGGCTTCGACTTCATTGGGAAACCGACATTTCTTTTGTTCAAACCAAACAAAAAATGCGTTTACTTCAAATGCATATTAGCTACTATAAGTTATTTTTGTTGTTTGAATAAATGAAATGTTTTTATATTGGGGTGGTGGAACGTTTACTGGAAATAAGGGGCCCCACGGATCTACTCCCCCACGTCACTTATCTCTGGGAGTCCCTGTAGGTTGATATATCGTTTCTTATCCTCGAGAACAAGCTACAAAATGAAAAATAAAGTTAGTGAATATTTCTAGATACCAAAATAAATCAAACAACCAGACATGCATCTAATAAATCTTTCGCGGTTTGGAGACTTCCCCATTTAAAATTGACGCGTTTAGAAAATATTCGAAGATTTTTTTATAAAATTCTGGTAGTACTTGAAAAGAACAGTTACATCGTTGAGGTCTTTACTCGGGAGCGCTGAAGTTGTGCAACCATCGGCGAGAAGATTCTTCGAGGTTGCGCTCTGCCCTATTTATGATGTTTATTACTCGCTTTGTATTCTATCTCAAAATTTCAAAAATAATCCCGGATATAATTTCATTCTAATTTTGTAAACGACAAAACATAAATGTCTCTTCAAAATATTTATCGTGAAGAAAAATATACTAGAGGTGAAGAAGCAAAGAATTATTTCAAAATTATTTTTTGTGGTCTCTCCTAAACGAACTGGTTTATTATTTCTTCACTGTTTACTAACTCTCATGTTCACTTTTCTTAGAAGCTACACCTCAGAATCAGAATAGAAAAGCTACATATTCCGTTAGAAGCAAAACAAGGGTTAATTTAATGTTTTCCATTTACTGGTAGAAAAAGAAACATAATAATAGAGATGTCACAGATTCAGAAGTAACAAGTGGAAATAAAATGTTAAAACTGTCACATTTAATACACTGCAGATTTGTGAGCGATAAAGCAATATTAATAATGAGTTTATTTTGCGACCATTACCAACGAGGCGCAGCCACTGATTCACAATGTGAATGTACTACAACAGAAAGGAAAGTACAAGAGAGACAAAACTATTTGCAAATAGAAGTATCCAAAGTTATTTATGACAATCATTTATTCTAGCAATTGCAAGCAATTGCAATTCTAGCACCTGATGATGTAACGAAACTAGTTACGAAACTTTGTGCAATTACTAGAATAAATGATTGTCATAAAAAACTTTGGATACTTTTATTTGCAAACATATATTGACAATCAAGAAGAAATATTGAGAGACAAAACTATACCAACCAAACCGCTAACATCGGTAATTTTTTTGGTTATTCCCTATCCGTACACTTACATGCACATATGCTTTTACGCAATCATGCATACATATATGTACATGTATGTAAGTACTTGCACTTACATTCAGGTGCACAATACTTACAGGATTTACCCAATATGTTTAAGCATACCCATTCACACAACCCCGAACATATACATAAATAACGCCAACAGATAATGTTCATACTGCGACTTTTCCCCCTCCTCCTAACCTAATTTTTGGATCGCTGATTTGTACCGGCTGTGGGAATGAAAGTTGCATAACTTAGATGGTGGTCACTAATTGTACCACTGCTCAGATATGTATTGAATTTGAAGAGTACGGGAGTTCTTGGTTGCTATACTCCGAGCTAAGTGAAGGATGAATTGAATTATTAGCTGGGTTGGAGAGTATCCAATCGGGAGCTTCAATATCAAAAATTTAAGTTAAAACGAAGTTCCCGATTGGATAAACGCGTTCCCGGTGATTGCCGCCAATTCGCCGTTCATTTAAATCAGAATATAGATTTCATTCTCTGACAAAACCTACGAAAATAACATGATTTAAGTGTTGGGCTTTGAGGATTACAGAACCAGAAATTATGAAAATGATAATACTGACTCACGGTTAGATGCAAAACACATCTTATAATCTGAAGCCATCACGTATAAAGCTTTTATCTGACCAGAGAATTCAATAAATTTAAAAAAATCTTATAATATGTACTATCCTGATCTATCACACACACACACACACACACACACACACATACACACACACACACATTTACGTAACAAAAAATTGCTTTCTGCAAGAGAAATACAAAAATAATATTTTATTAACCTTATAAGCAAGAATTCAAACTCAAATTCATAAAAATCTACCAAGAGTAAAACTACACTACTACACAACCTAAATATGGTATCCCACCAAACTATTATCTACTTGGTTTTCAATGCAATTTAATTTGAAGTCTTTTCCTTTTTGAGGAATCTAGAATGAATTTAACCACTAATACAACGAAACCGAAGCTTTACATTAACGATTACTAGGTTGTAGCTTTTACACACAAGAATAAAATTACCATGTTCCAGGTTTGCAGTTACACAAGTTCAATAAGAGAAATATACAACACAATGTATAACTTTATATTATTTACAAAATAACCAACCAAAACTACTTACAATGATAGGATTGCAACGTTCACAGCGTACCTTTCTTAATAAAAGTAGTCGCTTTGAATCTTTTCCAGATTTTTACTAAACCTCACAAACTCAACTCGCTCGTTCAGCAATCGAATGCCGTCAATATGTGCGCGCCCTTCCAACAACGACCTTGAGCGACTGCCTCTGCCGCATGCACTGTTCTGTTATACGACAGTTACACTTCTGCTTGCTGCGAAGTTACCTCACGCAGTTACTGATTTCATATTTATTTATAATTTTACTGAACTTAAGCGTTTAGTTCCTAGCTTCATTGATCACATGAGAAATGATCAGCTGTTCGAGTTCCTTCCACGTGATTATCCAGCTGACGTACACCTATTCGCTTTTAAATAAAAATGACATTTTTCTACCTTCTGCAGACTCCTGATGCCATTGATTGCTCGTCGTCCTTTTTTTGTCGTCGGCTCGTGTAGATTTCCACGATACTGCACATCTCCTCTTACGTACCATAGGTATTCCATCTCTTCAGTTTCCAATGTTGTAAATTAAAGATTTTATAGCAATCCTTATAATTTACAACATATCTTAAAGATTTATACAGTTTTAGATTCAAGTTGTTATCACAAGTTTCAATGGTAACTATTAAAGCTGAAAGTAAACATAGAACTCTAATTATTGCTGTTCTTCTCGTTTTGTGCACGTGTTGAAACATTGCACTTTACGATATTCGCCATATTTGTAATAAATGAAACTAATTATCTTCCACATTAAATGAGACCATAGTTACCTTTAATTTCGAGCAGTATTGACTTTAAATTCGTAAGATGCAATTCTGTTCGTTGATCGGATCAAAGGGAAGGTTATGTAGGTCACTTAGCTGCCTCGTTCTTCCGTGGTCTTCCGGAAACCAATGAATTTCTATTCCAATATCTTGCCTGCGCAATGATTCTCGGTTGCTTCTCTTTGGTCGACAGTAGAACGGTCGAGCGTTCGACGGCTTCTCGATTTATAGCTTGAATCGGCGGGTTATTTGAACCACACATACTATACTACGTAAATGTGGAATCAGTCACGTACGTATATCTACATACCTACATATGAATACACACACACAGAGTACAGATACACTCATACTTATAGATACCCATGCTGCACACATATACGTACACTCACACCCGCAGAAACACACGTTCTTTCACACATACGAACACGCACAGCTACACCAACGTACACATACCCCATACACACATTCGTTCTCATATACATTCATATACATATATACACGCGTATGTGTGTACGTGTGTGTGTGTATATATATATATATATACACACACACTCACACACTCACACACACACACTCACACACAGACACATTATATATATATATATATATATATATATATATATATATATATATATATATATATATATAATGTGTCTGTGTGTGAGTGTGTGTGTGTGTGTGTGTGTGTGTGAGAGAGAGAGAGAGAGAGAGAGAGAAAGAGAATACACGCATACACATACATACACACACGTTCAGCCACACATATACATGAGTACGTACATACATATTCATACACAGATACATATTCCGTACTCTCACATACACTCGCGCATACACATACTCGCACATACATACATATACATACTCGTACATGCACATACAAACACATGTACATACAGCCATTGTCGCACAGGCTCCTGATCACGCGTGTGTGTGGGTGTGTGTTGCAGCGCCGCACGACCCTCGAGGCCACCCTGCACCAGGTTGAGATCGAGCTGGAGTCGGTGCGCGTGCAGCTGGAGGAGGAGTCCGAGGCCCGCCTGGACCTGGAGCGCCAGCTCACCCGCGCCAACGGCGAGGTCGCCACCTTCCGCTCCAAGTGGGAGACCGAGGCGGCTGCCCGCATCGAGGAAGTGGAGGACCTGCGGTGAGCCCACCCCCTCACCCCTCACCCCTCACCCGCACTCGCGCCCGCTCCTTTGTGATTAATACTCCGGTGGGACCGTAATCGTTAATTGTGAACGAAGTCTTGCTACAAAATCTTACTGGAGAATTAGAATTTTAATAAGATGATTCGAGACGAATATAGCACATTTACCCACTGTTGAAAGCATCTTGTACGTTCACTAAGTATACATACGTATTACATAATTATATATATTTAAATTAATTATACATAATTAAATATACATAATTAAATATATTGAACTATTGTTCTTGGGAACGTGTCAGAACATTCAGACTTTTTTAATTAAAACGAGTATCGTAATCGTTCGTAGCAATGGATTATTGAAAAAACGCGTATGTTCTATACAAACGAATGTTGGTTGATAAAGAAGGCCACCTTCTGTGAGCTGTCTGGCGCTCTTTTTGCCTTCCGTCACAGTTCAATTGCTTGTGGTATCTTCTTTGTTCCTTTGATATCTTTCAAATACCAGGTTTCTCAAATGTTTTTCAACCTCATCATTCAATCTTACGGAACCTTCCTCTCCTGCTGGCCACGTTCCCTACGTATAGCTTTCAAACCTCGCTCTTCAATCATTAGGTGACCCATCCATTATAGTCTTTCTCCTGAATACATGCCACTATTTTATGTGATTTAAATAGTCTTCCAATTCTGTGTTGGTTCGAATTCTTCAAATTTCGTATTTTTGGTTCGAGTCAACAATTCTACGTTAATTTTCCTTTCCCATATAGCGAGTGTGTTAGAAGAAGATACAGAGTTAATTTACATTTCTCATTAGATCATTAGAATGCCCTATTGCTTTTAACATATTAATATTAGTCTCAAAATGATCTAAATGTCCCCTCAATAAGGAAGCTGATGAACGTTTCAATTTGTTTAATTGAAAAATATCACTAACAATTTGAGTTTTAGTCAGGCCTTATTCTCAAATTTGTTAAAAACATTTTCCAAGCAATGTCAGCACTTGTTTCTATGAGAGGTAAAGAAGTAACAAGTTGTTTGAATTACCCTCCAATATCCCTCAAGTATTTTAAATAACACTGTACATTGCTCAAAAATTGTTTTAATGACTATTTGAAACAATGGTTTGAAATTCTCCAAATGAGAAAATTTATCTCAAAATTTAATCATTTATTTTGTGTAGCTTTACATTGTATGATTACTCTCAACTGACAATGATAATTTTTCTTTATTACCTTTATCTCATTCATCAGATTTACTTCCATTAGAATTTGTTTCAACCAATCTACCTCAATCTACCTTTCCTTTTCTAAATTAAAAAGATGTATGACCGTCCATTTCACTTTATATAACATCATTTCACTTTCAACAGCAGCAAAATACTCTTCCTTTAAAAGCTGTAATTGAATAGTTTTCCCAATTCTTTCCCTAATAATTGATACTTATCTATTATTTTTGGAAGTGCACAAACCCCCACTTTATGTTTCAATTCTGATAAATATTTATTAAACAGAGTTATTTTAGTCTTGGTAAAGCCTCCGTTTTTAATTAACTTTTACCTCCTTTTCTCAGAGTTCTATTCTCTCCTTTGCTTATTTTAAAACAATTTAAATTCAACAATTTCACAAAAACAAACTTGAAATCAAAACACAATGAAATGAAAATCGGTGAATAAATAGCACAGATACAACTCGACCAACTTAGTTGAGTACTATTCAATTTCATCATGCTTCTATAATGATCATTTTTTAATTGTAACAAAGTTTCATTTGCAATCTTCATTATGAACTATAACCATCCATCAGCCCTCCATTCTACTAGGTATTTGTATGTTGGTTTTTCTCCTCTAGCGGAAATACGTTAGATATGCAATGTCTACTTCATCACAACATTCACCACTGTTTGGAAGGTTATGTAGTGTAGCGGTTTGTTTGATAGGTCACGTGAGGTTTACAATGAAATTTCAAAAGTCAACAAACATTTATTTGTTCTAAATTGTCATACAGTCTGGAACTGATGCAACTTTGATTGCTAATGTTGCGCCTTCTGAGGCAAGTGTCCATGAGACATGACGCACGAAGTGTATTGAATATTACCTGTTTTGTTTTCGCCCCAAGCACAGTGGTGTCTTGATGTTATCTTGAACTTCATTCAAGTACTTAATATCAAAACCACTATGGCGATCGCACAAAACGAAAGTAAACGTTTGACCCGATACCTGATAGTGGCGCTATTGCTAGCTTTGAGCACGACTGCTCCAAACCGTAAGCTCGAACGTCTACTTCGCCCAACCCGCCTGTCAAAGTGTAAATAAAGTGGATTCGGAACCGCGACCCGTCGGTCGTTCGAGGAACGAATCACCACTACACAACCGCCTGGAACGCTGCATATGCTTCAATCTTTAATTCAACAAATGTTTTATCTGAAGCTATCCATGAACCCTTATGGATTTCTTTGAGCGGGTATAATGTACGGAAATTCTCCCTTATCGTAACGAACGAGAGAAAACTGGCTCACTTCCGCGAGAACATGGCGAACGAAAACACGGACCTATGAACGGAACGGCGTCGTATTTGTAGCCTCAAAATTTGTAAACGCCGTGACGCTTCGCTTCGCGTGCCCAATTTTACGACAAGGCTTCGGTCTGTTAATCGCATAATTTCAGACGCATTTTTATTTCAAAGAACTTCTTTTGCCGAACACTTTTATCTTGACATTTGAAACTTCGCTAGGCCTATCAAAAGTGGACCCTTACCAACGTGATTAATATAAAATATAATGGAGCTTTTCCGTCGCATAATTATCAACGCGTTTGATGCTCAAACACTTTCTTAATTAAAATGCACCATTCTCATATGAACTACGAAACAGAATGCCTTAGTTTCCGCCACTCGTTCTTCGCTTTCGTTCAACGATCTCACGAATGCGAAGTCTGCTCGACACCATAAGGATTAAGATCCGAATCTACTACTCATTGTCAAATTATCATTTTTATCCTCATGTAGACCACATTGATCTAAAATCGAATAGGATATATCCTTCCTCAATTGTGAACAGAAATCCCCTAATACTTTCCTCAGATAAAATTTAGGGATTGTCTTACATTTTAGTGGCCTGCAGCAGCAAATATGCTGCCAAACAAAACCACACAACGTGGTTTTCCCAAAAAGTATCTCGCACATTGCTCAAGAACAACAAATAAAATACTCTCTAATGACACTACAATAAATTAAATATTTTAACAAAAACATTCTTCACGAAAACTTCAAAGACATAGTTTAGCATTTACGGATACAGTTTTTTACATACCAGGAATAAATAAAAACAGGTTTCTATTGCATAACGCAACACGTGAATGGCAAATATTTAATGACAAACTGTTTCTTCCTTGTAACCTTGCTGTCGCATGACGTCAGTTGTATCGTAAGTAATGGCGCGCTGAGTATGGAAATTCAATCGGGGGGGGGGGGGGGAGACGAGAAGAGAAGGATTAACGCTGTTTTAAATTCACTTCTTAAATTGAGTAAAATATTTCAGAAGAATATTTCCTGCTGATTGAAAAGTTACCATTGTTCCTGAATCCCTCAACTTCCTCACTTTTCTATGCATTCAAAAACGCGTGACACATATCACTAATTAACCATAGTTACAATACTAATCGTATAGGCGGAATCGTTGGCGAAGCAGCAAGATGATGAGATGATGATGTGCTTTTGTTCTGCAGCCGCAAGTACACCGCTCGCATCCAAGAGCAGGAGGAGCACATCGAGGCCCTGGTCGTGAAGGTCAACAATCTCGAGAAGCAGAAGTCTCGCCTCCAGAGCGAGGTTGAAGTGCTCATCATCGACCTGGAGAAGGTAACAGCATTGTATATACTTGAGCTTTTTCTTGGTTTGGGCGCAAATCTTGTGGAATTCTGTGAGGAAGGAATAGTCAGGAAAATAATCTTCAAAACTGCAAATAATGCATTTTAATGTTAAACGAGGCATGTTTCTGGGATTTATTTCCGCAACTTTAGTGGTTTACTTAATTTTTTTGTTCTCTTGCTTGGCTGTATATGAGCATTGAAAAGGGGAACACAAAACCGTGAACATACATTACCTTTGAATTATGGAAAATTATTTGTCTATTTCTTCAACATTTGCTTTTCTCCTGTGATATTACAATTTGCCATCACGGGAGAATCTGGATATAATTAATGAATTACTATACCTCACAAATTTAGATTAAATAATCAGTCCTTGAAATTAAAATGGAATCATAGATATTTCACTCTCTACACATACTGCTTCTTCAAAAGTTTGGTTAGTTATCTTGTACTACAAAGTTCTGATCTACTACGGATAAATAATACATTAAACCCACAGTCTAATCCAATTATTAATCCAATAAAACCTAGGAATATATTGAGGCCTGCAAACTATTAAAATTCTAGCAAAATAATAATATACAATTGTATACACTCCATTCAGATTTTGTTTCCGTACTCTTTTCTCAACAAGAACCTATGCATTCTGCAATCTTTAAGCTAAGATGGAATTTACATACCGTTCATTTGTATACAGTATTAACTTAAACAAGATACGGACCGTCAGCAACAGCGAATACACTTTTATTACTTAAAACATTTTAAAAATAAAAATATAATAATAAGATGAAATTAATAATAATAGTAATAATAATAATAATAATAATAATAATAATAATAATAATAATAATAATAATAACAATGTGTAATTGCCCTCAGGCCAACAACACCGCCAGGGAGCTTCAGAAGCGCGTTGAGTCTCTGGAGAAGATCAACATCGACATCAAGACCCGCCTGGAGGAGACCATCGCCCTGTACGAAGCATCCCAGCGCGACGTGCGCAACAAGCAGACCGAGATCCAGCGCCTCACCCACGAGCTGGACAAGACCCGCGAGCAGAAGGAGGCCCTCACCCGCGAGAACAAGAAGCTGTCCGGTGAGTCGCGCTCGCCACTTGCTCCCGTTTCCGCGTGCTTTCCGGTAAGATACAGGCTGAAATCTCATTCCGACGCCCTTCGCGTACGTGACAACAAGTTGTTCCGCTCTTCTGTAAGGAAACCGTCACAAGTCAAAAAACCTGTTTTATTCAAGAGCGGCATTTGGATGGGGACAGCTGGGTACGCACCTTGCAGTGGCAATGTCTCCCCTCTGCGGGCGAACACGACAATTAAACTTATCATTTCTCAAGCATAAAGGGAGTCCTGTTTTACAATGTATAGTTTACTCCAAACATGATATTTTAACTTGTGTTTTTTTACCGGAATAGAGACTTGTTCTACGTACTTGTAGCTGTGAAATTCTAGTATACAGGACAGTTTCAAAACATCTCTGTTAAGTAAACACAAACAGCGGTGATGCGTCATAAGAGGGGGAAAGAGGAGGGAAGAGGGGGGAAGAGGGGGGAAGAGGGGGGAAGAGGGGGGAAAGGGCACACCGCGAGTCCCACTTTCTGAAAGGGGAGATCCCCTTTGGGGAACGAACATGCCTCGATATCTGGATGCGGTCGATGCATCAATGCCTCGCTTTTTAACAACTGTAGAGTTAAATGAGGCCTCGCATGTCGTGAATGCTTGCACCCTCACGGTCACGCGAGATATCGCGACCTACTCAAAGTAGTTTTTTTTCATGACACTAACGAGTAAGGAATAGCGACATCTCTGGTCTGATTGGTTGACTCAAGGACAGACGGCTTATCCCTCCCCGTTGCATAATAATCACAGAAAATGACAACGGTTTTAAATACATGCTAACTCTTGATTTTCTAAGAATGTGGAGTTTCGCTTTCTTAGAGGTGTATAGATTCAAGCAAGATAATGTTGATTGAAGGCTACTGCTTTGAGGCTGCAGTTGAAACTTGGTCGACCTTCACCCGTCATCGCGTTGGTAACATCTTCCGCGACCGGAACTTCGGGTGTCTTCGGCATGTTCGTACCTCTACATACGAGTTAAAGGTCTTGAGCCGGTTGTAAGTTTGTCACCCTCACGAGAGAGCTGTGGAAATGGTGCAACGGCAATGGGTTTACAACCGACGCAAGCCAGTGTTAGTGCGAACGGAGCTTGATAGTGTTTGGGCCGCTTTTCTGAAGGCCCGATCTACGGAGAGGGCTCGATGACGGTATGACTTAAGGTAGGGATCCTAGAATTAAGAAGACATGCACAGACTGCACATCTCTTCGCGGCAAGAAACCGAGTTTTAACGGTATTTTGACATTAAATAAATCAAATAGCCGACCTGGATGGCCGAGGTGGCTAAGAGCGAGTACCGACTCAGCGCTTCGGTTCGAAGGGTCGCGGGTTCGAGTCCCGCCTTGGGCATGGCTGTTTGTCCCTTGGCTTTGTGTGTGTTGTCGCGGAGGGCCTCGCGTTCTGCTGACCCCAGATCAGAGGAGCCCGCAAGAGTGTTTGTCTAGTGTATGGTCGAGTATGCGTCCCTTCGGGACGTAAAGGGCAACCGTCTGTCGGCTGGATAAAAGCCCTAGGAAAAAGGCAAGGAAGGGCGCCTAGCTCTGTAACGCGTGCGTGCGTGAGACGAGCGCGGGGTGGGCGCGTGTGTGCGCAGACGACCTGCACGACGCCAAGAACCAGCTGTCCGACCTGACTCGCCGCCTGCACGAGCTGGAGATCGAGCTGCGCCGCCTGGAGAACGAGCGGGAGGAGCTGTCCGCCGCCTACAAGGAAGCTGAGGCCGTGAGTACCCGCTCTGGCTGGAGAACGCTGCGGCTGGCGCGAATGCCAGGAGGCCAGGGCCTTTGAATGGGGACAAGTAGAAAACAAATCGTAATTAGAAGCAGCGAATATGGTGAGGTAACTTTTAGCGAGGCCCTAGGCAGAGAACATGTTGGGGAACCCATTTCCAGAAACACACTCTAGTAGAAACGATGAAGTACAAGGCGTTTGATATCAATATCATATCATTCCAATTGCGGCAATTTTACGACAGAAAAAATAATTTCTCATTCAAGCGTAGTTTAATAAGAAGGGATATGTTCTGGCCCTTTTTGGGTGGCAATAAGCCGTATTTCAACTATATTCCTTTGTGAGGTGACGAAAGACATCTTAAACTTCGCAAAAATTCAATAAAAGTTCGTATTTGTTAATAATGTTATGTATTTTGGTAGTAAATACCATATTATAGTCTTAGTGTTTTAGGAGTTAACTTTTTGAACTTCATTGGTGTCATATCAGAGGAAACATCATGAGGAACGTCTTGAGAGGATGATGTGGATCCTTTTCCAAAAAGTAAAAATTTAATACACATAATTAACTATTGCAAAACTTAACAATTACCTACTTGGAAACTATCGCTTTGTAGGCATTTTCATACAACTTGGTTACATAATTGTGAGATAATTTTAGTATACAGAAATTATATTTTTTAAAACATCATTAGTTGTTTTCTATAAGCAAGATGTCAAAATATAAAGTAAACTTTGAAATAATTCTTCAAAATTATTAATTGTAGTGAGTAAGCTTAGAAATTGATATAACAAGCATAGAGTCAAACTTGGCGAAATTACTTCCGGACCTTATGAATTTCTTAGTATTTATTATTTCGTCTCAAGAGAGTCAAAGCAAAATAGTATCTATAAACAATCTAAAAGAAAATCTATTCGTACTTGGCCTGAAGCAATTAAACTTTCACATGCACTTTGTCGCCACTCACCCATTATACTCTTGGGCCAAATGTCTCTCTCCCCATCTCCATTTTTGGGTATTATATTTTGATCCATATTCACTCCACTTCTCAATTTCTTATTTTCTTTCACACAATCAATACTCTTATTGTACCTTCTCACAGTGTGTGTCTGCTCCTCCCTCCTCCACCGAACCTAAGGGTCTGCAAATACTAGCAAGCGTCTCACAAGTGGAATTGAGGGAATGACGCCAGACGTAAGAAGCGGGAGAGAATAAACGCGACTGTTGAGAGCCAAGTTCAGACGACGTCATACCTACAAATAGTCGCTTTCTCTCTGACAATAACCATTGGCAACGGACTTTAATTGGCAGCGAATACCAAAACATTTTTTATGTAGCAACCACTTGCTACATTGTTTGAGATTATCGGCGCTTGTTTCTCAACTCTTTACTTAAATTCTACTATCATGATAAACGCGTTACTAGAATCCATGTTGAATTTATATTTCTCTATTACTAACACAACATTTTTAATTTAGAAGTAATGTTCAGAATGACGGACGTTAAATTTTTTTAATACTTATAATCAAGTTATAAAATTTATTTTTCATTACTTTAATCAATTAAAATTATCAAAGTACGCCTGCCTTTACCTATCCAATAAATGAGTGAAAATAATATCAAATGAGTGTCGAAGCAATACTTCAAAAAAGGACCAGGAACCGCACGCTATCCTTTCGACTCCATCCTGTCCTGACTCTCATCATTAGGGTCAAGTGATGGATGATCCACTCCCATTTGGTCCATGACCACAATAATCCCCATAATCTACAAGACCCTCAAAGTACTGAGAGTACACGGGTCCAAGGCTTGAACTAGGGCTGTTGCGACGTAAGGAGACGTACAAATTATTATTGTCATGTTAATGACCAACAGGCTCAGAGGACTTTTTTCGATAACTATCACACGCCATCGCCACGGGTACGGTCAGAGGGGATTCGTATTATGCCGAATTCTAGTTCGTGAGAACACGGCCGTTTACGGCCGAATATTTCAAACTCTCACTACAGCAAAGGCCCAGTCACATTGCGTCCGACGCTTTCTGGCGAACACGACCGAACTTTCAAGTCGGCAGAACGGCAAAAATGAACTTGATTTATTTGGCTGAACTCATCCATCTAAAATGGACTTGCACAAACGTGTTTCGTTAGTGTATTAGCAAAAAGTCCTATGGAAGACCTCCAATTTAATTCTTCGAAATTATGACAGGAAATTGCAGAAAAGATTGAATGAGTTACTAATAAATTCTGCCATCCAAGGTTCCCAAACTTTTTTCTATTCGTAGATACCTTGCCAGATTCTTTTCTATTTTCGAAGATCCCTTTCTAGGTGTTGTTCCAAAACTACCTTAAAGGGTCCAGAACATACTCCAAAGATCCATATAGACCGCTTTGGGTACTACTGTTTTTAGCCAACATAAATCTAACCTTACAAGTGCAATAGGAATGTGAAGTATCTTTTATAAACAAATCTCTCATACATCAAATATATCTCCTATTAATGATAGGTATCAGTGAGTTTTATTCCATTACATTCCGCCTATAAATATTGATTTGAAGACTAACTTGTAGTGCAGTCAAATTCAATGTGACCTCTACAGTTCGGCAGAATCTATCGGTCGTTCGCGGCAAAACTTTTCTTCGGTCGAACAGCGATCCACTCCGAACGTACCTCTGAAAGTTGGGTAGCCGTGGCGTGGAGCGAGGGGGGAGGGGGGCTTCTAGCTGCCAAGTGCTGGACTGAGCGCTGAGCTAACGCGAGGCTTGTGCAACGCGGCGCTGCGCAGGGTCGCAAGATTGAGGAGCAGCGCGCCCAGCGTCTGTCCGCCGAGTTCGGCCAGTTCCGCCACGAGGCTGAGCGCCGCCTGGTGGAGAAGGACGAGGAGATCGACGCCATCCGGTAAGCAACCAACCAATATGCAACAAGTACTGTATCGCAGCTTCTGGGTCAATGACCCCCATCTCGATCGGGTTTTTCGTGCAGTTTCCCTGATCCTTTGAGCAAATGCTGAGATGGCCCCTTGTTTTGCTTCTGGGCATAAATGTAACTTCATTATCTGTGCACGTCTTCTAAAATTCAGTGGAAAATACAATTATTCAAATTATCGTTTCCATGTTGTCGCGGTAGGAAGTATTATTCCAATAGACAGCATGGATAAGAGCCCAAAATTAATTGCTTATTTATCGTTGAAAATAAATTTTATTACATGGGAGGGTTTTTTTTCTTCTCTTTCATCATTCAAAATTTAAGTAGTATATGACTTAGTGTAGGGATCACAGAATTTTGAAAATGTGCACACAATTCACTTCTCCCCATAGCAAGCATACGCACTTTTAACTGTTTTTTTACGTAAAATAAATAAATAAACCACCAAGAGTTGCCAACCATGTTCATGTAAAAGGGAGGACACTCCATAAGCAAAAAACTCAACACATTTCTTTTTATAAATATTTAATTTAGACTAATATCAGCTCTATTTCTTTTCTCCATTTGCGATTAAAGTGGAAAAAATCGTTCATAAAATGCAGATGAAGATGGTCTGAGCGTCGCTTTTTTATTGTTGGCGATAGACAGAGATACTATCATGCATGCGTGTGGCAGCGTTCAGAAAAAGGATATTCATGTTTTCTATTCTAAATTAAACAATAAACGATACAACACAACGTAGCAGCTGTTAGTCATATGATGAAATAAATGCCAACTGTTGTAAAATTACTAACAGGAGGACACTTAAAATACAAAGGAGGACGAGAGAACAATTGACATCAATAGAGGAATGTCCTCCCAAATGGAGAACGGTTGGCAACCCTACAACCACCCTCATCTATGGTCGATGTCGCGTGAATTTCAATGGCCAGACACGTTTAATAAACATAGTTGTTTACCAAATAAGTAAAACATCTTATTACAATATTCTGTTGGCTACCATAGGCGCAGCCCGCCCCCTGAAAAGTTTGAAAAGAGACTCATAGTCCTACGTAGTAAACTTTTATTTCCTTAAATACGTTCAAACCCTAATTTTTCCCCTTTTTCATCTAACAATTTGGGAAATAGTAGTAAGAAATTTCGGGAAGATGATCAACCATCTGGAGAAATCTATTTATGAATTGAATCATTAAATTATAATTTGAATCTTCTTGAATAATTTATTCATTAAATAATAAAATGGCATATGTAAATAAAATTTTCAATAAAAAAGGAACCCCAGGAATATAAGTTGACCCCCCCTCGTGTTTTATGCTGTGCACACCTATGTTAGTTATCCAACTGCCGTAACTACAAGCCTCGGATGGCAAACTCGGCCTCGTTTGATAATTCTCCAAACTCGTATTGTCATAAGACGTTACATTCATTTATTCAACTCCTTAGAACCGCATACTATTAAACTGCACAGAATGAAAAAAAAAACATAAAATTATTTTTTTAAAGAATTTATTAATTAATGGGTTTAAAGAGATAAACTCTCGTGGAAACGAATTTTTGAAGGCGATGTTGTCAGTATACCCTGTTTGATAGAGTACCTAACGAAGAAATTAGCTAGATAGCGCAGATAGACAAGTATCGGAAATGTAGAATTCAAACAACACCAATGGTATGGTCATCTAATGAGAATGCATGCTGACAGAATATCAAAAATAGTGTTTGAGTGGATCCCTTTCGAAAGAAGAAAAAGAGAAATCCCGAGGAAATTTTGGAAGGCCGTCATTGATTTTACAATGAAGAATAGAAGATGATGTCTGACGGAAGAAAAAGTAGTGGCGTGTAGAGTTCGAGAAACAGTCATTGGAACTGTCAAAATTCGCTTAATAATAATAATAAATAATTTAATTACTGAAAGGTTTACATTTAATTAATAGAATTAAAAGGTAAAATTCTCGCAACTATTCACTTTTACATGAAGCCGATTATAGCATAGCTCGGCAGACGAACTCAGCGGTTTCCAGAAAAAGCAAGGGAAATGCCAAGACCTCTTCAAAGGATTTAGACACAAACTTTTATTCTTCTTATTTTGTTCGCCTTCCAAGAGTGTCAGAAATCCCTACTTGAACAGAGTAATATTTTGGTGTTAAAATGTTATTTACCAAAGTCAATTACTAACCCTTACATCCGGAATATCGTAAATAAGTTTTAACTTAAATTTAGATATTTAGTCCAGAAATTACCAAAGAAATTCAAAGAGCTCATTTTAATCTCTTCCTTTTTAATTTTCATATATTACGTATATAAAATCTTCCCCTTGAACGTGTACTGTTATGCGGATGTTGAATGTTTCAATAATGCAAATTGCATTTTTTGTTATTCAGAACTCACATCCGCTATGTGTTCATACAGTCTTATGGTTTTCGAAAAGAAATTTTCATCATAGCATTTAAAAGCTAAGAAATATTTTCTTGAATTATTTTTCAGTACTCACGCATTGAAACTATGACTACCGTTACTGTTTATTGCTTGGAAAGTGTTACTTTGCCGTACGGTACTACCGCAAAGAAGTCATGACGATATAAAACAACTGAGTACAAAAGTAAACAAATCACTAGGATGACGTAAATATTCATGGATGCTGCCTCCCTTATTGAGAATGATTCCAAGAAAGTGTACTTGTAACTTTCGAGACGATAAATTCGTACTAAAAAATAATGTACACGACTCGTATGAAAGTATCTTTGGCGTATTCATTTCAAATCGGAACTCGGCTCCCATTGTCGCTTCGTCCGTAAATATTTCATTCGTATGCCGAAACTCATTTTTTGTACTTGTTACGTAACGAAATATTTCGATTCAGAAATTAGTAAGTCAGTAGTAGAACTCAAAAACATTAAAAGCACTACATAAGGCCAAATTCATTTTGGAAGGGGGAATGCATATCATTCGTATTATGTTGGCATATGTTGGAATGCAGAAAAATTTTCTGCTGCAAGAGAGCCTAGGATTTTTCTGGAAATTACTTTGTTGCCCCATGACACGCACCACGTGAGCATGACATGAGAATTCCTCGTGATCAAACACTGAATCAGAAATAAAAGGAAGTTTTACACGAATTGGACAATAAATAATGGAATATTTATATCAAAATTGAAGATATGAGTTCATTGTTTTTCAATGTGTTATCAGACGTAACTTAAAATCACAAGTTTCTATAAATTTGATGATTATCAAACTTGTTGGTACATTTCCCGATTCACTTATTAACAAAAATTCAGTCAGGAACCACAAGAAGAACGCCACTTTTTTTTTATATATTTACACGCCAATTTCACTAGAATACTTCGCAACTTGGAGCATCAACTGACCTTTAAATTGAACGAGGATTCTCAGAATCCTCGCCAAGAAGGATCACAGGCGAGGTTACATAACTCCTTAATCAGCTGAGAGGCGGCCCACTGGGCCCGACTTAGCGAGTCCTCAGCCCAGGAACGCGGTTAAAAATACGCGCGTTGCAGGACCTTAGGCGCGTTATTTATACAGCTCTTAACGCAAAACAACTGCGACGTGGCGTGACGGCCCGCCGGCCGGCTGGCGTCGGGGCCGCGGGAGCAGGGCAGTGGGTGCTAGGCGAGCCGGCAGCCCTGAGCCCCTTCGTAGCCTGCGTGCTTGCGGGGTTTGGAGGCCGTGAGGTTTTTTGTGGAGTGCAGCATTGAAACCAAATCGACCGTTGAATGGCACCGGGCAAAGCAGTCGTGAAGGATCCGTTTCTGTGGCAGAAGCCGCCCACCCGCTGCTACGAAGACAACTATGCCTACGGGATCAACTTCTATCAGCCTATGATAGATTACATCAGTGAGAAGAGCAAGAGGAAAGTGAAGGTAGTCCCACCGCATCTTCCGTGGTCCAACGAAAGAGGTCTTCAGAGGTACAACAACAAAATAGTGCGAGCCTATTCGGAAACTGATCTCAGGGAGTTGGCAGAATCTGCTGAGGAGCAAGCGAAGAGGGATCTGAAAACTTTTACTTTGTCGAAGAAGTCCGACTTCTCACTAGCCAAATCGGTTTCGGCGGCATCCGTTACAAAGAAGATCGCTTTAATCGGCACAGTCAAAAAGAAGAAAATTACTCAAAAGAGCATGGAGGACCTTCTAAGTGAAGATATTGAAGAGCGTTTTGAGTCTTCCGCTAAGAAATTTGCCCAAGAATTTCTTACCGGCAAGTCAGCCAAGGCTATTGAAGCGCACTTGCTTGCAGACTCCTTGCGAAATGAATCTTCAAGCACAGGTATAGATATCAAATCTTTCCAAAGAAGAAGTGGTGTTTCAACACACGACTCTAGAGAACATGAGCGATTTATGGAAACACGACGTCAAATTAAAATAGACGAAGAAGAATTGGCCAAACCTCTTAATGAACTTAAAGTAGAATTGCAAGGCTTCAATAAGAAGACAGCCAACTACTATCAGGAAAAATGGTACAGTGACGTGACCGCACAATTATCATGCATGTGTTCCTAATATTCCAGGGACGGAATGATACATGCACACACTCCTACACACACAAATGCATGTTAGAAAAACCCGTTGAATATTACGGTAATCCATTGACTCTTAGACATTACTTAATTGCCTGGACTACTATGCCGTGCGATATGTGACAAGATTGTTATTAGAAATCGTTTATTTACAGCAAGCAGACCAGCATTGAAATTGAGCAGCTGAACGCACGTGTTGTGGAGGCCGAGACCAAGTTGAAGACCGAGGTGACTCGCATCAAGAAGAAGTTGCAGATCCAGATCACCGAGCTTGAGCTGTCTCTCGACGTCGCCAACAAGAACAACATTGAGCTCCAGAAGACCATCAAGAAGCAGTCCCTGCAGCTCACCGTAAGTCGGGATAAACTTCCTTCAATTAACCCATAACATTCCGTAATACTTTTATAAAATTAACATTATGTGCCGTCCTTCACCCACTGATATACCTATTTGTACAGGAAATCCAAGCCCACTATGACGAAGTTCAGCGTCAGCTGGCCGTCAGTCTCGACCAGCTTGGCATTGCCCAGCGTAAAGTGCAGTCTCTCAGTGTGGAAGTCGAAGAAATTCGCAGCAACTACGAATCGGTAAGACTGCCCTCGTGCACATACTACCTATAATTCTAGAATGTTACCTCGAACAAATGCACTTACCTTTGTCTCTCTGTAGGTTATCCGTGCCAAGCGCACTGTGGAGGTGAGCCTTGAGGAAGCTCAGACCCGCATCAATGAGCTCACCACCATCAACGTCAACATTTCTTCTGCCAAGACCAGGATTGAACAGGAGCTTGCTACCCTTGCTGGTGATTATGACGAGATCACCCGGGAACTGAGGGTACGGATACTTCATACAATGCATCATTATCAGTAGCAATGCCACATAATCTAACAGAAATGTGTAACGAAAATGTCTGTGTTTCCTCAGGTGTCTGACGAACGCTACCAGCGAGTCCAGTCTGAACTGAAGCACACTGTTGAGCTGCTCCATGAAGAACAGGAGCGCATTGTCAAGATCGATGCCATCAAGAAGTCCCTGGAGGTTGAAGTGAAGAATCTGTCTGTGAGGCTTGAGGAGGTTGAAGCTAATGCTATCATTGGAGGCAAGCGTGTCATCAGCAAGCTGGAAGCTAGGGTAAGTTACACGACAAACATTTTAATACATACTTAAAATGGAAGTCGACCTTTCACTCTAAAACTCATTGAACATGAAAATATTTTCTTTGGTCCGTTAATATTAGTTATAATTATATGTAATAACTAATTACAAATCGAACTGGATATCTACAAGTGCCAACACATTCACAGATAAGAGTTCGATATTATTCCACTAGAGTATCTCCAATGTCTTAACATTTTGCTATGGTTGGCCTCTTAAACTATTGTTGAAAAGAGAATCACTCCCTAAGGGCGCATCAAAAAGTTTAATCTAAAAAAATTAGGAATTTTGCAACTTATGTAAGGAAATGAGCTGGCGTAAATGCAACCCGCAACACGACACGTTGCTACACTAGTTTACCTTCATGCATTACGACACGATGCGTCCAAACACTTGTAAAATCCTATTTCCATGTCCAAAGTTGTGTATCTTATGCCCTAATCCTCAAGGTGAGACCATTTTGGTCTTTCTAGTACATTTTTGGAGATTTAACTGAGTAGAACCCCAATTCGGTTGTCACTAACGATCGAAGTTGGATTTCAGTATGAAAAGATTTTCACTTTAAAAAAAATGTCGTTTAAAAACATTCGCACTCGTACTATTTAAAACAATTATTTTTTATCATTTCTTGTAGTTTGAAAAGCTGCACTTTATGGATGAGCAAACACGTAAACTCGCAATAATTTCTAGGTCCGTGATCTGGAATTGGAGTTGGACGAGGAGAAACGCCGCCACGCTGAAACTCTCAAGATTCTGCGCAAGAAGGAACGCACCGTCAAGGAAGTGCTCATCCAACAGGAGGAGGACCAGAAGAACATCTCTCTCCTGCAGGAGTCCCTGGACAAGAGTGTACAGAAGATCAACATTTACAAGAGGCAGCTGCAGGAGACGGTAAGATTCAAGATATCATGTTCTATTCTTCAGAAGTTAATAAAACTGCACTACAGCACCACCAATCTTAAGTCAGGGATGGATATACATAAGCAAACTGATCACGTGCTTGAAGCCCTACTGCGGAGGGTCCCCAGTAACTTTTTTAAACAAAATTTTATAATACTATTTCTTAAATATGTCCAAAGAAATTTACATTAATTTTATGATTAGCGGGGGTATTGCTCGGTAGTTTATTTTCATATTTCATACTCATTTTAATTATATATGGTCGATATTTTATCATCTCAGGGCCCCACAGTTTGGTCATCATGAGGAACAGCCTCATTAGATATCAATTTGGCCATGTCTGTGTCAGGTTCCTGTAAAAGTTATCTTTCTGGTATAAAACTTACAAAAATTGTGATCATGTAGTCAAAATACGTAACTTAATACATAGCAACAAATCATGATCTCTAATTGCTTAAAAATGTTTAGAGACCTAAAACTACATGACACACATCAAAATCAAATCAAATCCTTCTTCTATGCCAGTCAACAGCAAAACTACATCAACTTTCAAGAAGAAAATATTGGGATCACAGGGCCACCTCCTACATTGTTTTGGCATGACATTCCTGAGCATTAACAAATACTTTTCAATATTAGCATTGTGCTTTAACCAGCCAAATTCACAATGATTCTACTTCACAATGATTAGAAGAGATACGAGTTTCATCTTTTCATTCAATCCAGTGAAAAGTAAACTATTATTCAGTAAACTATATTTTAAGAAAACCCTTCATCTCAGTTGGGATAGAAAGGATTGGCACTAAGTTGAGTGAACTAATTCACAATAGTATGTCAAATCTTGCTTTTAAGCGGTATCCTCAGCATTCTAACCACAATTTATGAATTTTTCAACAAAGATGAATGAGGAAATTACTCACAAACTACAAATGAGGGGTCAATGCAGCTAATTGGCAAACAAGAATAAATTTGAAGACTTTCTACTCCATCCAACACAACTCTAAGGAGGCCATAGGAGAACACTTAAAACAAAATCTATTTCAATTTTCAACTTTCTACGGGAAAAAAGAGAGGGAGAGAAAGAGAGAGAATGATATTCCATATTTAAAATGTCTACAAAATACAGGGATACAAAAATTGATTTCTTTTTTCCCATGTAGAGTTTGATTAATTCTATTTTACATTTGTCTCATTAAATCATTCTTCAATGTTGTTTAAAAAATGAATGAAGATGAAAGAGGGGTAAGTAAAACTTTTTATGTTTCCAGTCAAATCTCTAAATTTTTCTCCCCTTTCAGGAGGGCATGTCCCAAGCCAATGTCACCCGGGTGCGTCGCTTCCAGAGGGAACTGGAAGCTGCAGAAGACCGCGCTGACACTGCTGAGAGCAACCTGTCACTGGTCCGGGCTAAGCACCGCACCTTTGTCACCACCAGCTCCGTGCCCGGCAGCCAGGTGTACTTGGTTCAGGAAACAAGGCAAACCACCACCAGCGAGTCTTACTAAACTGCAGAGTGAGACACAGCTCTCTGTGTAAAACACCACTCATGTCTGTGACATGGATTGAACAGTGCCAGAAAGCTGCATTGGGAAAGTCTCTGGTGCAGCATCTCGCATATGATATCTCAAAAGCTTAATTGAAAATGTGAACAGCAAATTGTAATTAGGAGGAAGAGCAAGAGTTATCATATTAACATTTTATTCACAGATTAACATTGATTCATTAAAGAGGAAAACTTCTTCCAGAATGTGTCTGTTATATTTTGTAAAGGTCATGCCTCCAAGACTTTCACACCAGTTTTCCAATTCACATCAATCCATTACACAGACACAAGTAGTTTTTTACCTTTCTTGTATGTCAATACTGAGCCTACAAAAAATTTAAAAGACCTAAACCATACATACAAGAACTTTTTCTGCTCGCCAGTTTTTTCTGCTCACAAACGTGAGGGGCAGCAAGGGGTGGGAAGCACAAAGAAACTTAAGAATTTGAAATAGGGAAATTTCTTACCTGCATTCCATCGAATATCAAGTAATTGTTGCTTTCAAACTTCTTTGAACTACAGAGTTGGAAAGAAGTGTACCAAATGCATTGAGATAATTATCTGATGTTCAGTGAAATGTAGCATCAATAAAAATAAATGAAAAAATTAAGGGATATGGGAGTTTTACTTTTAAAAATAAGCTGGCTGTATTGAGGAAGTATTTCCTTCGTGCAGTTTAGTGATGTACCAAAGAAAATTGTAAAAATAATAAAAAGTGTTAAAAATAAATATGCTGCCTTTATTTGAGGCAGAATTCCATACTTCTTTTGTGAACAAAATCATCACACAAAAGAAATGTATATCCAAATAACCAAAATGAGTAGTTATGACAAGATGTCTGGTTCTTCTTCATAACTAATTAAGGTAGATGTAAATAACAAGGACCGAAATATCTAATCTACTTTTCCTCCTGGGCTGGGAGGAGGCTAAGTAAGGTATTCCTGCCAAATATGCAAGAGGTGATATGAGCTATACAAAACATCCCCCATGTGAATTGTATAGCTCATACAAAAAATCAAAGGGTCTGCATTTTTTGTTCATGGATGCAAAGATATATTCTTATCAATGCAGTCTTTACTATATGACTTTTACAATATAACAATCATCTTGAAAATATCTGGGAAACAAATACAAGCTTTGTGATCCCAACATACATAACAAGTACATTTAAGCTAATAAAATATATTATAATATAATAAAGTTCGAGTGCCAAACACAAAGTTCTCATTTGATTTCATGTTTCCTCAGAAACCAAAGAAAAGATACTTTTCAGTCCCTTTGGTCCATTGAACACTCGTTTCTTCTTCCAAGTAAATTATCTCTCAAAATTAATGAACAGAAAGTAGCTAAAGAAATTTCAAATGAATTCAAAAGTCAACACAAACCATTATCTGGTCACTTTTGGAATTCTTAAGGAATTATTAGACAACTGAAACAATAAATTTGATTGAAGATTAATTTCTTTTTGTTATAACACTCAAAGCATAATGTCAGCAAATCTTAACAAAATTTCAATAAATGTATGAGGGTAATTTTCTGAATAACAAAAAATATATCTCACATTTTTGCCAACTTAGATGCTTTCAAAACACAACACAAGTGATCTTCATTAAATGAAATGCAGAATTTAACATTTGTATTAAAATATATGAATTTGATTGAATTATCAATTTAGCTGTTTTGAAAACATAATTTGATAAGAGTTCTGAATTCATTAAATGAATCACATATTATAAGTTTCTCTATATACATACATCTGTTCTATTATTCTGCTGGTATTGTAAAAGAATTAAATTGGTATATAATATTTATGACAATCACAATTGCTAATTTCATGTACACTCATAATTATCAAAAGGTTTGCAACAATAATACTGTATAGAATCCAAAATCCACAATGCCGTTACACATATTATATCAGGATATTTTTTCCCAACTGATATTTTAGCTTTACTTATTCTGGATACAGTTTCACCTCCAGACAACAAAATGAGCTCTACAAGATCCCCTCTAGGAACTGTTGCCTGTGAACTGACAAAAATTGGTCCACAACTGCTGAATATATCAGGTTTAAATATACCTCCAAAAGATAATTTTTCCAAACGATATTTCTGAAATAAATAAATAAATAAATGATTTACTCAAAATAATTAAAGTATAATTTAAATGGGAAGTCACAATTATTCTTGTATAAATCTATAACTAACCTGTACAGAAGATGAAAATGTTGTCAATTCAAATTCTTCTTCATCAAGCCATTTTCCTGCTTCCAAAGATCTCAACACCCATTCATGGGAAACAATCCAGCATCCTCGAACCATTCCTTTCAAAAGTTTCATTGTTCTCTTTGGAGCACCAGCTACAATGTGTGTAGTATGTGAAGTCACATTTTTCTCAACCACAAACATACCTAGTTTTTCAACAACAGATGCAACTAACTCAATATCTCTGTAAAGCAAAACCAACAACAAGATATTACTATTTTTCATTACCACAGAACTTTACTCTAGTTTCCTCAATACTTCAAATATTACTCTCTAATTCTAAATGATGACATTAAATTTTAAAAAATGCAAATAAAGAAAATAAATAAGATAACAAGCAGATTTGGGAAAAAACAAAAGCTGAACACTTTGACACCAAAATGAAAGTATTAAAGAACTTTTTTTTCAATTCCTTCTTTAACTTGTGTACAATGTATTCCTTTAACATTATTTCAAATTAAGCAAAACTGTACATGATCATATCAAAAGAAATGTAGTGGTCTTCAATACAATGTAATTTAAAATCTATTGTCAGATGAGCTCATCTTTTGCAAAGTTACAGATCACAGTTCTGGTCAATATAGAAAGAATAGCAAATAATCAAAAGGTAAATGTAGAAGGCACACTAAATTGATCAAAATTTTGCCCCAAAGCATTAAGTTCATTGTCATTGCACTACTCTCTCACAAGTTGACATTTACCTTTGAATTATAAGATAAAACAGTTAATTTGATTTAAAAAAAAGGTGATCAAATGTGATACTGCAATCTACAAAGAATTCAGATATCTACACAACCATTTCATGGATATTTGATCCTATTCCCACACACAGATTCAAAAATATTTTTCATGCAAATATTTTCACATATGGGATAGAAACAAGGTTATGGTGGAACATGCATGGTAAAGGGAAATTGATACAATATGCAGAAAAACGTATGTTCAAATATCTTTTTATTTGATAATAAATATACGTCTTATTTTTCAAAATATACATTCAAAAGCTTTGACGAATTCTACAAAAATGTACAATTACTTGAGCAAACTCTTAAATATAGACTTGCAAATATCACATTGTACTGAGATACATTGGACAACCAGTTCAATGAGTTCCAAGAATTCAATTCTACATCATGCACCAACTTCAAAATTCCTAAATGAATTCTCATAAAACTTTCCAAAATACACATTAAAAATTCAATGTTACAAATCAAAAAACAAAAAGGATTTTAACAGCCAACATTGATAATACATTAAGTACATGAAAGACACTTACGGAGTGTGCAACTGAGTGCAAACTATTGCAGGCCTCTGAGGAATAGAAGATAGAGAGCTTCTTTTTGTTTTAACAAAATAGGAAGAACTTCTTCGTGACCTCCGAACAGGATCAACAGCATTCGTGACACATTCTTTCTCTTTAGACACAACTGCCTTATCTACATCAATTTTATTAATTTCTGGTCTATTCAACTGCTCAATTTCAGCATTGTCTGATTTTCTTTTCTTCCCTATCTTCTCACCATTCAACTTTCTGGGAGTACAGCTATGTGGATTTTCAACAACTACGCTAGCTTTATCATTAACATCACTATCATCATTTGGTACAGTTAAAGACTCCTGCACAGGGCTCAACAATTTCCGTTTCGAAACCTTTCTTCTCTGGGTAACATTCAGCATGTTAGGATTTTCTGGCTCAGATGTCATGTTCACAGTTGAAACTGAGGGAATTCTGGCAACTTCTTCTTTCTCTTTATCACTGATTTCCAGGTGTTCTTCCATTTCCCCAACTTCAATCAATTTCTTGGTAAAAGAACTCTCATATGATGCTTTTTTACTGGAACTAGCTTTGATATCACTCATTTCAATATTTTTAGCAGTTTCATCACAGTCTAAGTTGTCACTAACAGGTAGGTTTTTAGCCAGCTTGCGCAACAATCGGACTGGAAGAGGGCTGTTTTGATCCAGTTCAATATCTGAATCAGGTGTGGGTGGCCTATTTACCAACTCTTTGAATTCCTTTTTGCTTATACCGGTCATCTTAACTAACATTCGCACCATACCATTACCGCCAGCAATTTCTTCCACCCACTTAGGTGCACAAGCACTCTTTCGCACAGCACTATTTTGGTCAGAAATTTCTGTTGATGGCTGAATTGGTGTTTCTTTCTGTATTACTCCCTTTCTCTGCCGTGGAGATGGTCTTTGTGTCTCATCTGAATAAAATCGCATAATCCTTCTTTTTTTCAACTCCTTCTGTACGGCAGGAGATTCATACCGTTCAATTTGATGAGGTGGAAAAAGGCTTTCGTGAACTTTCACACCAGCTTTACGGCATGCTTCAATCCACAACACAGAAACAAGAGGGATGTTACGTTTCTTAGCCTTCTTATATGTAGAAATATTGCCATCATTGAACACAACGTGTGTAACCTATAACAAACAAAAAGAAATCAGGAAATGCACACCGTTTCCATTTTGAAGATTAATGAATTGACAAGAAAAAAGATAAACATCTTATAATTATTGTCTATGAAAGACAATTACACACTTAGCTCTTGAACTGGGATTTCCAAATAAAATTTTAATTTTGTTAATGAGCTATCAGTATGTGGTATGAAGGAGTCTTTCCGTATATACACCTACCAAGAACCTTGGGTAATTGTATATAATCATCATAAGAATTTTGATATGAGAATTCCGGCGGCGCTAGCCGAATGCGTTTACTACGCTCCGTGAAGTCACGAAGGTTAAGCGCATTCGAGACTCGCGGGTTCGTGGTTGGGTGACCGGCCAGGAACCCCGGGACCTAACGTCGTCGAGTCCCTGGCCGAAGGGATAAAAGGCAATGACTGACTGCGACGTGACGAGACTTGACAAATATTAAAAAGTAGCACTTTAATGGAGGATTACTCCCCTGTGCTAAAGCGCTCAACGCCCCTTAAGGGGGCTTGGAGACGCGTTGCGTCAAGGTGGAGACGCAACAAATTAAAAAATTTAAAAAAAAAAAAAAAAGAATAATGAGGTTGCATTCAAAAATTAAAAGTTTAGCATGCAAAGCCACACAGAAATTAATGTTATAATTCATGTTCATAATTGGCATAAGTAAAAAAATATTTACTATATATAATACAATTATTTTAAGTATTATGCCATATTTTTGTATTCAATATTATATAGTTTTTACTTCTTTATTACAACTTGACTTTTCACAATTTCAGACATTTTTTCAATTTCAGAAAGTTAAAAACAGTTAAAGAGTTAATTTTGTTGTCCAAAAATAAAGTAAATAGCAAGTAGAAAGAAATGTAAACATTTTTAAAGAAATAATACTAATTACAAAAGAAAATAGCTTTTAAAACAATGTTAAAAATTAACATTTCTGAAAATCAATCTTAAACAATCAAAAAGCGTTACAAAATTATAAAGTTTTATTGAAAACACATAAGATAATTACATTTTCTTATATGAAAAGCTATTTTCAAATCCAGGAATCACCACATTTTTTTGACATTTAGTTATTGGTTCTGGATCAATGTTGGCATTCGAACTTTGACATATAATATCCTCAGTTTCTTAAAACTTCACAAAGAGCATTTTATTTATCCATTTTTTAATAAAATTTGGTATTAACATCATCATTTTCAAAAATTAGTTGTTTCACAGTTGACAGTTTTCTAAAATACCAGTTACAGAAATCAAGATGATACCTCCCAGCATGAATTTACACCAGGGGCATTTATTCCATGAAAGTAAGGGAAGCATTGCTTCCCCTATCATTTCCAAGGATATCTTACATTTTAATACCACTTGACTAGTAATTTAGAATCATTTACTTGCTATCCAAGTCAAAACGGTTTATATTGGGAGTGTCCAATCTTATCTTTCCACAATGAGCACGTAATTATTATTGTCAGCAACAGCATAAAGTTCGCCTGTAACGCTCTTTGGAAGCACTGGGCTGACTGCATCCAGTGTCACACAGGGAATGTGATCAGCAGATATACTGGCACGTGTGGTGGGCGCAGGCTCATTCAGTCCAGCTCGCTTTTGGAAGCAATTGGCCAATTGCATATAGCGTGACACTGCCCGCGTGTGGTGGGTTCCGCATGTGCTTATCACTTCAGTGTTTAAATTATCCATTTGTCGTCTTATCCATGTGAACAATTAACTAGGGTTGCAACAGAATGGCACAGACTTTCTCGTAGTAAAGGTTTCTAAATTCCTTGGTGTGGACTGGCTTTTCGGTCTTGCCCCATCCTCTTGCCACCTGCCATCTATTGTCACCCAAACAACATTATTTTGAAATTTTGTCAACTTTTCAGTTACCTAATAGCAGAGCCGAAATATTACTTTAAGAATATTAAAGAAGAGTAAAACCTCGTCCTAAATAGCAATTTTCATTGAACAAATTAGATCCCTTTTCAAGAAAATGGCGTTTAAACGTCACTGTAAATGCGAAACATGAAGCTCTTTTTCGCAGGAATCTATTTAGTTTTCGAAAAAATTTATTTGAAATCATTTGAAGTACTTCCACTCAAAAATATAATAATAATAATAATAATAATAATAATAATAATAATAATAATAATAACAATAATAATAACAATAATAATAATAACAATAATAACAATAACAATAACAACAATAACAATAACAATAATAATAATAATAATAATAATAATAATAATAATAATAATAATAATAATAATAATAATAATAATAATAATAATAATAATAATAAAGTGACAGTATATAATAATATACTGTGGACTGGCTCAACAAGAAACGTCAACAGCTGTGGTGAAGGCAGTTTCTCTAAGGGAGACAACCCTAAAAGAAAAACATTCTGGAACTAATCATTTCAGTCCTAAAAACTGGATTCATCCAACCTAATAACCAAGTATGAAAATGTACGACAGCAATTGTATAATTACCCCAGGTGATATCCAATCTACTACTGTCCAGAACAGTACAACCACACTTTCGTATTCTGGGGAGTAACCAGTTCTGGGACTAGCACACCATCAGACACTCGGAAAAATTCAGCCCAAAAGAAAAACCTTTATCGGAACTTTAAATATAAATGCATTGATACAAGTAGGGAAACTACATGAACTTCAAAAGACTAACCGAACAAAACATACAATTATTGGCACTTCAAGAAACACTGTTTTTAGATGAAAACACAATGGATTTTGGGAACTTTAGACTCTTTAAGAGTAAGACAGAAAAATGGATCTTAAATACTCACCATACTTAGGAATGGCTTTTGCCATAATCGCCATTGTAATAATATATTGAACTCCATAACTAATGTCAACCCTGTTAACAATAGATTAATGACACTCACACTAAAATGCACGAATCAAACATACCCCCTTATTAATGCACACATGCCATTTAATGAAGAAAATAAAAATGATCCGCAAGAAGTAAATGAAGGCTGGGAAAAATTAGAAGAAATAGCTGCTAAAATCCCACAAAGCCATGTGAAAATTATCTTAGGTGATTTTAATGCACAACTAGGCAAAAAAAGAAAATACAGGATGACAATTGGAGAATACCCAGCACACAAATGGACAAATCGAAATGGGCAAAGATTAGTAAATTTTCGCAGATTGTTTAATCTCAAAATTATGACAACACATTTTAAAAAGGAACCTTCCAAGCAAAAGACATGCAGAACACCAAATTTATAAATGGATGAGTTTTAAATTGACCATTTAGCAATCTTCTTTCCAAACTACAGGGAAATTATGAATGTCCAAGACAGGAAAGGTGCAAACATAGAGTCTGATCATTACTTGACCAGAATTAAACTTATACTGAAGCCTAAAAGATTCATCAAAAAGAAACCTCCAATCTCGAAATTTGACTTTCACAGAATATCACCTTCATTTCCAGAGGAATTAGAAAAAATTCAATCAAAGGATTGGCTGCAGCTCAAAGGTAAGTTTACTAAAATGGCACAAAAACTAATTCCCATGCACAAACTGAAAAAACACCCTTGGTGGAATGAGGAGTGCGAACAAGCAGTCAAAGTACGCCTCCAAGCATATACTAGTTGGAATAGTGTTAAAATAGAAGAAAAATACAAGACATTTTTGACAACCACGAGAGAGACAGCTAAATTAATTAGGCAAATTAAAAGGAGATATGAAAAAGAGCTACTACAAGAAATTGAAAAAGATTTTACAAGAAACAATACGAGGAACTTTTATAAAAATTTAAAACTATACTTGCAGGATATCAACCACAGAATCTATGCTTCAAAAAAGAAAGTGGAGATAGACATTAAACATTGAAGATAATTGTGAGGAGGTTGCAAAATATTTTGAAAATCTCTTAAACTGTGTAGAACCATTACAAAAATTCCCCTCACAAGAACCTGTAGGGACAAATCCAAACTCTACATCACCCAATTACATTGAAATCATCAAACACATCAGCAGGCTTCAAAACAATAAAGCAGCTGGTGAAGATGGAATAGTAGCAGAAATAATTAAAGCTGCAGGACCAAACACAATAAAAGAAATCACTTAAGTTATGCAAGATATTTGGCAATCAGAAAAAATTCCAGAAGAATAGAAAACTGCATTAATTCATCCATTACATAAAAAAGGAAATAGAACAGACGTCAACAATTAAAGAGGGATTTCATTATTATCAGTTCCCTACAAGATCTTTTCCCTATGTCTTCTTGAGAGAGCACAACAACAATTAGAACCAAAACATGGAGAATACCAGGCAGGCTTCAGACCAGGTCGATCATGTCTGGAACAAATCTTAAATCTGAAACTTATCCTAAGGTATCACCAAATAGGTAACAGAAATCTAGTATGCACATTTGTTGATTTCAAAAAAGCATACGATTCAGATGATTCGGTTGATCAGGAATCATTATTCCAAATATTAAGGGGACAAGGATTAGATTTGAAAACTCGCACTGATAAAAGAAACCCTGACAAACACACAGGCCAAAGTTAATTTTATGGGATGTATTTCTAACCCTTTTAAAATCAAAACAGGGGTAAGGCAAACTGACGGACTCTCACCTCTGCTATTTAATTGTATTCTTGAGAAAGTAATAACAGAATTGCATAAACAAAAAATAATCCTCAAAATTGCACAACCAATCAGATTAGGGAGAGGAAAAATAGCAGTAGACTGTTTAGTATTTGCAAACAATTTGGCAATTTTGACACATGATATTCAAACAGCACAAAAACAGATTGAGCTCCTTACAGAACTGGCAGAGAGAGTTTGTCTTCAGATATCATTTGAAAAAAACTGAATTTATTACTTGTAACAAAGACACACCTAACTTCATGGAAACAAAAAATGGCAAAATTGAGAGTCACACAATTTAAATATCTGGGAGAATTAATTGAGGAAAATGGAATTGAAACTAAGGCCAATGAATCTAGATGTATAAAAATGGAAACAGCATATTGTCTCACCCAAAATATCTATAACAAACAGTGCATGTCAAAAGACGCGAAACTGAGACATTTTAATACAGTAATAAAACCAGAATGTCTAAATGGCTCAGAAACTCAATTTTGAACAGGAAAAGAGACATAGAAAATATGGAAAAAAAGGAATGCAAAATTATTAGGAAAATTCTTGGTCCGAAATTCACAGACGAGCAGTACAAACTCAGAAGCAAAAAAGAAATCAGACAATACACGGATATTGAGAGTGATATCAGAAAACGTTGACTAAATTTTTATGGACACATCAAAAGAATGAATCCTAAACGTCTTACAAAACAAATAGTTGAATTTTATGAGAATAGAAGTAAAGCAGCAACTGACAAGATAAAATGGATCAACGAAATTAAAAAAGACCTTAAATTATCAGGGATCACAAAAATAGACATTCAAAACAGGAACACATTTAGATCTAAAATGCAGTCATGGCAGATTGATTTGGAAGAAGTATCAAAGTGAAGAACAGGAAAAGCTTGGAGCGAAGAGAGAAAAGGCACACAGCCAAAGGATGAAAGAAATATGAGCACAAAGAAAAGCTAAGAAAGACATTTGAGTACTTTGCATAGTCCCAATTGAGCTTATTCGCAAGAAGAAGGAATAATAATAATAATAATAATAATAATAATAATAATAATAATAATAATAATAATAATAATAATAATAATAATAATAATAATAATAATGATGATGATGATGATGATGCAATAAAGAGGTGTTCTTCACATCACATCTTTTCTTCCCATGGATTTCTTTGAAAGTTACTACGCGAAGGTCATTCCTTAAAATCTGACCAGGGTATAGTACAGGATGATCTTGGGCTATTCTTCTGAGATTGTTCTTAACAATATTTCTGCTTCTACTTCTTCCCTGTTTGGTGCATGTTAATGTGAGGATCTCATCAATGCCTTTAGTACAATAATATCTTATCCAGTCATTGAAATAATAGCTTGAGGAGATCACTCATTTTGCCATAATTACACCAATTCCCAGTACACATTTCCATTAGTAGTATAAGTAGTAAAGCAAAGCTGTTGCCGTCACGGTCTAATCTCCATTTCTTTCCATCCATCATCTAAATCTCTCACTGCCATCATTGATCTTATGTCTTCCTCCCACTTCCTTCTTGGTCCTCTATATCTTCCTTCTTCAGGATGGTATTCTGACACCACCTTCGGCTGTCTCTCACTGTCCTACTTTCTTAAATGCCCATACCACAGTAGAGCCTTTGTTTCTATTTGTTCTAAGGTTGATTTTTCAGGTTTCATTATTTCTATTATTCTTTGATTTTTAATTCTTTTGTTTTTATCTTGTAACTTGACAACAGTGTCACCAATATTCTATTTCTGGGCCTTGGATCCTACTTCTATCCCTGGCACACATTTCCATTAACTTTCCACAAACTTTGTAATAAATATATGTCTAAAATTGATTTCATTCCTTGTCTAGTAAAAGATTTTTGCTTCCATTTTCAATCTCCAACCCCCAAAAAATTCAAATCCAAATACTATTATCTGAAAATACATGATAAAAAGATTTACAAAACAATAAATTCGAAAAAATGGATTCAGACAAATGATTTCTGAAAATAACTATATTCAGAAATGTCCATTCAAAACCTTTATTTCAGAAAAAATTTTTCAGAAGAATGATTGCAAATTAGAATGGACAATACTCCAACACTGGAAAAGGGTTAAAAGATCACATTGTGTGTTCTTAAATAGAATTATAATTCAAATTCAAACATAATTTTGAATTGTTTAATTAATAATGAGTCTTATTAGTGACATTGAGCAGAAGAATCCATAATTAAATGATATGTACAATAAAATAGAAACCACCTCAGTTTTATCTGCATCTTATGCAGAAAGAAATTTACCAAGAAATAAATAGAGAAAATGATTTATACATTTTTTTTTAAATTTTCTTTCCCCATTTCATTTTCCCCAAATTTTAACAAATATTTCAAACTTTGAAACAGTGTGTTCTGGAACAGTAGTTAAAAGCAAAAAAACTTCTTTTCATCTGACATTAACAGAAAATGCAGCAATTTTTTTAAGAAATGCAGTTATTCACGTAACTAAATGTTATTTTTAATTTCCACAGTTCATTACATACCGGCACATCTCTGTTGAATGCTGGAACGACAGTTGCACCTAATTTCATAAGTTCCTTTCTCACCCCAGCAGAAATATTTTCATTCCTTGATATTACTTCAACATATGCAGTCACATCTAGAAATCACAAAATAATAAACTCATTTTATTCTTCAAAATTCTCACAATTACAAAAACGCATTATAAAAATATTTAACAACAAACTGAAACTTGAGTTCTACAAGGGACTTGATCCAAAATAAAAGAATTTTGTTGAATTGTTCCTTAATATTATCCATCTTTTCAAGTCTGCATGTTTTTAATTATGTAGCATTACAACATAAGATTATTATTTGGTAACAAAAACAGAAATACTCACCACCTAGAATGAGAGATTCAAAAGGTTGAGTTGGAGGTAAAAGTTCATAAGCATCAGTTTCTTCTTTCAACAAATCACTTGTTCTTGAAGATTCCTGATTTTCGAACCCTAAGGGCCTACTGATTCCTTCACTTTTCTTTTTATCAGATTCTGTATCCAT
This sequence comes from Teleogryllus occipitalis, assembly GCA_011170035.1. NCBI lineage: Eukaryota > Metazoa > Arthropoda > Insecta > Orthoptera > Gryllidae > Teleogryllus > Teleogryllus occipitalis. The sequence continues at coordinate 61,063 of BLKR01002614.1, read as the reverse complement.
ACGTTGCTTTTCTACTTCAGATGTCATGCTGGGAAAGTTTTTAGCACGCTGTCGTATGTTTCTAATTATATCTCGAGCTCGAAGAAGTGCACGAATTTTACCTTCAGATGACACTTTTGGACATGAGGATGATGCCATTGAGGCAGTTGTGGTAGTTGGTGATGGTGGCAATGGTGGTGGAGGAGGTGGTGGTACTGATGTTATTGGGAAGACAGATTTATGTAACTCAGGAGCAGACAGAGTTCGCTTAATTGTTGCTTTATGAGTAGATGAAGGGGTTCGCTTTGATTGTTTCCTCTTGGAAGACACTGGAGAAGCTGCCTGAGTTTCATGTACGTTATTTAACATGCCACAACTATAACTCTTTTGTAATTGGGGTGAAGGAATATCAGCGCAGTTTAATAACTGCCCAATTTGATTCTTGAGAGAATCAATATTAAATTGTACTGGCATTAATCCTTGAGCAAATATGTCATCATCTGGATCATACTCTGGAATTATATTTTTCTGTTTACTGGACTTCTTGTTAGAAAAGGACAACCTACGAGCAGACAGCCCCCCAATATCACTTTTTCTGGCAAGTCTTGGTTCACTTGTGAAACCATCACGGGGCACTAAAGTGTGATGGAGAGAATCAGGTAACCAGTCAAGAGGATTAGACACCATAGTACTACCTGTAGATCTTGCACACGGACTTTTACTAAACTCTGTATTATCAATATTTTTGCCTTCTTTACAAATCTTATCGACAGGATCAATCACATTTTCAGGCAATTTACAATTTTTATCAGAAATCTTTAACTCTGTTGAACTATCTTCCAAATACCGTAACTTACTCTCTGCCTTTGAACTAATTTCTACATTTTCTGGCTCATGGGATTTTGCTACTTTAATTGATTTTCGAGAACTTCTTCTTGGAGTAGAACTAACATTTTTTGGTTTAAATGGTTTGTCTAGTGCAACACACAGAGGTGTCCCAACAGGAGAATGAATTTTAGCTATTTCTGGAGTTTCAAGTGGGGACAGAGAGATTTTTTCTCTAATATCATTAATAGATGTGCACTCGGGAGTAAAAAGTGGTGTTATAATTGGATTGCTAACAGGTGTTGTAGATGGAGTTATTGCAGTGGGCTTTAGTAATGGTTTTATTGGAGTTTCCATGAGCATTGGTTCTTGAGTCTGTGGAGCATCCTTCACCGGGGTAGCTAATGTGGAATTTGCCATTGTCACACATAATTTTGATACAGGTGTGGAGTTTCCTTGCACTTTCTTTAAAGATTGTAATTTCAGCTTGGGGTTTCGAGATGAAAGACACAACAAATGCTGAGATACTTCATGCTGTTTCCATGTGTCATGATCCATCGTTTCTAGAAACAGTACAAAAATCCTATTAATATTCGAGATAAAACACAAATTCAATCATTTATATTAACAAGTACAAACGGGTTCCTTTATTAATTAAATATAGATTACTTCAATGCGTTAATGACTGTGAAGTAAAGGGAAAACGAAGTGATACTGACGGCGATTTACATACTAAATTTAGAATTGCATCGTACTAACCCTGATATGGAAGTGTTGTTTTCCACGAGCACATATCCACATGATAGAATATACTATTATTTAATGTATCCTCCCACTTTTTAATATATTTTAACACAATGATCAAACGTTAAAGTTTTTTTCAATGAAATATATATGCATTACCACTGGTCAACACACGATTATCACATAATTTGACATACAACCACATCTCCACCATCTCCATTTTAAATATCGACCTTCCTATATCGATATCGTGACTCGGGAAATTTGCCAGCTATCGATATTTGAATGCTTTTAACATGTATCATTCTTTCAAAATGATGAAATCACATCATGATAAAAAGTCATCACGACATGACTATATATGATTAATGACTGAATATTAATGATAATAAAAAGTTAAATAATAAATAAAAATAAAAAATATATGATGATATATATTTTAATAAAAAATAAATAATGAAAACGAATGATGATGATGATGCAGTAAAAATTTACAAAAAGAATACTGAAATACTGAAATATAAAAAAGCACTGAAATATGCTTTATAAAGTACCTTAACTCATCATGACACTATTTTTCATGTTCACGCACTTTCATTTAACACCTTACTCTTAAACTGGCTGAATGTGGCATAGCCTAAAAAGAGGTGTACATCTTGTACAATGTGGCGTCGCCGACACTTTTCTTCCGCCGTGACTTTTCTTTACTCTCTCTCTCTCTCTCTCTCTCTCTCTATATATATATATATATATATATATATATATATATATATATATATATATATATATATACACATATCTATATATATAAAAGAAAGTCGTGTTAGTTACACTATTTATAACTCAAGAACGGCTGTACCGATTTGGCTGAAAATTGGTGAGCAGGAAGCTTAGAGCCAGGAGACGGACATGGGATACTATTTATCCCGTTCGACAGCGTTCCTGTGTGACAACGCACGTTTTTGCACGTTTTTGCACGTTTTTGCACGTTTTCGCACGTTTTCGCGTGATTTCGCATGTTAGCGGTCATTGTTGCCTGTTGTAACCGATTGTTGTAACGCCGCACTGATAACAGAAGGCGATAATGATAGCCGGCTTTCGTTCGCCGTTATATCTATATGAAAGTCGTGTTAGTTACACTATTTATAACTCAAGAACGGCTGTACCGGAAGCTTAGAGCCAGGAGACGGACATAGGGTACTGTTTATCCCGTTCGACAGCGTTCCTGTGTGATAACGCACGTTTTTGCACGTACGCAGTGCAACAAGAATAGTACAGTTTATCACAGAAATACTGAAATACTGAAATATAAAAAAGCACTGAAATATGCTTTATAAAGTACCTTAACTCATCATGACACTATTTTTCATGTTCACGCACTTTCATTTAACACCTTACTCTTAAACTGGCTGAATGTGGCATAGCCTAAAAAGAGGTGTACATCTTGTACAATGTGGCGTCGCCGACACTTTTCTTCCGCCGTGACTTTTCTTTACTCTCTCTCTCTCTCTCTCCCCCTCTCTCTCTCTCTCTCTCTCTTTCTCTCTCTCTCTCTCTCTCTCTCTCTATATATATATATATATATATATATATATATATATATATATATATATATATATATATATATATACTAGCTGACCCGGCGAACTCTGTTCCGCCTTAACAGCCGGTCCCATCTTTTTCTCGCGTCACACTCACTGTGAGGAACTACTATCCTTGTTGCAATGCGTACGTGCAAAAATGTGCGTTCTCACACAGGAACGCTGTCAAACGGGATAAACAGTATCCTATGCCCGTCTCCTGGCTCTAAGCTTCCTGCTCACCAAATCGGTACAGCCGTTCTTGAGTTATAAATAGTGTAACTAACACGACTATATACAGATGTAACGGCGAACGAAAGGCGGCTATCATTATCGCCTTCTGTTATCAGTGCGGCGTTACAACAATGGGTTACAACAGGCAACAATGACCGCTAACATGCGAAATCACGCGAAAACGAATTATCGTTTTCACGTTGTCGCGGCAGGAAGTAATAAGAGCCAAAATTTATTGCTTATTTATCCTTGAAAATAGATTTTATTACATGGGAGTTTTTTTTTTCTCCCTTTCAAAATTCAAAATGTATTGCTTATTTATCCTTGAAAATAGATTTTATTACATGGGAGTTTTTTTTTTTTTTTTCTCCCTTTCAAAATTCAAAACTTAAGTAGTATATGATTTAGTGTAGGGATCACAGAATTTTGAAAATGTGCACACAATTCACTTTTCTCCATAGCCCGTCATACGCAGTTTTTAACTGTTTTTTGACGTAAAATAAATAAATAAATAAATAAATAAATAAATAAACGTGCGAAAACATGCAAAAACGTGCGTTCTCACACAGGAACGCTGTCGAACGGGATAAACAGTATCCTATGTCCGTCTCCTGGCTCTAAGCTTTCTGCTCACCAATTTTCAGCCAAATCAGTACAGCCGTTCTTGAGTTATAAATAGTGTAACTAACACGACTTTCTTTTATATATATATATATATATATATATATATATATATATATATATATATATATATATATACTAGGTGACCCGGCGCACTCTGTTCCGCCTTAACTGCCGGTCCCATTATTTTTCTCGCGTCGCACTCACTGTGAGAAACTGTACTATCCTTGTTGCACTGCGTACGTGCAAAAACGTGCGTTCTCACACAGGAACGCTGTCGAACGGGATAAACAGTATCCTATGCCCGTCTCCTGGCTCTAAGCTTCCTGCTCACCAAATCGGAACAGCCGTTCTTGAGTTATAAATAGTGTAACTAACACGACTATATACAGATATAACGGCGAACGAAAGGCGGCTATCATTATCGCCTTCTGTTATCAGTGCGGCGTTACAACAATGGGTTACAACAGGCAACAATGACCGCTAACATGCGAAATCTCGCGAAAACTTGCGAAAACGTGCAAAAACGTGCGTTCTCACACAGAAACACTGTCGAACGGGATAAACAGTACCCTATGTCCGTCTCCTGGCTCTAAGCTTCCTGCTCACCAATTTTCAGCCAAATCGGTACAGCTGTTCTTGAGTTATAAATAGTGTAACTAACACGACTTTCTTTTATTTATATATATATATATATATATATATATATATATATATATATATATATATATATATATATATATATATACATATATATATATATATATATATATATATATATATATATAGTGATATTTAGATGAGAGCTGACAATTTCTACATTTGGCTTCCCTGAACTTAGCGTAGAGAAAAGAACTAACCTTAGTTAAATAATGTAAATGTTTCATAAAATTGACTTTGTCAGGAGTTATTATCAAACCTTTTTCTTTCATTTTGTCGTAGTGCCAGTGGCGAGTCGTGGGTTTTTCGCACGTTCGCATGTACACACCGAAATTAATTCGGTGCCATTTCTCTTAAACATCTCTTAACAAGAGGGGAATACAAGTCATCTCAGAGTATTTACGAAACATGGTATTTCAAAACACGCGCCGTTCGGAAGATACGATTGTCAGTCCGACCGGCTTTCTTTCCTGAAAGCCTGCCGGATCCATAGTGGTGGAAATAACAATCCATCCACATGGTGGAAATAACAAGGTGTAGCGGTGCGCATGCCGCCGACTGTGGACCAATAATATTATGCCCCACCAAATGTGCGCCAAATTCAAATTATCTACGCAGGCGCGGACATTTTAAAATTATTTAAAAGAGCGATATTTTTTTTTAAAATAACTCATTTAATTTAGTCAAGAACTTAACTATTAGTATATTGGTGTTATTTATGAAATGTTCGCAGTTTAAATATTTCAGTTATATACAAAAAATGTGAACAAATACAATGACCTGATCTAACGTACAGTATTTGGCCACATTATTATAATTGTTTTCAATTTCATTTCTTTTGAATTTATTTTAGTTATTTTCATTTCTTTTGTTTTCTATTATTTTGGGGAATGTGTTCCATATGTTTGTCACTTCTATTGATGTTGTTTTTTTGAAAATATTTGTCTCTGAATAAGTACTGAGCAAATAATGTGTTTGTGGTTTTCGAGTTAGAGAATATGAGGCCAGGTACTGTAAACACTCAATTCCACTTTTATTTGTATTTTTATTATTTCTGTTCATAGTTTCATATTTTCTTTGAATGCAAAAAGATCTGAAGAATGAAAACTGTTGAATTTTAATGGATAGGAATTACTCTATAAAAAATATTAATAGAAAAACAATTTTTTATTTCCACCACGGACATATAGTACTAGACTGGCAACGTCCTATCTCGTAACATTGGCGCTAGTGAAGAAGTAGTGATCTTGCGCTCGTCGCCATCTTTTGTCACTACAGGTTCGTTCGCTGCCTATGCTGAACGGGTTAAATTAACGAGCTTTTTTTCTTAATTTCGAATTGTTTCCGTTGTGTTTTGTGATTTCTGAATCACTTCCACCGCCATGGTGAATACTTGCATCGTGTTTGAATGCAATTTTTCGAATTCGCGACACAAGGGAAAAGAAATTGGAATTTCAATACACCGGTAAGTTACTACCTTTTCTTTACCTAGTTACTGAATTTTAGTGACTGTTGACGATTTTTGATGTTAAGATTGTATGATTAAACAACTAACTAAAATTGAGTAAGAAAAGAATAAGTTTGTGTTGATTAAAGTTCCTGAGGAGTGATTTGTAAACCTAACCTCTAATGCCTTTTTGTTTTGTTCTGATTTTGATTAGTTTTCCAAAGCGAGGAGATTGCAGATAAGCATGGGTTAACACCATTAGGAGGGAAAACTGGCAACCAACATCTGCGTCTGGTGTTTGCTCCCAACCTTTTCGTCATTGTACGTGTAAAGAATGTAATTTACTTTTGGGTCGGCTGACCTCCATTTCGATCAGGTTTTCATCCACTTTCCCTTGATCCATGAGCAAATGCTGAGATGGTCCCTTGCCTTGCTTCCGACCGATTTAAAACTTTGATATTAATTGTTTTATTTCCCAAAAATATTTCCTGTTCAATATTGGAGTTTTTATTAGCAACTGTACGTCGAAAATTTGTGTTAATAGATTTTCTAAGAGTTCATTGACGTATAGCAGTATATGTGCATGAGTGATAGTGTAGTGTCCCAATATGGCGGCGGGCGCAATCAGTTGGCTTCAAAAAGAATCGTTCATTGCCAGTCTAGTACACTATGTCTATGGCCGGATCACACTCGGGAGAATGCGACCGAGGAAACGACGTCTGGCCGCCGCGTGGCTGCGGGGGAAGGAGGAGGAACAATGGTGGCCTTATGAAGGGCTGGAGCATTTCGCCCGCAATGCGCGTTCTACGGCGCCGGCGCAGTGGCGATCTCTGGAAGTACCTTGACATGTGTCTCGAAGATATAACACTCGGGTAGCACAAGTTTTTAAGAGAAGTGTGACATTGAACGAAGAAACTCCACTTAAATGAGCTTTCGCACTAGCGCGTGAAACGCGAACGCATTGCTGTGCAGTGTTGCATTCATAAAAATGTTAATTGAATAATATATATGTATTCTCTTGTGTTTTAAAGTGACTTGCAATTACAAAACCATTCCGAAGTATTCAAACCCCAAGTGTATTTTGTAAACGTATGTTCCAGTGTGTTTTGAGAAACCGAAATCAGAAAGTTCGTTTTTCTGTCAAGGGTGTTTGTGCAACTAACAATGAATAGCGTTGAAAATATGAAACGCAAGAAATCAACGATTTCAATGAAAAAGACACAGAAAAATTTGGTGAAAAGAAACAATAGAATGGAACTGTTCGGCATTCTATTAGACTTCATAAAATGATTTGTGTTTAATTGTAATTTTTTGCTAATGAGTGTAAATGCATGCATGTAATGTAAGTCTGTGTGTATCTGTGAGTGAGAGAGAGAAGGAGGGAAAGGGGAGAGAGAGAGAGAGAGAGAGAGAGAGAGTGGGAGGAAGGGAGAAAGAAGAGAAGAGAGAGTGGGAGGAAGGGAGAAAGACTTCTACGTCTTTCTGTACGTCTACGTCTTCCTCTACGCTTACCATTTTCTCTACGCCTTTCTCTACACTTTACTCTACGCCTTCCTCTCCGTCTTCCTTTGCATCTTCCTCTGCATCTTCCGCTGCGTCTTCCGCTGCGCCTTCCTCTACGTCTTCATCTACGTCTTCCTCTGCCTTCCTCTACGTCTTTCTCTTCGTCTTCATCTACGTTGGTATTTTAAGGTGCTAGGGATTAATCAATGCCACCTACATAGATCTATTTAGGTAGAGATGGTAAAATTACCGGCATACCCACCAAGATCGCGGCGCCAAAATAAGAAAAATCACGTTTTTGGAAATTTCTGAAAATCATTTGACCGGATCCGAAAACAAATTATCAGTTCCCCATCAGGAGATCGAGACACGTCGAAAAACACCTCATGTGTCTCGATTAGTGCTCGTGAAGTGGTCTAACAGTGAGTGACGGAACCGCACGTCCGCACATCCGAACATCCGCACACTCGAGGAGTTAGTTACCGAAGAGTTTCTAAAGAGAGATATCGCACAATGAAATTAATTAATTTAACATCAAAAAATATTTCAACACTTCAGTGAGACTTACTATGGGCAGAAATGCAATCTGTGCACGGTTTCTTGAGATCTGAGATCTCTAAAGATGAAACATAGGTTGTCTGCTATGAAGTTTTTTCTTAATAAAGTTCCAATACTCGTAATTTCTTTTTATAGACAGTCACATTTATTAAAACATAAATGATTTTTGCACTCACAATGGTATCTTGAAACAAGAAACACTGAGGCATTCGGCGTTTCTTGTTTCAAGATACCATTGTGAATGTAAAAATCATTTGTTTTAATAAATGTATTGGTGACTGTCTATAAAAAGAAATTATTGGAACTTTATTGAGAAAAAATCCGAGATCTCTACCATAACTTGCATACAAGATAATCAAGTTGAATTATGAAAAGGACGAGTATGTAACGAGTTTTTGTCCACCCTTTTTTACTACTTCCTTTTTTACTATACTACTTTTTTCATACTTTCTTGCTGCCACTACCGCGGTAGAGAGAAAGTTATGTACTTCTGCGCGAAAAAATCGACGATTTTTATTTTTTTAATAAATTCGTCACCTCTTTTATGCAACACGTCTCGTTAGCGTTTTTGGGCTTTGGGCGTTTTTACTTTCTCGCCCTTGAGAAGAAACGTCTTAAGAAGAGAAAGTTGTGTAATGCGTGAAAAAGTTTTTTAAAATCATCTGAAAATATCATTAGAATGACAACCAAGTGAAAGGAAAAAAAGAGGAAGGTCAAAACCAGGGTGGAAGGACCAGATCAGGAAGATAATCGAGAAGTGGAAATTACCTACTGATTCCTGGAAGTACAGAGAAGACTGGAAAAGAAGATTAGGCGCCGGAAGACCGAAGTAGCGGTAACGAAACCGGCAAGAAGAAGAAACAATTTTTTTCTCAAAAAGCACCAAATTTTATTACTACATTTTGACCTCGAGTAGCTTAAAGGACACGCACAAAATTATATAGATCTCGTTTTCGTTAAAATTCCTGATCTTTCGAAAATTGCAAAAATTCAATTTTTTGGCGGGGGCGTCATCCTACAACTTCAATTTTGAAGATAAATTTGTTTTTCTTAAAGAAATGTGTTCATCGATAACAGATCTTCAAAGAAAGTCATGTTGAATTTTTCGAAAATATGAGTATTGTTTGCGTAAAACATGCAATTTTTAAATTTTAAACCATTATTTTCTCAGAAACGGCTCCAAGTTTTTTTTAAAATTATTTTCGGTGCAAATAATTTAAAGAAAGTAAAACCAAGTAATTCCATCTTCAACAAAGTAACCCGCCCATCAACACCAACTTACTCACCCCAATAAAATAAATTTATCAAACTTAAAATAAACTTATTAACTTAACTTATAAAATAATCTATCATAAATAAAATAACCTAAATTCCCCACCAAAACCCTCAACAAAATAACCATTCTTTTACAACCAAGATGAAAATAAAATAAAATAAGCACCAATCCATCCCATCAATGAACAAACAATACCCCTCCCCAGCAATAATAAAAAAATTTCATTCCAACCACTGCGTCCGCTTGCGATCTTTGGTACTAAACTCTTATATATATATATATATATATATATATATATATATATATATATATATATATATATATATATATATATACACACTCTCTATTTACAAATGTAAAACATAACCTTAGTCCAACTTACAAACGTTTTAAAATATCAGTTTCTATTTACAAGTGGAGAATTCAGGACACTGTACTTACCGACGACGTTTTCACACTTCTCAAAAAACTGCTCACAGTGACCGAAATTGCGTCAGAGTATTTTTTGTTTGGAAAATAACGAAAAGTAGCGAGACGCAACGTTTTCCTCTACATTTACATACGCTTGTTGGCAGTGCCGCTTTAACGCATGGGCGAACCCGGCGGCCGCCGGGGGCCTCAAAATCTCCAACATCCGCCGGGGGTCTCTTAGGGGGCCTCAAAATCTCCAACACACAAAACTCGAACACTCCATTCAAGAATTATATATTATATTTATTTATTGGTAAAGATATGAAAGGCACGAAGAAATTCAACGAAGCGCATGTGACGCCTTTCGACGTGTGGGGTCTGGCAGTCCCACGCGTCGCGCGCAGACGGAAAGACGAACTACGTGACCTATCACCCTCCGGTATATATTGCGGTAACCTCGCCACCGGATGCAGAATCGTTCAACACAGGATGTCATCAGATCTCATCTTACACCTACGGCACAGCGAGATATTGAGTTCTTAAAATGCAATGGGTCCTCTAGAAACATGTGCGCCTAACGAAGAGTTATATTAAAAATCCATTTTAATATTATTTAATTCAAATTTTATTACTAATTCAATTAACAATATTTTCCCTAAAAAATATATTTTCTAAATTTCTTGAAGTACCAATCTAGTGTGTTAACATAGTAGTTATTACTATAAAAACCTTTTAGATGTGTGACATTATGCAAATATGCAATTTCACACTCCTTTGTGATATCATTTTTACGATGACAACAGCAAAAGGATTTTCAAGAAGTTCAATATCCCTATTCATCGTCTTACAATAATTAAAATTATTCAATTGCTTTCGAGTTCTATTCGCCGCCTTGCGTGTTTACACACACTGTTCCATACGAAGGTCAGAAAGCGAAAGATAATTCGCATTGCCCTTCGTGTCCGATAGCTGTGATGTTTCTCCTGCCGGTGAGTGACGACCATCTCCTCGTCGTCACAACGCAGCTGGCCGGCAAATTTCCGGGCTTGGGGAGCAACTGATAGAGTTGGGCAGGCCTGCAGCCACTCAATATCCTACAGTATTCGTTTGTCTTTCAAAGTGTTCGTGTCAGTGAGAGTCTATTTGCCTAAGTTTTCTAATTTAACACTCTTCCCAGTTAGCGTATCAATTTCAATAATTTATAATGAAGCGTTTTGAAAGTGGTTGTGCTAAACGGAAGAAAGTTAAGGAACGAGAAGAAAATATTAAGGGAATCCCGAAACTAAGTAATTATTTCAATTATACTGTCAACAAAAATGATAATACTGCTAATGTACCCATAAATCACATTCCTGGCCCATCAACATCGAGTTCACAGAAAAACAATTTACAGAACCAAGCAGAAGTAACAATTAGTGTGCTAGAAAGTAAAGATTTTATGACGTACAATGAAGAAGATAATCAGGAACAGGTGAAGATAATCAAGACAAGACCAGGATTGTGCTTCAGGAAACTATATAAGTACCATTAATTCAGAAAATAGTCACTATACAAACATCAGACCCCGGTCTTTGGCCACATACTGATGACATCTTACGTGATTATTGGATAGAAAAAGGATCTTCTGCTTGTCAAAATAAAGAAAATAATTTTGATAAATCGGCCCGCATGTATAAAACTGGTGATAATATGGAAGAAAGACGACTTACGCAAGCAATGTTCTCACGACAATTGCCAAACAAAGAAATTGTACAAAGGGAATGGCTCATATATTCACCTGCGAAGGGAAAAGTTTATTGTTTTGCGTGCAAATTATTTTCTCACTCCAAATTTCCATTCAGCGGAGATGGTTTTAATGACTGGAAACATGCTTTGAAAGCTGCATCAGAACATGAAAATAGTCAAGAACATAGAAATTGCATGGTAGCTTATAGTAGTCGATCAAAAACACTCGGGCGAGTAGATACACAATTGATCGTCCAATATAATAATGAGCGACAATATTGGAAAGAGGTGTTGAAAAGAGTTACTGCAGTAATTAAATTCTTAGCATCGAGAGGACTCCCTTTAAGAGGTTCTGACCAAAGACTTGGTTCAGTAAAAAATGGAAATTATTTGGGTATTTTGGAACTTATAAGTCAGTTTGATCCATTCTTACACGAACACATAAAGAAATATGGTAATGCAGGGAAAGGGATGCCACCATTTGTGCCACCATACTTGTCAACCACCATTTGTGAAGAGTTCTTAGAAATAATGGGTACTAAAGTTCTTTCAGTAATCATTTCGGAAATTCGAAAAGCAAAATACTATGCTATTTCTGTAGATTCCACTCCGGATGTAACTCATATTGATCAGCTTACTTTTATAGTAAGATATGTGATAGATGCTGTTCCAAAAGAGCGATTTTTGCAGTTTATGGTCATAATGCAGAACATCTTACAGAAGTTGTGACACACTTCTTAAAAACCAATAACATAGATATCCTGAATTGTAGGGGCCAGTCTTATGATAATGCAGCAAACGTGTCAGGGCAATGTTCAGGCTTACAAGCGAAGATAAAAGAACTAAATAAGTATGCTGTGTATGTGCCATGTACTGGACACTCACTCAATTTAGTAGGGGTACATGCTGTGAAGTGTGTTTTAACTGTGACAATTTATTTTGATTTGGTACAAAATCTTTACACCTTCTTTTCATCGTCAACACACCGCTGGGAGATACTTTGTTCATATTTAGGTCCTCGTCGTAAAGTGGTGAAACAACTTTCAGACACTAGATGGTCTGTGCAGGCAGATGCAGTAAATGCTTTGTGTGAAGGATATAATGAAATAAGATTATGTCTTCAGTCTATAAGAAATGATGTGACAAATCAGTCGTCAGAGACACGTCTTAAGGCTCAAGGATTAGAGAAAAAAATTGATAAACTTGAAACAGTTTTTTTAACAATATTGTGGAATGAAATCCTCAGTAGATTTAACGCAGCGAGTAAACTACTGCAAAGTGAAAAAGTTAATTTGTTGGCAGCAGTTAAGATGCTGAAGTCATTAACAGTATTTACTAGGGAGAAGAGAGATGATTTTGACGATTATGAGTCCAAATCAAAAGCGAAATCAGTTGTGAAAGAATATCATGATTCACAAAGGCGTCACGTGGCTCCATTCTTGCATTTGCAGATAGTGGATGTTGTAATGAGAAACTTCTGGGAAGAGAAAAGTTCAGAGACATTCCTACCAATAATAGACACTCTGGTTTCTAGTCTAGAACTCCGAAACATGGCATATGTAGACATTGTTGATAGGTTTGGTTTTTTGGAATGTCTGCATGAGTTAGAGAATTCAGAAATTTCAAAATTTTGCGAAAACCTTGCAAATTTTTATAGTGAAGACTTGATAACTTCAGAGCCAATATCTGAATGTCACCATTTTGCTGCATATCTTAAAACAAATATAAAATATTTTCAAGAATATGCTGGAGATAATGAAAAAAATATCAATATTCAAAACCTGTACAGTTACATGAATAATGAGAATATCTTATCAGCATTCCCCAATATGGAAATTGCTATGAGAATTTTCCTCACTTTATTTGTAACCAATGCATCTGGAGAACGTTCATTTTCTAAGCTGAAAATAATTAAAGACGAGTTACGAAATAGCATGGCACAACCACGATTAAATAATTTAAGCTTAATGAGTATTGAACATGACATTTTGGCAGAAATTGATTTTGAAGACTCATTTCACGATTTTACCACCTCGATGTGCAGAAAAGTTATTCTCTAAAATAGACTAACAATAATTAATAAAGGAAGAGTGGAGTGTTAACTGTCAAGACATCACATCGGTGCGTTTATTATTGATTATTAATTATTATTATTATTGTTATTATTATTATTATTATTATTATTAGTAGTAGTAGTAGTAGTAGTAGTATTGTTATTATTATTGTTACTATTGTTATTATTACTATTTTTATTATTATTGTTATTATTATTACTATTATTATTATTATTATTATTATTATTACATTGAAGTCCCTTATTTATTGGTAGTAATGCAGCTATAACTTCTGGAGGTGTATTGTGCGCGCGCGTGTACATGTGTTTGGGGGCCTCATTATAGAAACCGCCGGGGGTCTCAGAGGTTCAAGAAGCGGCCCTGCCTTCCTCCCAAAGATTTATCAAACGGCGCGCGCGATTTCTGAGAATCGCGCCCACGTCTCACCATGTGCTGGTTATCGGATTTCGGCATATCGCCCAAGTATCTCAACCGCCTGAGGCTATTTGCGTTCTCGAATCTTCCAGAACATTTCGAATATGCTCATTTGATTGGGCGATTTGTCTTCAGCTTTAACATTAATTCCTCTGCGCGATCTTACTACTCACTGACAAACCAATATTTCAGTTGCAAAATCTCCGTAGCGTACGGGTTGCCCCACGTCAAGTAAAATTAATTAATTAATACCTGAAATATACTACCTGAAATTGATCGCAATAATATAAGATCTTTTTCCAAAAAAGTGTCTAATTATGTCAAATTAGATCAAATTTTAAGATAAACAAGGTGTTTGTATTATTAAAGATTTGCAAATTACTAGAACTTTTCTAAAGAATAATTCCCGGGTTGCCATCTGTCCTCCTTTTGGAGGACATGTCCTCTTTTTTAATATTGTCCTCCTTCCTTTTTTAAATTTACATCGATTGTCCTCCTTTTTGTCCTGTTGAATTGAAAATAATACTGGCATAATTTTAAAGTAATTTAATTCATCAAAGGGACTTCACATCTTGAATATGTACATTTTTATTCAAATAAATGGCCTGCATTAAGCTGATTTTGATGTAAAAATTATTTATCCTTATTGTTTAGTGGATAACGAAGGTGAGTGCGGGAGCGAAGTTATCCAAGTGGGAGCTTTCATTTTTAATGTTGCAAAGTCTAATATGATTTTTAAAGACTACTAGTGAGAACTCGTCAAAATTTGACGGTGTGATCTGAGATAAATGTAAAATACTGTGCCCAGATTAATGTTCACAATACGTTGCATTGTTTGAATCTTCAGGGTATAACGAAAATATTCTGTGAAGGGGAGTTCCCAAAATTTTGAACACGTAAAGCCCATGACCAGGTGGCAATGCAATATCGGCACCAAATTACACAAAAGAAAGAGCTCTATTATACTGATGGATATTATTTCTAAAGTTTTTTGATGTCTCATAATCTGCTAGAAACAACTGTTTGATTTCTTCTGGCATATTGCTCGAAGGTAAACGTATTTTCCCATTTTAGCAACACAGAGGAAACTCGTTTACAGAATTTCTCTCATATGGGAAGTACAAAGTAGAACAAAACTAACATTTCATAGACTATGACCCAACAGAAAACGAAATGACCTCACTATCACGACACATACGCTTTCTCTTGCCCGTAGTCAATGTACTACGTTTGCGTCTTTTGGGGCGCGTGGGCAACGATTCGGAATTCTACATAACCTGTGAACAACTTAACTACTTCAGTACAACCGAACAAAACCCACTGTCCAAATGTTCTCTACAAAATACACTACAAAAGCAAATATATGCAAACTGTCATCACCACAATGCAATTATTACACTGAAACAAAACCTTGACGAATTGTGAACAAATCCCAACAATCAAAACAAAACATCAAGCGGCGGGGACTCACATCTATCGACTCATGTATATCAATTTTAAAACAGCCACCCTTTGGGAGAAAACAATTGACTATTGATAAGCGTACTATTAAAGAATTATTTAATTAATTAATTTACACCGTAAATGTGGGTGAATCAACACAAACAATATCTGATAACACATCTAGGGATCACATTCTTTCATTTAAAGGTAAAAATACTACAATCGGTTCAGTAGAAGCTCTAAACGAAGCCATGGCAGGATACTTTATTTTTTTAAATATATAGATTAATGGTTAGAAATTGTTGAGTACATTGTCTATATATCGTGGAGTATAAAAATGTAAAATGTTCTCATTTTCATTGAAATGTCCTCCGCTGGGGAAAAAATATCAGTTAACCCTGATAATTCAGAATTAAAAATTATTCGAGTTGATAAAAGGGGTGCATACGCGACTATTAATAGACAAAAATATATTCAAAAAGCAGAAGTAAATTTTCAAAATGCGAACAAATATGAAATAACGAAAAAACCTTCTACTAGTAAATATATGAAAAATATTCAGTACCTTTTGAAAAGATGGAAAAGAAATGCATATATCTAAAAAAGAATATTCCAAGGCTTATCCTACAACAGCTAATATTGCGGTAGCTTATGACCTAATAAAACCCATAAACCTGACTTTCCAATGCGCCCTGTCGTTTCCGCTACAGGTTCTCCGGATTATTTCCTATGTAAATTTTTAAATTCATTATTTAAACCCATCTTAGAAAACAATTATAAGTATTTTATATGCAACAGTTGTGAATTTGTCAGTCAGTTATGAGAACTCACAATCAATTCCAATTCAAGGATGGTATCGTTAGACGTCATTGCATTGCACCCTTTTAGTATTAAAAAGTCTGCTGTTTCAAATTTAGTGAACAGAGCGATAAAATTGTCGTCTCCCCGATTCCATACTTTTAATTTACGTAGTTTTAGAGGTATTAAAATTCAATATTTACCCTTAAAAGTGATATCCAAAAGAATAAAATTTATTAAATATGGAAAATCTTGCAGTAATACTACTACACAATTTCAAGGTGAAGACTTCATACATAATTTGATATGTTTATCTTATATCCCCCAAATAAATCACCTTTATAAAAAAAACTTTTAACCAAATTTAAACTTAAAGTAGTAAATAGAGTGATAAGAGTCATACAGTAAAAAGCTTGAACGATATTAGAGAGAAATTAGATAATAACAATGTAGCATATCAAATCAATTGTACAGATTGCAGTAGAACATACATTGGTCAAAGTAAACGTAAGTTGCGCATAAGAATAATTGAAGACAAAAGAAACATAAAAGACCTAGCATGTGGGCAAAATTCTCTAACACGACTTATTGTTAGAGTTACAACTTCTCATAACGTAAATTTCTAGGATATACAAATTTTAGCTTACGAAAAATCCTTACGTCCTAGATTAATATTGGAAACGTTGTTTATGAAAACATCTTTTTATTTGATGATCTGGGCTGTCCGGGTGACGCCGCGTCGGGGCTGAGGGGCCGACGTTTCGACCGACATATCGCGGTCCTTTTCAGAGCTCCTATAGGGCTCCTCCGATATCATCTTCTTGTTTGAATACACAGGTAGAATCTAATAAATTTACTGGTTTATATGATGGATTATTAAGTACTTTTTTCTCAAAATTAGGATATTTTCTGTTACTATTAACTTCTTCCTGTCTAACTTACTATAATTTTATAATGTCCCTCTCAACCTCTTTCTGACTACTTCCTTTCATAGAGTATTTATCAAGATGCGGTTTAGTCACTTAGTGTGACTTGTGAACATTTACAACATATTCTTCTGTTTATAACTGACAATTGTTAAAATAATATGTTTTTTTTCAATTAAGCCTGATGGAAACAACAAATTTTCAAAACGTTCCGCTATGTATTATGTAATAAATTTTAATATAAGTTAGAATTTGGATATTCTTTTATATTTCTTTATTCGTTTCTTCTTCGAGATTTTGTTCTAAGTTTTAAAATTAATCTTTTAGAAATTATTTAAAATCTATTTTAAGTTGCGTCCTTTAATTGAGTTAAATGTGAAAACGAATAGATGATTTCGCTTTGCTTAAAAGCTGTGGGAATGAGAAGTAATGCATGTAAAAACCGAGTAATTTTTGATTAATATAAAATATATATTTAATTTTTATATTTTTCTATCCATTTTAATTTTCTTGCTGGCGGTATCAACAATGCTAATTGGCAAAATGTGAATCTCATACGAATTAACGGTCATTGTTGTCTGCTACAACACACTGTTATGACGATCTGGGCTGTCCGTCCGTCCGGGCCGAGATAATGACTCTCGCTGCGGAAGCCTACGATATCACATTGTTATAACGCCGCACTGATAACAGAAGGCGATGATGACGGCTGCCTTTCGTTACCGTTAATATATTGTACTAATAATTTTATTTGCGGCTAAAATACGCATCATGCATCGTTGGTACATTTATGAAGAACGTGAATGCACTGAATTGAGTGGACGAAACCTGTTTTCGTTTAAACATTTGAATTAAAAAAATAAATTTATTTTTCACGCTTTGTTGTTTAAGAATTTTTCAAACGGTAGTTGAAGTGTAAGACAGAAATTGTCATATTATAATATTACATAGCCATTAACAATATCGCGAGAAAGTACGAGCTGTTGTCAGGATTGGACAACATACTTTAAATTTAATTACTATAAATTTATTTTATTATTATTAAATTACTTTAAATTTAGTATTTAAATACGTCGTCAAAATACTTTGTATATAAGTATACCTATTTAAAACATACTCAAAATACATTAAGTTTTGATTTGCTAAATACATACGTTTTTAAAAGAGTTCAAATACTCAAAATATAGTAAATTTAATAATTTCAATTATTTTATTAATTTTAATAACATATTATAATTGTCATTTACAATAAATGATTAATTGTCAGTCATACAAAATTCTGAACAATAACTAACTAATGTGAATATACATATAAACACTTTCAAATATAAAATGATATAAAAATATGCCAAATAACGGAATTTCTTTTTAAAACGACTAATTCTTCAAACAGTTTTAACTTTTTTGACGTTAAATAAATTAATAAAACATAAAGTCTCGTCTTTCCACCATGGGTTCCATGTTCGTCCAACAACCAGAAGAATTCAAAAGAATTTCAAACTGATAGCTCGTCAAACGCTGCGCGGGAAATTCACAAATGTAATTTCAAATATTTGACCTTTTTTAAAGAATTGATTTTTTTTAGCATAGATGTCATAAATTCCTATCATAAATATTGTACTTTTGCAATATTTGATTTTGAATGTTCATTTTTTCTTTGCAATTTTCGAAAATACAGAGTTGGCCGAAAATGGGACTATCATAATTTTTTACTATAATTTACAACAAGAAAAAATTTAAGAAAAAAATTTGGAGCCGTTTGTGAGAAAATCAATTTTTAAAGATTTAAAAGCGCCTATGATTCATGCAAAATTAGGCACAAAATATTCATGTTTTCGAAAAATTGAATACATTTGAAGATATGTTTCTGATAAACACAATTCGTTAAGAAAAAACTTTCCTCTAGGATTGTAGGTGTAGGAAGATGCCGAAAATGTTGAAGTTTTGTAATCTTCGAAAAATCAATGTTTTCATCGAAAATTAGACCTGCACCATTCTCTTAAACGTCCTTCACACCATCCAACAACAAAATTTAATCAAAAACAATATGGAGCTATTTTTTGGAAATTTTGAGAATGTCTCAGGGGCCTCGTGTAAAGTATCCCCATAGAATATAGGTTTCAAATACAAGGAGCCGCAGCATCAGCCAAATCGATTGGGGAACATCAATTTTTGGTGAAAATCCTGCAAACGGTTTAGCCACTAGCGTTGTTCACGTACTGACGTTTTGCCATCAATCCATTTTTCGGTATCAAGGACCCATAAAACATGGATTGTGACTTGACAGAGTGATAGAGGAAGTAATTTACAATATATTGGGACGACATTTATCCACTTTTTCGTTACCAGGGCCCGTAAATAAGAGTTTTTCTATGGAAAATTCACCGTTTTTTACAGCAGCGTTACAATACTTCCTCTGTAAAACGCTGTAAATGAACATAATTACAGTATGGGCAAAGTAAAAACGCAGTAAATGAGCATAATTACAGTATAGCCATATAAGTAGCCTCTGTTTTGCTAGGGATTGCCATCGAGTTTCTGCTCCTTTCTGACCACCAGTGGCGGATATAGGGGGCATATCTGAGCAGTATTGGCTGTTTATTATACCCTGTTCTTCGAGATAATCACAAAAACGCACCTATAGCGTCCCCAAACAGTCAACATGACTTTTCCTGGTAATGCGGCCAAAACTGTATTTGTCAGTCACTGAGCCTCGAGCAATTTTGAACTGTTCTAACCGCTTGAAAAACTTCTCGCGGTTTTTATAACTTTCTCCATACATTTTAGTCATTCTAGAGAATATATTTGCTGGATTTTCCCCTTCAGCAGGTACAAAACGAATCACAGAACGTTGTTGAACCAATGTGGAATTTTCAAGTGGACTCCCCATTTTTCATTTTAATTTTTAGATTATGAACACAAAAATGCTGATCCTCCAGATAAGGGCTAATTCCAATGATGCCAACTTAATGTCCTAAAATTACCCAACTTGTCCTACCAATTGTTTTTTCTCCACAAGGGGTTGTTGTCAGAACCAGTAAGTAATTATTTAGAATAGGTGGTGTTCACATGCACATTACGGGAGCATTACGGGCACGGAGTACGAGTATTCAAATACTCCAAATATGCATGACGAAATTTATGGACGGCCCTAATTATATTTGTGCCTTGGGGCAAGGCAATGGTAACCACTCGGACCATTTTCTAGAAGAGATCATGATCATTTTGTTTCCTTGTCCCACTTCTCACCTACACTCTCAGTTTGTTCATATCTGCCCCATAAATAGCAATTTTAGAACCTGCTTAAAATACGTTTCTGATTGCACTGAGGGCAAGACAATGGTAAGCACCATTTTCATTTAGAAAACGGATGTTAGAGTGAAGAAATGTGTGTTTGGCAGTGGAATTGGGTATGTAAATAGTTCTCCCATGTCTTAAAAAAATTAGAAGTTGTTACAAGTAATGCTTAATATACACAAAAGTAACTGAAGAGAATCAGCCTCTGAAATAATTTAACTTGCGATGAAACAAACAGAACAGACTATCATATGCATGTTAAATTTAGTGGCAGTATTATGAACAAAGTTAAAATATAAACTATAACATTTTAAAATTAATTGTCTATTTATTATTTCAAATTATTCTTTCTGCTCTCAGATGAACGTACCAACACCTTGGAGTCTTCTACATACAGGAGTCTTGTCTGGCCTCTTGAAGATAAAAGGAATGAGAAAACGGTCAAAAAATAATCAATGATGCAGAACCAGCACATTCTGAAGTATTACTAATTTCCAATGAGCACAAATTTTTTATCCAATATCATTCCAAAATATGGCTATTTCAAACTTTTTCCTCTTCATTTTTCAACATTACCAAGGATTCATTAGTCAGTTTCGATGAGGAAATGCAAGATGTGGAGAGGTAAAGTTACTTGCCTTGAAGTTGGCAGTAAATTTAACCAAACCATAGAATACACCTCCTAGCATGGCATTAAACATTTTAGCAATATAAATTGTTGTTTTCAGTTATAAATATTTCTTGATTTGTGTAATTGAAAATTTTGTGGGCAAGATAATGGTAAGCACCTTTTCCCAGCAGGATGCATCAATGTATCCTTGTGGGATGCATCAATGTATACCATCAATGTATCCTATCATTAAGTAATAGTATCTTACACAATTGACATAATTTGCCTCTTAAATTCGATCAAATTAAGGTCAAATCTATAATCATTACATTAAAGTGGGGTTCAAGTTAAATTATTATAAGATATGATTCATAAACTACGATAAACTTTGTTTCCACGATATCTCATAACCGCCTGTGTACATTATTTGAGAAGACAAAACATTTAAATACTACTAATGAAATGATATCCGTGTATTTTTGAAAGTTAAAAACTTAAGATTTTATAGCATCAACCCGAAAACAGTAATGAATTAAGATTTTATGTTTGAAAATGAAAGAAAGACTATCAAGTGAATAAAACTTTAAGACTAATAGCTACTCCTAAAAAATATTTTCCTTCAAATTAACAGAAAAAATAGCATAAAATTGAATTGCAAAACATATCTTAGAGAAAAAACTGCACACACAGATGCAATGTTTTTCAAAAATGCATATAATCCAATCTCTTCTAATCAGAAAATCTGGTACACATATTCTTCTCAATAAATCACCTTTGATAATTAAACAAAACAATAACATTACAATACAATGAAGGGAAGTACGTACTCCTCAAGAACAACTCTTCAGGCAGTGTTCAGATGAAGTTTTCAACATCATACATGGGTTGAATAAATGGTTGTAACCTGAAAGAATCATGTGGTCGAAGAGGTCTGTCCTCTAATTTCTTAATGGTTTCATTTTAATTAAAATTTATTCCTCTATTTTGCTGTAGAGTTTTTAAAGTTTATTTTTATTTTGTAAGAAGTTCCATAGCACCAAATAAATTTTTTCAACATATGAAAATTTAGCACTAGAGGGGGCATATTAAGCAAGTTTTTAAATTGATGTACAGGTACAATATATATTAGTTGGTGTGGAGTTCTATTTCAAGAAATCATTTTAATGGGTTGTAATCGCAACCATCTGTAAATTTCAACACTACTGTCAGAGTGATAGGACACTTTCTGGTTATGAAAATATCAGATCAAATTTTGGGGAATTTTCTAAAATTAGACAAATATATAAAAAGTTAATTCATTCTCCAGAATTTTTAATTTTCTTTTGGGTGGAAAAAATGTTAACCTATAGTAGATACCCAAGCAAATATTTGTTTGCATTCTCTCTCTTCACAGCATTTGATGAAAATTTAAAATCTTATCAGCCTTAAATAGTGCATATGATCAAGATTTTATACAAACCCAGCTTACACCATCAACAAATATTTAATAAAAGTATTTTCAATTGCATTTGCAGATTTTTTAATAACATTTTAATATTCTACTGTTAGTGTTCCAGTGTCTACATGAACATACAGAACAGTTCTCTCTTACCTTAAACGAGCAAGGTGCATTTGCTCTATAAACAACAGTTAAAAAATACTGTTGATAACATGCAATCACTGAATTGCTTACTTAACAGACTCTTTCATTTCATAAGAAATAAAATTGAAGATAATGTCTCTAAAACTGCAATTTTTGGAAAAATTATTTTACGATCCATAGTGAGGTTTCTTTCAAATAAATTAATATCTTCATCTATTTCTAATATTAAATCCTTAATTAACTATTTTAAACAGTTGAATGCCTAATGCTGATTTGGAAAGGAATGGATAGAATACTTGTCATATTCATTCACTGCACTTTACGAATTAGGATGTAAATACACAAACTAAAAGATTTATCTTGTGATAATACACTTTATTAGTAAAAATACAAAATCCAAAATTACACTTGTGAATTTGGACAATCAGAGTGGTGCTAATTTTTCACTCTGGAAACGTGTAACTACTGGTTTTGAAGTCAATGAGCAACTGCTGCATTTAACACCAATACACATAGTTATCACTGAAGTTTATGCCTAGAAGTAAACATGTCAAGAATTCTTAATTTTGTAACACTGTTATTCTAAGTTTAGTTCTGCACAGTCACATAGTTCTGTGAATGCAATGAAAATATTAATAAATACTGTATGAACTGTACAAGGTTGAGTCAGCTATATTTACATTAACTATATCTTGTGAGTATAAGTACATCACTGTCACTAGTCTGAAAAATTAGAGCTGGATATTCTTGCTTTTCATAAATTGTTGCCTTTTCATTCAGTTTGAAAAATCGTCTAAATATAACTTTTAAATAATAGCTTCAAATTATTTCTTTTGGACTACATATTCTGATATGTCAACTGCCTTTACAAATATACGGCAGTTCCTACTATTGTATGTATACCAAAATATGTGAATTACTTACATCTGAATGGCTGCGTTTCCTCTTGGAGAGAAAAGTCTATTAGTAAATACATAATATTAGGTCAAGTGCCTACATTAGTGCCAGAAAACTGCACAATTCGTCCCAACATGCTGGAAGGCTAGTTGTGAAGTGTGAAAATACATTTCACAACAAATAATTTGACATGAACATGAACATAGTTCATTCCTCCTGAAGAAACAAATCTTCAAACCTCAACATTTGGTTGTAATCCTCTTCTTTTTTGTGATAGAAACTTATTCACTTGCATGCAAATATAAAGGATTTCACCGTTGGCTTTGTAAGAGCAGAAGTGTAAGATCACCACTGCCTTTTATTCATTTATATTTAGTCTTATGAGAAATGTATACATAAAATTGAGAAAAATATGTTGAACACTTCAAAGTTTAACAGATAATTCTTCTTGATCTGTTTCATTGTCATTGGTCCTAGATGCACAATTATCGTCTTTTGGCTGAGGTGGGTGAAGGCAGGTCTTGTTTTCTTCTGAAGGTGATACTGGTGATGTTGGTGACATAGATGAATCCAGAGACATCGAAGTCACTGAGCTGTTAGACCTCTCAACATGCCAGTGGGGACTGCAACCATCTGTGTCATCTGATCCAAGGGATATGTCAGCTATAATTCCACTTTCTGCAAGTCAGAGAATTCTGTATGAAAATCTTCATAAAACTGAAATGAACTTAAGTTTTATCATGCTGGAGAACCCTCAATGCATAGTGTGCACACCAAAAGGATAAATCATTTAAGAGAAAGTTTATGTATTAAAAGGAGATTTGCAGGACAAATCACTGGAAAAGGATTATATAGAGAATTTTCTAATTATGAATTTATTACAAGAATTGTGCTCACAAAACAAACAAATATGCAAAAGTGCTTTAAAAGATTTATTGTTTGGCACATAAAATAATATTTACAATGCACATGCATTTTGTACAATTACAAGAACTTAAAACATGCACAACAGAACACGATAAATTTAAAGCAAAGAGGTGTCTGACAACATAAAAGAATCCTCGTAGTTCCCTGAAGTAGTTTCAGTACCTGTGGAGCACTGACTGTGGAGAGTGGTGGACCGATGGTGCATTCGGGGACTATCTGCAGGGTCAAAGCCCAGGTTGACCAGAGCTCCGTAAGTGGAGCCTGAGGAGTGACTGGTGCTACTGCTGCTGCTGCCACCAGAAGAAGAGCTGCTCACAGAGATGATGGAGTGCGGCCTCTTGTTACTGCGCAAGAGCTCTCCTGACGACACCGAGATTGAATTGCGGAACCGCGGGGCAGCTGAAATAAAAATAAAGCAATTATACATACATAAACTTTTATCGAATTGTTTTGCTCGCAACATTGATTTTTGAGAAAGTTTTAACATAATAATTTTATAAAATTAGGAATTATAACATTATAATTACATTTTAACTAAAGTAATTTAAAGAATTTAACATACTTTTGCTCAGCTGCGCAATGCTTATGGAGCGATCGCTAATTTGGTCCGCACTAGGTCTGATGTCTAAGCAGGGTTTGTTTCCAATCCCCATGGAAGACATTTCTGCAAGGCGCATCTCTGAAACATTTCATAAAATATTACCATCATTTACTGGAGATGTAATAACAATAACACACCTACAACTTGCAAAACTTCTATTTACAACTAAAGGATAGGTTCCTGCATTTTTATATCACTAGAGAATATTGAAATGAGTCTACTAAATTAAATATACAAATTTCAGAATTATACATTGACATAAATATTGGATGGATACAAGAAAGTATTGCAGAGTTTTACGAACTCACTGCATTAAAGAAATAAAAATTAAGTGGAAATGTATACATCAAGGACGAAGGAAGAAAAAATAAAAACAAAACAAAATCACTTCACCCATGCATACCTCTGTTTCTCAGCGCCTGTTTCCACAGAAGTTTTGAGATTTCCTCAGTCCATGCTTGTTTTATTTCTTCAGACATAGATTGCAATGTGAATGTATCATTTGGTTTCCGCTTCCGAAACCAGATTTCAAACTTTGTAGGACTATCACCAATCTTAGCTGTCAGTCCAATATCAGTCATTTTAATGCTGTTCTTGTATATGTACAGATCTAAATTCTGTAAAAGAAATTTGAGTATGTTGACATGAACTCATTTAAGTTGAGGTCTGCTCAAAAACTTGTCAAATGTACTCTACAAACCTTTCTATCAGGAAATCTCCGAGCTTTGCTGAAGAGAATTAATTCTTCAAACAGAAACACTTGACGAAGGCACTTTTTTCCCTTTCCTTGCCAGACTAGAAATTCATTTTGTCTCAGAAGTCTACCTTGCTCCTTCACATTCACCTACAAAATTAATTCAACATGTTAAAAACTTAAATACAGATTTCTTTCACAAAATATTTTTCTATATATATAAATGCCTTTCATAAGGACAGTTTGTGTGTTCAAAAGTTGAGGAAGTTTGATGAATATAAAACACAATCAACAGAAATAGGACTTCAGAACATAATTCTGTTAATTTTTATTTCAATGGTCTGATAAGAAAGCTGACTTTAATTACAGGCAAGCATCTCTTCATTACTGAACAAAATCAAGTTTTGGCCACTTACATCACAGTCCCGAAGAGAATCCATGGCCAACAAGTCATTCCCATGTCGGAGCTGGAAACGCACCATCTGCTCAGCTGCTTTGATGTCTGTTACATCTGCTTCTTTTTCTGGATAAGCTTTCATAAGTTGCTGCAAGAGTAGGGCATACTTCCCCATGCGTTGTACTGGTTTTAAGAGGTAACTAGCCAAATCCATTTTGTCACCAAGTTCAAGTTGTTTTGCCTGAAGAATAAACACAATTTTAAATTATCGTAATAGCAAATTCTGGGTTCACATCTAATCACTCTATTAACAAAATATCTTACCTTGAAAAATGATGAGCCATATTCAGACATGAGAGAGTCAGACTTGGGTTTATTCTTATTGTACAAAGCATAAAGGTAAAATTTCTTCTCCTGAAACATCAAATTCATGAAAGTCAATAATTTTATTGCAAAAACTTTAACATGACTTTCAAAAAGCATATAATACAACTCACATGTCTAAGGAAACACTGCCCAACATGTAAGGGACTATTTTCACAACGCTCCAGTTCTTGAAGGAAATATTGACTATGGAACTCGAAAATCTTCTCTATGTTCCCAAATATTACATTACGTTGACCTCTCAAGGCTTGGGGTATGTCTTCTCGCATCAACTCAGGAATGTAATTCTGAAATTACATGCATGTTAAAAAAAAATCCATTCCAAAATTACATACAAAATAGTTTTGTTACTTTTGGATTTTCTTTTCTCTACCTACCTCGATGACATACTCCAGTGACTTAACGTAATCCCTCTCAGTCTGAATCATCTCCCTCAATATAAGCAATAAAGTCCTGGAAACAGAAGAGAGTTCAATTACACTTAAGTTTGGAATATGAAGTTTGCAAGAACAAATAGAAATCTTCCAAATTTCTATTAATGGCAAGAGATACCCAAAAATCATATTAAATGAACTGGCCTTCAGAAATAAAATAATATTCTTCAGATAAGGCAAATTGTAATCTCACATTTTATAAATATAATACATTGAACATACAGAATTGCCTATCGATCCTGAAGAGTGAACAATAAACGTACTTTTGGATTTTCAAGTCCTTGGTTGAAGCATTTTGCAATGAGGCTTGCAAGTCCAAGCTTGAAGCATGGCAGTGCAAGTGGCTATTCACAGGCACAGGAGGTACAGACTTGTTTGCAACACCTTCCTGGTCTTCTAAATCTTCACTTCTGAAATGACAGAAGACAAATTTCATTTAGTTTTTCCAGCAAAATATACCCTTATTTCACTGCATTATCAGATTGATCATATTTTTTGCAGGTGGTAAGTTTACACATTGAAATGTAGTTGCTATAATGAAGTCATGTTATATCTTAAAAAACTTTTCCTTTTAAGAGCAAATTTCTTTGAAGAATGAAAAAAAAGAGCAAAGAGGGGGCATTGAAACTACATATTAAAGTTAAACGTGTTGTAGAATACCCACTGCAAATTTTTTTCGCACAAATCACTTTTGTAAAATTCAGAAGATAAAGTTTCCTTAAATAGTGGTAAATATTCAGAACAGTGATTTGTTAAATGCTAGAGACCAACTTCAATCACTTGCAAATCATTAAGAATGTAAAACCATTTAATGGGTTTGAAACTTCTCTAATATTCTCGCAGTTTACTACTAGCCATTAATACCATTAAACCAGCAAACATTAACTAATGGTGTCTTATAATTAATACAGACTGATGATTGTTTCGCGCATCAACTGCCATGGACATGGTCCCGTAAGTGTAGAGCATGATTTTAACCATTGGCGGCGATCTTCCCGCGCTTGATGGCTGAATCCAGTGTGAACCTACACATCGGCTTGAGTTTTCCCCTGCCAGGTATCTCCCAGCGGGGCACCGCCCCCTGTCGGGGGAAGCTCTAATCTCCCAACTAGTCTCCCGTCATGCGTGGTAAAGAAGTACATGTAAGGGGTGAGGATGGGATAAGGATGAGGAAGGAAAGATTGCGCGCGGTCCGTGGCCCTATTGTTTCTAGGGACTACTCCGACATTCGCCTGGTATTAATCGAAGAAACGGAAAAAAACTACCAGAGCAGCCGTCCGCTAGAACTCTCCTACAGGCAACAGCTGAAATCTAATATCCTGCCACAGTTGGGTGTCGAACCCTAGGACCTCCCCATCAGCGGCACTGTAGTGACATCAATTGAAGCCTGACTCAACTAAGGCGGTGTAATTCATTCGGATAGTTCTTACGTAAATGAGTCTTGTTTCAATCAATTCATTTATTTGTCACTTATTCTGTAGGGTTAGATAAGGAAATTTAATTCATTGATCCAGTTTTATTGGGCACTGAACCTATTGAAAACAAAATGTATTGATCTATCGATGAGATAGTTGGTATTTGAACAATGTAATTTAAAAAAATTGAAGTTGATAAGAACAATGAAATCTTCAATATTGTCATGTCTCTTCTTTGTTTACTTGAAACACATTCAACGTCCCCTTTGGAAAAAATAGTGAACATGCGTTCAGGTGACTCGAGAACCAATGGCGGAACTCACCCCTTGGCGCAGCCGTCACTGCCGTCGGTGGTGCTGTCTGCAATGTGGCCGTCTCCGCCGTCGCACAGCGTATCCTCCTCGTCGAAGCCCTCTGTGGGATACTGCCACGTGCACGAGCGGCGCAGGTACCTGTCGCAACATAATGCAAATCCTTAGGGTCGTTGATATAATTTTCCGATTATAATAAGGAGAGGAAATGTATTCACAGTGATTGCAAATGTCAATCGACAGAGCTCATGATCCACCTCCCACAGAAACTAGACAGGCACCTGCTTGTAGAATGAAGTTCGAAGATTTGGTTGAACTGTTACAAGAATTCGAATGACTTTTTCTGGGAAGTGAAGGCATCATTCTACTTCATTAATACAATGGAGCGTCAGTAAGTAATTATTCAATATACCCACTTTTTCCACACCAGTGCTCATTTCATATCCCCTTCATCCACGTACGTGATATCTGATACAACTAGAAGAGTGTCACTAAGTCGAAATATTCAAAAACCTTATCAATTTCCATGTGCTTCATTTATTGTGTCCATACTTCGAAATTTCAAAATCAACAAAATAGGGAAATTGAACTTCTCCGAAGTGCTATGTCATATTTGGACAATGTTTCTACATTCGGCCAGGCTTCCAGTGAATGGTGGATTTGCGGTGAAACGAGAGAGAAAGGAAACGGGAGAGCACCAAGAAAACCCGACGGGAGCTCCCACTCACATTCCCCAAGGACAGACCGGGAATCGGACTCTAGGTCCAACAGAGGAAAGCGTATGCGCGATGCGAAAGCGTATCACGAGTGCCGTTCGCACTATCATTTTTTTAAGGCTGGGCCAATGAGAGGGGTGTGTCTTTAACCGATTTCCTTTCTCAAGATTGACGAAGAGGTTCCACTGTAGATTTCTTCGACGGTCTCAAGCTGCCCTTATCCAGTGGCATGTAGAAAACGAGGGTAGCTGGGCATCTTGTCCTTTTGTTTCATTCAAAATATAAAACACGTGACATTTACTTTTAATTCTTGTTGATTCCTAAATGTTACCTCTGTTGCATGGATGGAAAAAGTTTATATATCCGTTTATATACTTGGGAGAGGGGATTCTGTTTAAATATTGAAGGGAGGGAAATCTGTGTATACAGTGGAGGATTTTGTGTAAAATACGGGGGGGGGGGGGCGGATTACTGTATCAAGCACCTTGTTGGCACATAGATGGCCAAAACTAATTCAAATTTGGCGCCGTACTTGAAATTCTATCATTTACAATAATTCCTTGGGGGTAATTAACAGAAAAGGATATGGATTTTAAACGTCCCGAGTTGGACTTATAATATTTTTTCTCTAAAAACAATGGGCTGGCTTGAGTAAAAAACAACTAAATATGCACGAAAATATGGTACTGACTATCAATTTAATTATGTAGGGTTGCTATTGCGACTCCAGGTGAGCATTATCGGCGCGCAAAAAATATCATGCCAGCATTACGAGAGAAGACGATTTCTTTTCGCCCAGAAAAGGTAACATTAACAATTTCTTCAATATTCAATAATTTTTTAAGCTGAGATAAACTAATAGGTTTGAAATAATTCTTTCAAAATTTTCCATTCTACGAAGCGTGGAGCTGTGGCCAAACTCTTTTAGACAACCCGATTCAGCTTCTATGGCTCTCCCAAAAATTGCGATGCAGCCTCAACACACGCGTTCCTTACCTCTTGTGCGTCTGGGCGGACTGCGCGGTGCCCGCGAGCTGCTGGGCGCCGGGCGTCGTGCCTCCGCAGCGCCCGCACACGCGCCCGTCGCCCTTGTCTCCCGCGCCCACCCCCGCGGGCGGGCCGCCGGCCTCCTCGGCCTCGGCGTCCTCCAGCAGGTCCTCGGCGCTCTCGCGCACCTCGCGGATGTCGCCGAGGTTGTTGGGGCGCGCGCGCGGGCCGCACGTGCACTCGCCCACGGCGCCGCCCGACGCGGCGGAGGCGGCCGAGTCGTCCAGGCCGGCGGGCGGCAGCGTGGCGTCCCAGCACGCGCACGCGTGGCCCGCGGCGTGGTGGCTGCACTTGTAGATGTAGGGGAAGGAGCCGACGGAGCGGCGCCGGCCGATGGCCCCGCCCGCGCCGCCGGCCCCGCCCAGGGGCGTGCTGGCGGCGGCGGGGGGCGGCGCGCCCGCGGGGCTCCAGCCCAGCGGCGCGTCGCGCGGGCTGGCGGGCCGCGCGCCGTCCGACGACGGGGTGGAGGGCGCCGCGGCGGCGGCCGAGGCGGCTGAGGGCGGCGGCGGCGAGCCGTGCGCCGGGGAGAACGGCACCTCGTCGTCCTCCAGCCCCAGCTGCTGGCGCGTGCGCACCAGGCGCGCCTGCTGCTCGCGGATCAGCTCCATCGTCTCCTGGCAGCGCGCGTGCGCCACCTGCGCACACCACCAACCACCCATTTAGACTACGGGATTCAAATTATTATTATTATTATTATTATTATTATTATTATTATTATTATTATTATTATTATTATTATTATTATTATTATTATTTTCATTATTATATTCTTTTTATCTATCTGTTATCAACTATGTTAGATTGGAACGAATACCACGGAACGGATTTCGATGCACGACATTAAAATTATTTTATTTTCTGTCTATAGATTATTAACTTTGTCAGACTGTTTTTGGTCTTTTATTTTAAAGACAGAATCTTGTTTTTAAATAACTAATTCACTTAAAATTATTAATTAATTATAAAAATAAGTTTTTAGTATATTAAAATATGTGATAGATAATAGCAATAGCAACGTTTCAAAAATAATAATTATTTCCATCTACAGGCTGGAGGTAAAATATCAAAACAAATGAATATGTTTTATCGAGATTAAGGCATGAACATTGGGTAAGCAGAGACGAGAGGTATCACGAATACTAAGAAATTTGCACTTTCTATAAAGGCGGACTTTTTTACATTCTAGCCGTTTAGTCGGGAAGTACTCGAAGACAAAATACGTAGAGGAAGTTTATTTAATCTTCAATGGAACAAGTACGGATCCATTTGTCTGATCGACTGAAGGTGATTGGAGCTCCTAGTGTAAGAACTCTAAGGGTCTACAACGCCTTAATTCGATCCTTTCAAGGCTTGGTTTATTAATAAGACATTTTAAGGGGAGATGTGGTTGATATTTTGAAAATTTACATCTTACATTCAAATAACTTCAAATTTTGCCAGAAGATGTAATACATTATACTTATTTACCCTACAAATTTTTGTTACTCTGCTGTTTTTAGTTTTGAAGAAAAAAATTTTTTTTGAATTTTTTTTGAATTGCTTTTTATTATATAAAATGCTCTACGTTCCACATGAAGCAACATTCATCACTGAATTTTTTATGAATTACTCATAAAAGGTATATAATTACATTCATGGAATATAATTAAAATAAATGAGAGTGTTTTTGAAAAAAAAATAATAAAATATACAGTTATTACCTGATGGCTATAAAAACACACACACAAAAAAATAAATATTTTTAATTTAGTAATGAATGATTATAACACAAAGAGCTTCCACAGTTCTATGAAACAACATTTTCTTAAGATGTTCTAAAAGTTTCATTGAAATATATTAAAAATTGTAGAACGTGGAACTTTTTGAATTCCATAAAAGGTCAGGAAAGTGAAATGCGGGAAATTGAAAATGAAAATTTAACTTTGTACAAATGAATTTTATTTTATCTACTTCCATTTAAAATTCTCCAGAGCCATACATAGTACCCTAAACCACTTTTCCCTTTTCCTCTCTAACTGTTTTTGTCATTTTGAGTTTTTTTTTTTTTTTTTTGGCACTTTGAAAACCTGGTTGTGCAGCTACTTCACTTTTCTGAAGACGGCGTTTATCCCTCATTGCACCTATTTTCTTCCCTTGAGGTGTCATGTTAATGCCAGTTATATTTGATCTTATCTTTTCACTTGCTTCACACCCCATATTAAATTGAGAAACTACTGATGTGACAGAAATTTCTGTTTTCTTCTTCGAAACAACTATTTCTTTAGTGCACTTATTCCAAATCAATTAATTATCAAGGCTGCTACGCTAAATAAACACTTTCTGAAGTTGGATACCTTGTTTTTCTGCAGCTCATTTGTTCCGGAGAACTTCTGTATAAAGTTCATGCCGGGAAATTCAAAATGAAAAAAAAATTCACAATTTCTAGTAGATGTAGACGTTTGGAAACTGAAAAAGGGGGCGTGGCCATCGACGCATTGAGATCTTTAAATGCTCGCAGAAGCCATTTAAATCGCGATAACGAAAAAATAAAAACACCAAAATTAACCACACATTCCATACAAAATTATCACATCAAAAATAAAAAATCGTATTTTTCAAAATTTTTTGCCAATTTTCACCCACTCCTCCCCTTAAGTGCAATACTGAGACCGAGGTTCTACATATTCATGGAGAGGGAGATGCAACTGATAATGTTATGAAGTAGGCGTCCATCAATGTAGTCACATTTTTAATAATTTTCAAGAGAAACTGAAATATTAATATAGAACGTTTTGGCCATTTCTAGACCAACAGATTGAAGAATCGAATACTGCACCTATGGCAGGTAAGTCTTTTATCGAGTTTACATAATCACCACAAGTTTGCGGTGTGATTTTACAAACTTAATAAAAGATATTAACTGTCATATGCGCAATATCTGATTCCTGAATCTGTTCATCTGATAAAGGCCAAAAAGTTTCATATTAATTGAGTGTGACAAAGTTAAATAAGTGAAATATATTAATTGAACCTGCCACGAACATCGAGTATTTGGGATATTTCGTTGTTGCTCTTGCCTTCACGAACGCTCATTAGACAGTTCACGAAATAATAGTTTCTGCAATTAGTTTATAATTGTACTTTTAATGTAAGCTTTACTGTACGAGAAATTGTTTTGAAAATGCGCGACGTTAGGAGCGCACAAATCGTTGCACACACAATTTTTTTTGTATAACAGCATTATATATTTACAAGACAATCAAACTTAATTTTGTGAACAACTTTACTGTGACGCAATGGGTATTTGACATTTCTGCAAGAAAAGTGGTCGGCTGTTCTGTTTACCGCTACCACCCCACGATTCTCTCGCTGCGATTGGCTGAACGGGAGATGACGCAATTATCTGTATCATAACGGCTCATACACCACACGATACCGTAAGATTCCCTTTAAGAATGATTTTTCGAAACGAAAAGTTCGTTTATAATGCTGGAATACCAAAGTTTTTATATATTTGGGTTTGTCTAATGTGGCAGCTGAGGGTAGGATCTCCAAGATGGATTTCGGCACGACTTTTTGCGTCTTCCTTGGTCCTGCCGAAAGATATCGCATGATCGCGACCGCATCAAGCAGTGCTGCAGATCAAGCGACTCTAGCGGCAGGACTGAGAATGACTCAAAAATTCGTGCCGAATTCCATTTTGGAGATACTACCCTCAGCCGCCACGTTAGACCAACCCAAGTGTAGGTTATGTTGACGCGGGCCGGACGCCGCGTGCTCCGAGCGGCGCCGAGCGGCCCCGGGGACACGTCGCGTGCTGGGTTACTATGCTCACACTTTTTCTTGATCCTCGAGCCCCCTAGTCCTCGCTCAGCCCGGCATAGCACGGCCCGGTAGAAAATATAAACTCCACTCGGTACGTCACGGCTCGGCTCAGTTTGCAGTGCTGCCCACCTTCTTCCTTTCCAATGCGGTCTTCGTAGTTTTCGGTCTTTCTCTCTATCGACCTGTGCGTACCATGTTCCTTCTTGTTACTCAATTATTTATATAACTATTAATTATTTCCTCAGAATTTAAAAAAATCTTCCGTTGTGTCTCATAGCTATATACTCCCAGACAAGTTATTACTCCGAGTTTTCTGTCAATAAAGTTGACAGCCCTGCACTGGCAGGGCTAGATAGAACCCACCTCTCCCCGCACCTCCCGTTGTGGATTATCAAGAAAAAGTGCGTGATTAGTACCTTGGCCTGCTCGAGCAGCTTGTCGTTGGCCAGCTTGCGCGCGAGCGCCAGCATCTCCTGGAAGTGGTCGTCGGGCACGGGCGGGTGCGCCATGAGGTACTGGCGCAGGCGCGTCAGCTGCTGCAGCGTCTGCTCGGGCGTCTGCGCGTCGTCCGCCTTCACGCGCGACATGTACTTCATCGTCTCCAGCGCCCACTCGTACGCCTGCGCACACCACACGCACGCCTGCGCGTCAGCCACGCTCAATGGCGGCGGCCGGCGCTTCGCGGAAGACACCGGCCGCCGGGCACGGGGACCGCCTTCGCTGAATGGAATGCCATCCTCGCTTTTCTACGAAACTAGTCCACTACGAAACTACTTGGGTGAACGGAGACGCAACGTCACAGGCACAGGTGCAAACGGCCGCCATTCTGCGACCTTCCTCAGGGCGAAAATCACCTGTGCTGTTGGCACGTGTGCCTAGGACGCGGCGTCTCTCGGTCAGCCACGTCGTTACTGACTCCGGCCGTGGAAGCCTACGCTCTCATCAGTCCACTACGAGCTGGTACAAATTGGATCGATTTTTATTAAATGGAACTATTATCCTTATTGAGCATACGGTAGGGGTGCGTTTTCCATTACCCGAAAACTGATTTTGTGTTATAGTATTCTGCCCTACGGACATCATTGCATCACTGACACTCTGTAATTTTATTATGTGGCTCAGTATTTTACTTTTTAGAGTAGAGACTTGAGAAAAAATTAAATTATACTTTTGAAACGTATTATAGAGACATTTGTGACAACATCGTTTTTAAAGAAATTATGTTCCGTCATTTCAGAGGAAACGTTAGCCTACGCGCCAAAAATGTATATTGGCACTGACATGTTTTCACACAAACGTACATTTCTTATATTTTGTTTAGGGGGTTATTAAATTATAACTTTAATGATTACTATTAATAAAAGCAAATGATTTTATGTTAATCTATTAACACGTCTGCCAAACTACTGCAAACAACAAAGGGGGTCGCGCTTATTACCTCACCTTTTTCTAAGGTGGTCAAAAATTAATACAATTGTAAATAATCACCGACGAGGAAAATCATGAATTCAAAATATTTACAAAAATAAAATGTTTTTTCGCATATGACCCTGAGAAAACGTTTACGAAGCCATCCCCTGCCCCCCTTCTGCGCTCACCTATTGCCCAATTTAAACATAGTGACTGTCCAAAATTGGGAGCTGGAAGGAAAGGGGGGACACTGTCATTCAGTAGGGAGCTTGAATTGCAAATATTGAAGTCGTAATGAAACTCCCAATTGATTGACAGTGACCACCCCCCGTCTCTTTCCAGTCCCCGACCTTGTGGAGTGGCTGGATCCGAGTACAGCCTGGGCCCCTAGCAGCGCCGCGTGGCGTGGCGTGGTGGGCGTGGCGCACCTTGTCGAGCAGGCAGAAGCAGCGCGACGTGTCCTCGAGGCGCTCGCGCGTGTCCTCCAGGCGCTCGCTGAAGCCCAGCAGGTGCTGCTTGAGGGAGCGCGCCAGCTCGCGCAGGCCGCCGCTGGAGGCCGAGCGCGGCGCCTCCCCGGCCGCCGACCCGGGCCCCGCCCCCTGGCCGGGCCCCGCCGACGCCGCCTCCTCCAGCAGGTCGCTGCCTTTGTCCAGATGCCGCTGCGCACACACACAACCACTCCCATTACCAACTCCATTATATTCTATTCCATTCTATTATTCTATCATTATTATTATCATTATTATTATTATTATTATTATTATTATTATTATTATTATTATCATCATTATTATTATACGTGAGCAGGACGCAGGCCATCGCTCCTGTTACCATCTAGTGGAGAAAGAAGGCATCACTCGGGCGACGAAACAGGAGATTTCAATTCAGCTCAGAGGCTCCTTTTAAGCTTAAGAATATGCATGCAGTTAATATTTGCATGCAGTTTATCTACAACATGGGACAAGCGACTTTACTTCCCCGCCGAAGGTTGTTTTCGTCTTTAAAAATTCTGTTTCTATCAGGTTTGAACCCGCAAACGTGGGTATAACATTCCGATATGTTAACTGCTATATCACCGAAGCCGCAGACGTGAAAGCGCGGACACAGCGTGTTAAGAAGGATGGTAAGGGGCGGGGCGGGGGGGGGCGATAACGGAAAATGGCAGTTGGAGATTATTGCTTTAGAAAGGAGGAAAATCTTGAACTATGGGAACGGTGCGGCGGAGGAAGCAGAAGGGAATTGCAGGAAAATAGTAGGCGGAGGAGGGAACATGAAAACAATGTGAGTCTTATGACAGTGCCATTTACCTCTAGGGTAAAGTTCATCACTCTGATAGATAATTAAATAATGAGTGAAATAACATCGCTGTTGCCACAGTCTTGGAGGAACTGCAGCTATTAAATTATATTTATTTCCAAACCATGCGTTGTTTTCATTGAGTCTCTAACAAGACTTGTGCTATACAATTTATATTAATTTTAAGATCGTGTGAAACACATACACTTGATTGTTTTCAGCTTTTCGCACATTCTATAAACAGCAAAGAGATGAAGCGCTATTCCTCTTCAAATTAACAGTTAAATACATAGAAGTGCAGGAGAATCCTATTTCGCGAGAGATGAGGTCGACGGAGTGAATCACGGGCGAGGTGACACTCGCGAAGACGATTCAAGCAATGACCTCACCGGATGCGGTTTTGCTCGCAGCGGCGGAACACAAAAAGAAAACGAAATCCGCCTTCGTCAATTTTGTGAAGCGGAGCGAGCACATCCCGCAACTGCAACGAGACAACATTGAGCACATTGCCTCTGAAGACTGCTTCGAAAAGGGGGCTACAGGCGCACAATGTAGGGGTGACAAGAACAGGAAAGAGTAAAGAAGGAATGTTAGGTGGACCTTGATCCTTTGAAGCATATACTCTGCGAGAGAATTAATGAGGAAATTAAAGCCTTCATGAAAAATAAATACAATTGTAAAAAATTACAGATTATCGGAAAAAGGGGGAAACAATCTTGGATTCAAAATATTTACAGAAATAAAAAGTGTTTTCGCATGAAGCATTGTACTAAAATAGTGCAAGATCTGCAGACATTTGCAGCTATGTGGAAAATGATAAAAGATGTCATAATGGTGGGTAGCAATGGAAACTTGACATTATTGTAATTCAGTGGTCGCGGCGAATTGTACATCCACTGTCCGTAACTATGTCCTTTATCGTGGTAACTAAAAACGCCACAAACGACACACACGTTAACATCTGAAACTACACGGGTAACGACGTGGCCTGTAACGTACGGATACACCATAACGCTCTGCGATACGCTGTGCAAAAACTTGCAAATACAAATTCAAAACTGCCAGCATTCGTCTTGAAATAGTAGATATCTTTAAGTCCAGGTATCTTTCCCCCAGCAGGACATGGCACGCAGTGTAGTTTAAAAATAACTCTGTTTGGGTTCTGTAGTGGCATTCGCCTGATATTGATTGGAGAAATCACAGGAAACTACCGATCAGAGCAACCGGCCGCCAGATTTCTTCTGTGGCTGAATTCGACCCATCTCTCTAGTGGCGAAAAAACGCCACCATCGGGGCTGAAGTCGTGGGACCTTAAACTCAACAATACTCCAGAGGGAAGCGTGTTGCCGCTGAGCTATCGTGGCCGGTAATGGCCAAAGACGAGCCGTCATTCAATTCAATTTTGCCTTGTTTTACGTGGTGAGGCTCAAGCCTGACAACTCAAAGTTCGCTACGCTCCT
Source organism: Teleogryllus occipitalis (assembly GCA_011170035.1). Taxonomy (NCBI): domain Eukaryota; kingdom Metazoa; phylum Arthropoda; class Insecta; order Orthoptera; family Gryllidae; genus Teleogryllus; species Teleogryllus occipitalis. Next base: position 22,562 of record BLKR01002614.1, on the reverse strand, counting down.
TCAAGGGTTGGCAGAGAAAGGAGGCATCACTCTGAGGAAAAATCAATCTCCGTTTCATCACAGAAGTGTCTTTTAGGGTTGAGAATATTTTTCATGCAGTAAATCTATAACATGAGAGACCCGGCTTTACTTCCCCTCTGAAGGATTTTTCGCCCTTGAAAATCCACAGCTTCGATCGGATTTGAACCCGAGAACTTTGGTGTACCAGTCCGATGCACTAACCGTTTAACCACCAAAACTGTCTTTTACTTCAGGTTCCAAACGAAGAGCTTAAAGGAATCGGCTCAGGGCGCGGGCGCGAGTTCAAGTCCGGGTCCGCCCGCGCGGGAGGCGCACGTGCCGGCACGCAGGCGGGGGCGGGCGCGTCGCGACGGACGGGCGGCTCGCGGGATCCAGGAAGCGGTGGGTGGCTGCCAGCGGAGCGCGCTCGAGACGCGTCGCGGCGCACCGCCTCGGCCGCTCCCACCCACACGGCGCCCAACCCGCCTCCGCCTCGCTCCTGCTCCCGCCCCGCCCTCCTGGCGCTTCTAATCCCGCCGCGTGCCTCCCATGGGCGCGCCAAGGAGTTGACCACTCCCTCTTGGTGAAGTTTAACGCACGAGCAGGTGTACAGAAAAAGAATACTACTTTATTATGCAACGATTAATCGTTTAATATTTTTAAGGCATCACGAGAGCTTATTGGAGTAAAAAGATGTATTCAGCATAGCGGGTATTAAATTTCGAAAGATGAAGACGTAAGTCAATATAACAGTTTTAAGTAACATTTTAAATGCCCATATAAATAAATGGGCATTTCATCTCGCCGGACCGGCAGTTTACACCAACAGCATGATAAATTCCATTGCTTTTACATAACATGTTTATTGTTTTACTTGTGTACTCTTGAGATGTCTTAACATGAAAGAGTTATCGAGTTTATTTCCAGAGTTATCGAGTTCAAACACCACAATTGTTAATGGCAAAAATATGTTTACCAACAAGTCGAGCAATAGAGAAAACTAGGCGGGTGGAATATTACATTTTTATAGCTGTTTTTATTACAGAATCTTTTTCATTTTTTTACATTCCTTAATTTATAAGAGCTAGCTGCGAACATACTGTGACAATTTTCATTGAGATTCTGTTATCATCCCTTAGGTCGTTTAAATTTTGCATTCGTTAGTATGGTATGCTCGCAATGGAGTAAGAAGGCTGATAACTGTATCAATAGACGATTACTGAAATGTGCAAATCCAATATTAGTTTGGATCTTGATTTTCAATTTTTTATTTTTATTTTATTATAGCTTATTTCACGGACAACATATGCATAATTTATCGGGGATTCAAAGTATATCCTGAAATGATAGAAAAATTCGCTTTACATAATGTGATAATTATTGCATCATGAACGAAGACCTCCAGCGGGGTAAAGGTCACAAGATAAAGAATATCTTTACAGAGAAGCTTTGGGTAAAAAAAATTGCTGCAGTAGTTAAGACAATGTGTTGAAATTAACGGTTTTTGCCTAACATTCCCACTCGAGAGTAAAGAACAGTAGTATTGAAGTAGCTCTAGGAATGCACATCCGGCTTAGAGAACGCCAGCTACCATCAAACAATACCTCAATTCAATACTTTCTCAAGCGTACTGGGAAAGACATCAAGCCTTCGAGTACAACCGGAGGCGATGCCAAGAACGTCAGCATCTCGAGTACTAATCGCGTACACACAAACCTTTCAACATCGCGACAGAACGTGTGGTGAAACAATCCGCGAGTTGGCGGGCCTGAAAAACAGGGTCAATCATATTCGCCGCCCAGACAAGCGTCGAATCTCTTCAGGTTCCGCTGCCGTATCCCAAGCAGAATCGTGGCGACGGGCGCAGCATACTCGCAATGGTCGGAGAGTGGAGAGTGTGTGGGAGTGGGCGGGGTGATTCCTTGACCCGGGACCGCAGTGTCGCCTGCGCAAACGGCCGCACCCGCTTGGCTGCAGCCTCGGCTCTGGCGTCCGCCTGCCAAAGAAGGACCCTACTACGGATGAGACATACATGTTGAGGTTTTCAAAACCTTGTTGTTACAGAAAAATAGATGTTTAAACATTGATACGTTAAAGCCGATGTTTTTGTAATCGATGTTTTGTTTGAGAATGAAAAATTTTAATATTCATAATTTGGTGAAAGTTAAATATATTTGAAATCCTAACTAACGGCACCATTGCCTGCTGGTGTGTTTCTATTATGTACATCGAGCATCCATTGTTCTTAATATATTTTATCTTAAGTTTTCTGTAAAATTAATTAGTAACTAATAAACACGACCACTGTGAAATTAAAATGTGCTGCGTCCGAATTTAATGTTAAAGGTTGTTAAATGACCTTTCAATCATCGAAGTTAAAAAAACATCGATGGATTTTGGTCGATGTATCGATGGTTTAATTTTGAATATAGATTTTAGTTATCGACGTCGCTTCACTGGTCCCTAGGCGGCAACTATTCTTTTTCAGTGAATGTAAGAAGTAACGCTGCAGATGCAAGCTATGGAAAAAACTGAACAGTCCTTCGAAAGTTCTTTGAACCGTGGTATGATTAGTCTGCTCAGTTGCCGCACGTTAATTCAAGTGAATATTTATTGATTAATTATGTTGTATATAAAGAAGTTTGGGATACTTTCTAACTGGTTATGCTCGTTGCAATATGAAATACAAGGTCATGACCTCAGAATAATGATTTCAACATCATGTTTTCTAAAATCAAGAATTTTAAACTTTTCCCCCTATCGCGTTTTTCGGACGTCGAGCGCGAACATTGATTGATTGATTGATTGAGATTCCGGGCGCGTCAACTGCTAAGGTCATTGGTCCTGCACGGGTAGTGCATGTTTTTTGCCCAGGAGTTGTGATATTGTTCCGCTGGATGACGAGATTCGGCGCTGACCTGTCGTCGGCTAGCGAGGTTTTCCTCAACCAGGTATCTCCCACCAGCGAGCACCATCCCAGTCTAGACAAGGTGTAAGCTCCCAACAGGTCTCCCGGCATGTGTGGTAGTGTAGTGCATGCAAGTGTAAGTGTGTGTAAGGAGTGAGGATAGGACAAGGAATAGGAAGGAAAGATCACGCGCGGCCCGTGGTCCGTTTGTTAGGGTACTGCTCCGACATTCGCCGCGTGTTGTTAGGAGAAACCACTGAAAACTAACGATCAGAGCAGCCGGCCGCTGGTTTCCTGCTCCAGACAGCGGCTGAATTCGATCTAGCTCTCTTTAGAGTCGAAAATCCTGCCACCGTCAGGACTCGAATCCGATTCCCTCCCGGTCAAAGGCATCGCAGAGACATCAGCTAGTCCGAACTCCGTACGACACGTTTTTAGGCGGGCGAGTCCGAACTTCGTACGACACGTTTTTAGGCGGGCGAGTCCGAACTTCGTACGACACGTTTTTAGGCGGGCGAGTCCGAACTTCGTACGACACGTTTTTAGGCGGGCGAGTCCGAACTTCGTACGACGACGCGTTTTTAGGCGGGCGAGTCCGAACTTCGTACGACGCGTTTTTAGGCGGGCGAGTGCGAGCTCCGTGCCGCGATGCGAGTGAGCGGCGGCGGCGGGCGATGGCGGCCGACGCAGCGTCTGCGCCGTGGTGCAACGCGGTGACGCAAGCGGTCCAGATCGCCCCCAAGTGTCGGCCCCTCGCGAGCTTTCACCGTCCGATTCCGAACCGGTCTCGCGCCCACCACAACGCCGCACCGCACCGCGCAGCGTTTGGATTCCGTTCCGAGACGAACCGCCCTCATCCATACTCCGCTGATGCCGAAGAAACCTATCTGAGGAGGAGAATCGAAGAAGTGGAGGGGCATTGAAGTAGCGCCATGGTTCAATGCACTACTCTGTGAACTCACCATCTAACTTCTGGAATCTTGTTTCCTTCCATTGCATATCTCGAAAATGAAGAGAAAATAAACAGAACGAAGGTATGTCAAAATCATAAATCCATAAAGAAACCTGGGAGTATATTCCGCAACAAATCCTCCCTTTGAGTATTTCGGAAACAACGATGAAAGAAAAAAGGTGTTGTTGTCAACATTCCAAATTTGTATGGAAATTGAACTTAAGCAATTACCTCTACTAAGCTGCAATGCAACAGCACATCAGTAAATACCAGTCACGAATTTACATTTTCTGCCACTACAGTCTTCTCTACTTATTTCTTTCGCATTACCGCAGTGTATGACGTATTCAAATTTCGCTACGCCTTCACTCCAACAACAGAACTGACGAGGTGGTACTCAAATTACACGCCCATTACCTCCCTCGCCTTATACGGTCAGAGCCCGAAATCCGTTCTGTCCATAGAGAGCCAATATCTAGCGTTGCTGGCGTACCGCAAGGTCGCCGTTTGAGGTCAGCTGGAGCTCGGTGCGGCCAGCGGGCGGCTTAGGCGGCGCCTGACCTGGGGTCAGGGCCTCGCACGTGGGCGGGCTGCGGTGCGACCGACGCACCACCACCACCAACACAACCGCCGCGCGCCGGGGCGGTGCGCGCTGCGACAGCACTGACGCTGCCTGATCAATACGCCGACCGCCCTCGCCCCGCCCCCGCCCGCTGGAGCTATCGGCGCCCGCGCTCCTTCCCGCGCAGCCTCCTCTCCCCCCCTTTCCGCACGACCCGCCCCCTCCGGGTCTCAGGCACTCGGCGCCGCCGTGCCCCAATTTCCGCTACTCTGCGTTACGCCTGCCATACAGACCACCAAATCCATCGTAAACGCAACATCTACACTTCGACCCATGGCAGCTCGTCGGCTGAATGGAGGAAGTGCTTCTACAAGAATAAATTACCACAAAAATGGGGCAAATTTTAATAAAGAAGATTCGTATTAATACTGTTTATATGCTTTAAAGCCACTCTCTCTACCGTTCGGGAGTTCATGTCTTTCTTTCCATGGTCTTATGCAAGGCCGCCCCGGGACGAGTTCACCGTATTTGCTACTTCTGTTACGCTAGAAGAATGATTCAAGGTCTTCGCAAAATATCTTCACCTCTTAAGATGCCACAATATAAAAGTATTCAGTAGCTTTTGAGAAACTCTGGTATACGTTTATCACATTGGCACTTCTGTATCTTCTACTTCTCTGATTAAATCAAGTAAAATAATTCAATCTTGTATTTGCGCATGTGCTCTTGTGTGTGTGTGTGTGTGCGCGGAAGTACTGTAATTAATTTGCTTAATCTGATATTTCAGTCTTGTACCAAGTTTCTCGAAAGTGTTTTAGTTCTTATTGAGAATCTTATTAAAAAAAATATTTCAGAAAGTGGAGTAATGAAGAATTTGTTATATGTAGATTTACTCAATTTTTTCTAACTGAAGGAATTCTGTCAATCCGTGAGCAGGAACAAAAAAAGGTGTCAGCACTTTATGAAATATCTTCATTCACAAAAATCACTAAGTTAGTAGATCATTCCCATCTTCTGCGGCACGAGATTGCAAACCCGTCGCCCTCAAAAGAATCCATATGTAACAAACTTCTTAATATAATTTTATCATAATCATTATCAGCAAATGTTATCAACATCATGCTTGTAAGCTGAAAAATCTGATGAAATGAAGTGCAAAACTGCGAACTAACCAATTCTAATAGCAGTTTTCCATTAAGTAACGGTAAATTTAACAATTTCTGTCCACAATATTCTGTGCGTTTGCTTTTCTTCTTGCAGTCTGCGAACCGTTAACAATGAACTAATCGGCATCATGTTCTCGTTAAACCATTAAATTACGCGTACACAACGCTGAAAAAACTGCGGAGAGGCTCAAGGCAGACAATTATAGAAGAGGGTGCACTGGAAGTTGCTGAATTCATGCAACTTAATTTTGTTTCGCGTTGCGCAATTGACCTTTACGAGATAACGACGCTCAAACGCCTGACCAAGCTCGAACAGACCGCACTTGCCTCTGGTTGGGAGAAAAAGCGGGACGCGATGTGGCATAGGCCTGTAGTATCTGAATGGAAGTGGAATGCAATTTGATGCTATTTGTGTCCGAATCGCCGGGAATTTTGGGTCAGCTGATATTGCGGAATCGAACCGGTTGTGAATACAAATATGGAACAAGGAAAACAAGTCGACACTATGCTCCACATTAGATCCTTGATGAAGTTGAAAAAAATGTTCCATTTAGGATATTTCAGATTGGAAGACATTTCATTTAAAAAAAAAGGATTTTCACTAGAATCCACGGAGAAAACTGTTAAAAAATCAATGCTTTCCGGTTTTTATTTAGAAAGTGAATCGCGAAAATATATCTGTCGTTAAAATTCACTATACCGAAGCTAATTTTGACAGTCAAGTCGCAACATAAACTTCGTTTACATTACCAACAGTAATTTCATAAGAAATCCAAATAATATTGTTATTTCAGCACCGCAAGCGAAGTCTGAATCAAAACCGGAAAAGTGAAGTTCGCTCGCCGGGGACGCTCTGGACCAGCAAGAGCCGCTGTGAAGCCGCGGGCGCCGTCAGAGGGCAGCAGGGTTATCGCGGCGCCTGCACTGGCCCGTGCCAGGCGCTACGCCTTCTCCGTCGTCGCCATGAATCTCGATGTCTGTTACACACATTACACGTCATCACACACAACGGGTATTTCAGTGTTTCGCAATCACTAAAATGCTCTGCTGAAAGTTCTTAAAAGTTCAATTTTTTCTCAAGTTGTCTCGTATCTTCACGTACAAACCATAAATAAAGAAGTAAAATTAAATAAATACAGAGTGCGTACTCAACACCTCGGTGTGAGGGTTTGATTCGTCCTTAGGCTTGTCCCTGTACTTCCGTATGCGTTTTGTAACAGAAAGTCGTCTAGTGACCCCACCATTGTCGTGTCCAGAAACGTTTTAATGTCTAGTTATAGCCCGCTGGTATACCTAACGCATGTTAGAGATCGAAGGTCGAGAGAACCGCTCTAAATTCCATAAAACACACACATAGATTTTACCTCCAGTGAACCCAAATGAAAGTGATCTCTTTTTTTTAAACCACCTCGATTTTCATCCATTTGATGTAATAGTGTACGAGTATCTTCACAAAGAACGACGATAAACAATTTTTTGGGGCACATCGATTCAGACCTGTACTGCGATTTATTAAAGTCACTGACAGGTCATCAGCTGATACGGTGTCATCCAATCGGAAGCTTACACGCCACTAGTGACGTCACGGGTGGCGTTGAACCATCCGATTGGATGACACCGTAACAACTGATGTCAGAGACAGCTCTGAATAAATTCAAGTATACGGATGTTATTCGAGTGTTGAAGAGGGAGTGGAAGTGACCCATAGAGCGAACGCGATGGGTGTGGGTGGGGATGGAGCGAGGGAACGACAATGTCAGCGCAGGAAATTCTCGGAGGCGTCGCGACGGCGCTTAGTTAAATTAATTTCGTCGTTTAGCGTTTCCCAAGGCTACGGCTTCCGGCTTCCCGGTCCGCGAGTCGGTCCGTTCGTCGTGCGAAGTGAAAGCCCAGTTGCCGCTCTCACAATGAATCATTGCCGCGGCGCCGAGCATTCCGAGTCAACCTGTCTCGTCAGTTAAGCGACTCTTGGGGGCTCTTCTGCCTCTCCAGCTATTCAAGCAGAGCGCTTCCGTTTCACTGTCGACCTTTCTGTTTCGCTCGCATTGCTTTCGCTCCATTTTGCGTTCCAGAATACGGGATCGTTATTCATAAGAATGTAGCTTTGCGGTGACGTAAGATGTGCAGAGTCACGGGGTATTTACAAATACGAAAGTGCCGGGGCTGCGTGGTTAGAGTAATTCCTTCCCATCCCGCGGAAATAACAAGTTTCTCTCTGGGTGCTGGCTTCACTTAGCCTTTATTCTCTAAAAGAATCGCAAGTCAAAAAGGAAAGTTGCAAATACGCGTATGTAATTTCGCTGTTAAGAGAAAAAGACGAAGGAAATTGCAAACAAATAGGATATTATTTCTTTCCATTAATTTTACATCATTTTCCACCTTTAAAAGTACGAAAACAGACGCCCCACATCACACAGTAATCCATCCCTAAATTCATCAGTAATCCAACACCCAAGATGTTGTATCACCACAAAACAATATACCTCCGCGATTTCGTAATACGTTTGAGTGAAGTGGTGGTGCTGCAATAGGAGAGAGAAACACTCCACTAACGCTGTGTATTTTCGCACCTGTCAGAGGGACCGGCCAGCAGCAACTCCATGTTTATTGTTTGACTCCTGTGTATGAATCATCGCGCGATGCGGGACGCTCCTGGTCGCCGAGCCACTGCGGCGCGATGCGATGCGCGTTTGTTTACACACCGCCAGCAGACGACTGGGCGTGAGGTAGCAGGGGTCGCCGTACTTTCTTGCGAGCCGCGTTCGGCGAGAAAAATTCTCTTGAGCTATGTACCTTCTTTAAATAAAACAACCTGTCGAATAAAAGTTGTATCGTGTGATTAAATTCGGTTTTGGATAAAAAATTCTAAAGCAAGTATGTGGTATCGAATGAATAAATTACGAAGTAAAAGATTCGTGAAATTTCCCTGCACGAATCACATAAACGTACTAAGACTACACAGTACAATGTTCTTGAGAAGTTTGAAATCAAACTTGATAAAAATAGGAAAAATATTATGCAGAAATGTCGAACTCAGTCCCTGATTTTCGTTAACCATACTTCTTTTCGTCGACGATATTCCCTCGAAATTTCACAAGCCTGAGATCTTCTCATATACGGAAGTATGGACCTTTTCTCTGTTCGATCAACATTCGTTTAGGGGTTGGTTCAGCTTTGGATACCCCTTAAGAGGTCCACAAAGTCAGGCAGCGAATCTCTACAGCTACAGAAGCAGCATCGAAAGCCCGAAGTCCAGATGCGCTCATTCACCCTCGATCGCCAGTAGGGGGCGTGGTAGGCGCTGACGCGAGCTCTGACGGAAGTCAGCAGGGGCCGCAGTCTTGGGGCAAGCGATGGTTGAAGCGATCAAAGCATACCAATCAAAGAGCCAGAAATAGAGCGGGTTTTGGGTTACAAACAGAATCGTCCGCATTCTTCAGACGCCGCGACTCGAGAGTTCACGGCTTCAAATGTCTCAGGATACGTTATGGTTACCTAACCGCGTAAATAATTGTAATTTTTGAATGAATTTTTGAAAAAAGTGGTAAATAAATTGTGATAGCACGAATTACCAACTGAATAAAGTTTCTTTATACATATTTATGTATTTTGAACATTTGATACTTCTCATTTAGACCAATTTTAAAAACGTAGCGGATCCATTTCTGTGGAATTTTACGATTCGTCAGTTTCTCCATAGCGTTATCTTCAAATGTACCCACAGTGCATCTCAAGTTTTCAATATCCTAAGCAACACATTTTTTCCGTCTATTAGGACAACACAAAATTAATGTGTTGAGACGGGAATTCAAGGGCACTAAAGTTATTATTTTAAATATGGACAAATCATACTCCTCAACATAGAAAGTATAACAAAGAGAGAACATGCTGAATTAATATTTTCATTCTTAAAGATTTCGAAGAGATTTACTTGCAGAAACTCTTAAACATCTCTCTTCAACAACAGTATCACGTTGACACTTTTTTGAAACGCGCGAATCGTTTTTACGATTACTTTACAAACTTAGGAGTACGAAAACGATTTTGCGAGCGTTGAAAGCGAGGCGACAGAAAGTGGCCTGGTTGCCACTTTTTAGAGGCGACGACGTTGGGTTCTCTTCCGCGCCCCCGCGGCTGCCTCTGCAACTACAAAGCAACGCGCGCGGCGAGAGAACTTTCTCGCGCACGCAACTCGCACGGAGTGCCCGCGGTCGGGCACCGCCCCACGCGCCCTCGCGGCAAACACGGGTGATTGCGGGGGCGGAAGCCAAGTTTTACTCGGAGGGAGGTGGTATAGAGGAGTTACTCTAACAAGGGACCAATTTGATACGTCGGGAAACATGAATGGCACGAAGGACGATGACATTGCAAGAGATAGTGATGTAGACACTCACAAATGAGCAAAAGTAAATGAACCCAATAAGGAATTCAGTGCAAACATGCAGTTTTGTCGCAAAGAATAGTCATGAAGTAGCTGTCAAAGTACTCCCTTCTTACAGTAATCTTTCTATATCAAAGGTTGTGTGGTCAGGGACCAACTTCGCGCTCCAGTTCTTCATTTTTGACTTCATCTTGTGTGTGTGCTTTATCGATTGGTAAATGATTTAGTCTAAGTAAGAAATGCAAACGATAAATTTTCACGTTGGAAAATAACTCCAACCTAATGTCTATTGCGACGTTACTGTTTACTCAGATATTAGGGACGAGAATAGTTCAAAACTTTGATGATAACGGCTTTAAATGATCGTGAGATCTTATGTACGACCGTAGCAGCAGTGTTTTTTTTATATTTACAAAATGAGACAGGGCTTTGAGATTCTTTATAGTATGATCATATTTTTTGTGATAACCTTTCTATTTGATGTATAAATATTAGAGGAAGTCCTAAAACACAAAACAATGAGGATCTACAGAGCCTAAAATTCCAGGCAGTTAAATTCCTCGATATTCTCTCTATTTTTGAAGACAATCAGATACAATAGAATATTAAAAAAGCAAAGAAGATAAAATCATTTACTTTATCTTTTCCTAAGAATGCAATTCTCCCTGCCTCATTTCAAGTTGTGAGGCTGTGAAGGTCCTATTCATTATTAGAACGCGTTTCGAATATTCTGCAAGCAAATGTGCAGAACCTTCACACCATCTCGAATACGCTCTTCGCACCTCCTACGTCCATGACAGCTGTAGGCTGCCTTCAGAGGAGAATGCCAAAGGAAGACCCCAAAAGCGAGGGTGAATTCGCCTCCCAGCCAAGGACGCGACGGGTATAACATTATCATACACTGTGGCACCCCGTCAGGCAGCACACCGTTGCTGGAAGCTTCTCCGGAGCGCGAGCGCGGTATTCGCACGGCGCCGCGCCCGCCCTCGCCCATCGCGGGTGCCGGGGCGCCGGGCCAGGTTCGATCGGGCGGGCCGCCAAGGCCACCTCCGCCCACGCCCACACCCACGCCCGCGCAGCGTCCCGCCCCGCCCCCCGGCGCTGCATTAAAGATGCGCTCGCATCCGCGCTCCCTGAACGGCACGCGATGGGGCGGCGCCGGCGCCGACGACTCACCCCGGTGACCTCACCGGCTGAAATAGACCGCGCCGAACTGTTCTATGATGCACCGCAAGAAGGAAACGATGCGTCAATAGAGTATTGGTGTACGGTAACGTGGCATATTCTTTGATTTAAACATAACTGCACTTGACGTAAATTAGCTGTTACGATGTCATGCAATAGGGAGGTTGAACGTCACCGTAGGGACGTATAAGCTCCCGATTGGATGACACCTTAACAGCTGATTTATGTCAAGTGTCAGCTCTAAATAAATCTAAGTATGGTACAAAAGAAAAAAATTGATCGAAAGTTTCCCTTACTTTGAGGTGCACCACAAGGTTGCAAAATGTACACTTTATCTTTTTAATAACAATGAAATATGAACCCAAGAGAAATAAACTCGGAAAAATTACTTTTAAATATTTCGTAACTGTTACAAATCTCATGAACAATGAAATATTAAAAAGTAGCACCATACGTCTTTTAAATAGAGTAAACACAAAGGAGTGGCTCTCCTTGGAAAGGCATTATGCTTCTCCGATTCTTCCATAATGCATCATGCTACATTGCACCATCATACAGACGGTTCATCTCATGAAAACCACATGAACATCCGGCAATTATCGCATCAAGAACGCACCCCTTCCTCCGCAGAAACGAGCCCGGGGGCCGTTGAAAAAAAGTATCGGGTTTCGACTCGCCGGTCCCAAGAGTTCCCACGAGCCGCAGCGCGTTCTCCGCCCGTGCGTCCACGCACGTTATCGCATTAGCGGCGCGTGCCACCGCGCACGCAATGAATAATTGCGTGCGTCCCGTCGCGGACTAACCCTTGAAGGGGGTTTAATGGAGTTTTATTGTTCCCGAGCGGGTGATCCGCAGAAGGCGGCCGCCAGGGGCGCCACCGTCGTCGAAGAGAGGCAGCTTTCGAGAAGAGGATTGCTACTCGTGTGAAGCGAACAGGCCATATGTCGACCGGGGAGAGGGGGAGACGAGAGCGCCCTGCTTGGGGCACAGGATGTCGCGGTCGTGTTTGATGAGGGTGCGTTATCTCTCTGTCCAAGTTTCAGATGTTTCGTCAACCTCCGAACTATTTTAGCCGTCACTGATAACTACGTGTGTGTATCCCATAATCAGCACTAAATGTATTTTACAAAATGATATGGAATGTAATTTGATGTATCTCTCCCAAGTGTTTATTATTAACTACGATTTTGTAATAGGACTGAAATTTGAACCTTTCAAATCAAGGTTGTTTGGCGACCGAGCAGTTTTATCAAGATACACAAAAGCAATGAGAATTCATTAAGAATTTACTTCACTTTATTGAAAGTGTGATTTGTTCTAGTCAGTCACAAAAGTATATTTATATTATTATTATTATTATTATTATTATTATTATTATTAAACCTACGAATAAAATATAATTGTACCTATCGTTTAAATTGTCGCACAGAGCGATTAAAGACGACTGAATAAAAATAACTCAATGAATCGGCAGTTTCTTTATAGAAAGGAGAAATGCTCTCACCACAAGGTGCCTGGAAAAGAACAAGATTGCTAAAGAAATGTAAGGTCACTATAGCACTTGCAAGCATTCCCTCGAGGAATTTTTTAAAATCTGAAATCTGCATTTTGTAAACAGGAAGACTGTTGCTTTTAAAAAGTTCTTTCCTTCTCAATCGTTTCCGGATACTGATTCCCGCACACTCGCGTACTTAAGAGTCCACTTAAGACGGTCAACGGGTTGCAAACGAAAGAAAGCATACGGTATCGCGGTCACGAAACACGACTATCCTTCGCCTGTTTTTGAAAGTAATACCTCCGAAAGAAATTCAGGAAATCTAGAAGGAATGTCTATACAAGGATTTGGCATAATTACACCACTAAGAGAGATCGATTGATTTTGTGATGTTGCGGATACAGTGTAAATGAAACTCTTATTGTGGTAATCTAGGGTCGGCCGCGTTATTCCACGAATAGAGTAAGTACATATTTCCTAACCTACTTTACTTGCAGATTGAATATTCACCGAGTGATCGAACTACTTGCATTTTAAACCCTGTGAATTGCAAGACTGGCGTGCGGAATTCCATGCGCGTGGCGCCACTTGGGCCTGTCCTTTTATGAAACGCGCGAGAGGTGGTCGCGCCCTGTAGAATGGCCCACGGCGCAGCGTGCAGAATCGTTCCGCGGCGCCGCTGGTTGCGAAAGCAGCAGCCACCTGCAGCAGCAATGACGGCGGCGGAGGCGGCGGCGGTGCTAATGGTGATTGTGATGCTGATGAAGTGGTAGTGGTGGTGGCAGCAGCGTCGGGCTGGGTGGAGGCACTGGTGGCGGTGGCGAAGGTGGAGGCGGTGGCGAAGGTGGAGGCGGTGGCGAAGGTGGAGGCGGTGGCGAAGGTGGAGGCGGTGGCGAAGGTGGAGGCGGTGGCGAAGGTGGAGGCGGTGGCGAAGGTGGTGGCGAAGGCGGCGGTGGTGGTGGTGGCGGCGGCGGCTTGATAACACCGGGCATGCCAACAGCTAAGTTCGTTAGTGGATACATGTTTTTATCCCGGGAGGTGGCGGTGGTATATTCCCTATGGATGGTGAGATTAGGCGCCGACCTACACGTCGGACTGTGAGGGATTTCCCTCTGAAGGTATCTCCCCAGTCGAGTCAAGCTCTAAGCTTCAGACATGTGTAGTAGTATAGTGTATGTGGTGTATACATATATAAGAGTGTGTGTTCGCGACAGGAAAAGATAGGACAGAAGAGGGAAAGGAAAGATCGCACGCGATCCGTGGCCCGTTTTTTAGGGTACTCCTCTGGCTTTCTCCTTGTACTGATCAGAGAAATCGAGGAAAAACCCACGTATTAGAGCAGCCGGCTACTATATACATTCGTACGGGTTATGTTTGCGGGGAGACTGCCCGTAGGCAGTGTTCCGCACCCGAGTTTCGACCCAGGCTTCCTTCGAAGCCTACCCTCGACGCGGGTCTGGTGACTTATCTAAGCAGGCGCACCCCGTGGGCAAGTCCCGTCTGCGCCGGCTACTAGAATTTGACTTAGCTATGTAGCTAGTGTCGAAAATTCGCCACCGTCGGACTCTTAAGTCGAGGACCTTCTGGTCTGCATAGCTGTAGAGACAGCGGTAATACTGGCTTTGTGTTACTCTCAGCGAGTTCAGTGGTGGTGGCGGCGGTGATGTGCCGGTGGAGAAGGCGGCAGCGGTTGTGGTGGCGGGAGGGATTGCGGCGGAGGAGACTACCGCTACGCGAAACTCCGCCGTCATCGCGTTGAATGGCGTGTGGCAAGAGCACTTGTACTTTCGCGGGCCATATCAAAAGCCATCTCGACCTTATTGTCGGCGTCGCTGTCTGCGGCTGCGGTCAGCTGAAAGGGCAGAGGCGCAGCCCCGCGGTGGACCATTGCAACTCCACCCCGTTCAACGCTTGGGGCACCACGGAGGGGAAGCTGATGCCAGACGAGGCGGTCGCTATGAACTGCACGGTGTAACATGCCCGTTGCTTCGTTGATTTGCTGAAAGAAAAGTATACGTGATACACGGTTTGTAGAGGCGACTTCGGTTTGAGGTCATAATTTTTGGAAAATCGATGTTGCTCGAATTTGTTATTTTTCTTTAGGGAACATTATACAATGCAGAAAGAGAAAGAGGTATAGCGGTGAAATCTTCAGACAGAAATTTAAACTCAGAAAAAATCATGATGTTCAGAAGGTTTAAGTAGGTATTGTAACGTTTTCCCTGACTTTGGCCCGTTAAATAAGCTTTCATAAAAGGCTCTAGAAAATACAATGCTTACATGAAAAGAAAATCAAGAAGCCACACGGAACTGGTAGTTGCCGCGAAGATTACCGGCATCCGAAATCAGGCACGGCTATTAGTCTTCAATGATGTAACTTAACATGTGATGTAAGTACCTCTCACGCGAAAGCTCAAGTTTCTCTTGTATACAAGCTACCCGCAGCTGTCGAACCGATATAATCCTTCCTTATGCGACCGAGAAAATAAGTTTCAGCATAAAGACGTATACATCAGGCGACGCTCCTTTGAGTCTAAGAACCCAGATCGCAACACACAAGAGGTTCGTAGTGCGTCGGGCTGGCCCTTCAAGTGCAGCCCGCGTGGGGGACATTCACGCCGTGGAGGGCTGCACTCGGCGCCACAAAGGCGAAGGTCTACAAGCAAAGCGCTTAGTGGTTCGTTTACCGCGCAGGGACCTCCCGGTTCGGTTCCCAACGAGACGAATCGCCCGCGCGTCATCGCGAAGGGGTTGATCGCCGCCCCATTCACGTCAGCCCTTCGCTGGAGCGAGCGGAAGGGGGCGGGGCCGGAACGGGTAGAGGAGGCGGAAGAAGGGAGAGATGAAATTTCACGTGGCGGGACGAAGTGGAGTGGGATCGGGTGCGGGGCGGGGCAGGGTGTGGCGGGGAGGGGCGGGGAGGTGCGGGGAGGGCGGGGTTGGGCAGGGTGCGGTGCGGGGCGGGTGGGTAGGGGGGCGGGTCGGAGGGGAGAGGGCGGTCCAGCGCGGCGGGGTATGGATGAGGAGTGGGACGCAGCGTGTGGTCGCGAGGCGGAGTGGGCAATGCCGCGGGGTGTCCGTAGGCAGGGCCTTGCGTGCGAACAGGCAAGGGGACAACGCACCCTGGGGTGAATGACGATTGCAGATGGACAAAGGTCAAGAAATTATTATAATTGGGTTTCCGAACAAAGGGCGCTTAACTTTCAGCCCACCGATTCTCAGTCTGAATGAAATTTTCCGTTAGACCAAACAATTGTCAGAAAGAGTCTGCCCGCCGAATAGTAAATATTAAACAATACTCTAAGACTGCATGCTGTCGATTTCTTTTCAACATTACGAGTGTTCGTCAAAGATGAACAATAGATCAAAGAATAACTCACGCCACAAATGAACAGACGAATGACGGCATGTGAAACTAATCACACACACAATTCTCGCCAAATCTCTGAACTGTCTAGGAAAATAATGAAATATTGATTTTCTGTGAGAGGTTTTCAGAAATGCAATAACATAAATTAACTTCTGAAATTCGCGGTAATATAAAAGATAAACAATGTTTGCAGACGTTTCAGTTAGTATTTTAAGATTAATTACAATTTTCGTAAGAATACAATACTTAGATGCCTAAATGAAATGGGGTGAAAATTAAATTTCTTAAAAGTAATGTCAAACTCCCTCCAATCGTATTTTGCCCTCCAACTGCTGGGATTCCTCCCAGTGCGGGGCGGGGCGGGGCAGCTGGGCCGGGACAGGAAGGCCCCAGGCCCGCGCGGGGGCCCAGGGGGCGCAGCTGCGCCGGCGGAAGTGGCGTTTACCTGTGCAGGGGGCGCTGGCGCTGGCGGCGGCGCAGGCGGCGGCGGCGGGGGCGGGGGCGCAGGCCATCCCCTGCGTGCGAGGTGGCCCATGCGAGCGCCCATGGCTGCGCGCGCGGCGCCGGCGGAGCTGCGTGAGCGGACGCGAGCGGATGCAGGCGGTAAAGGGGGAGGGCGCGAGACGGCGCCAGCCCGACAGGCGGGCGCTGCGGGGAGCGACGGTCTGCGAGACTTTCGGCGAGGGGCAGAGCGCCACAAAGAACGACCCAAAAAGTTTGGATTTCGAATTTTTACTCTCTTCAACACACCTTTGCTAGATTTTTATTTCATCTTTTATTATATTTTACATTTTTTGTGAATTGTTACCAATTTTTACAGTATCATTATGTATTACTGTATCATATTATGTATGTAAGTACGATATTATTTTATTCGTTGTATTCTGAGGAAATGTAGAGCAAAACTCTAATCATAAGCTTTTCTCGACAAGTATGAAATGGTTCTATACCATCCATGAGAATCCGCGTTGGTTTCCATTTGCCTTCCATTCCACACCCTCAAAATGAAACAGTTCACGACACACGCGCGAGATTCAAAGCAAAATCCCTAGGCAAAACCATCGACGTGCCAGGTAGGTAGAAATAATAATAAAACGAAAAATATATGAACTAATATTTGCAGCAGTCAGAAATAAAGTACAAACAATAAGCAAACAACTGGACGTAATGTATGTTCATGGGGCTCGTTTTTATCGAAGAAAATGGTTTCATGAAGGGAATCCCTAGAGAGAGAACTTACTTTTCGAATAGAAGATAGATTATTCAACGAGATGGGAGTTGAAGAAATACATGGATATCTCTGAAAGACGTTTGATCGACGAGTAAAACTAAAACAAATAATAAATGGATTATGATTGATTATACAGCGGAGGAGAAGAGAGAGAGGAATCAAGACGAGGGGAAAGACTCTGCTGAACACCCGTGAATTAAATTTGAAATCTTTTTTACATCGACTAACTGCAAATCTTGATCTTGTAAAGGTCAAAAGATGTCTATATAGTTTCACTATTGTCTTTATTTATCCCATCACTAGTGGCCCACACCACTCCATTCACATTCATCACATGTGAGCCTTTTTCTTTCTTCCTTTCTCCACCGGAGGAGAGATTTAACAAGATAAACGGCGCTACCATTTCAACGATTTACTACGTCAGAACCAGCCTAAGAAGCGGGGAGCGAAATCTAGATAGAACAGTTGTATGACACCGCAACCTTAATACGCAGCCCCCAGCCATTTTTTACTCCATACGAACGGGACGGCTCCACCCACCCAGCCGACAGCGGGAACCGGTTCGGTTCCGCCGGCGAGCAGAACATGGAACAGAAATTGACAGCCCCGCCCCTTCTCCCCACGTTTCGATGCTGCGGGGTGCAGGACATATGCAGGCCCCCCTAATATCTCGCCGGGATTACCGCGGCCTGCATACTCGGGGGATGGCTGCAACTGCGGGTAGGACTGCAATCGTGCCATTAGAAGAGGGGAAGCAAACTGCGATAAATATGGAGTGGTGATGGTGATGAAGGGAGTATTAGAGCCTGTAAGGACTGGAGAAAATAGAGCTAGGGGAAGAGAGAATACAGAAAAAACGGCAATAATGTGGCGAGAGACATTAGAGGGACGCAAGAGGTTGGAATTGTTCTAAGAGGGACTAAGAGTCAGCGGGTTAGTAGTAGGCACGTGACCGTACAGTGGAAGTAGGAATTCAGTGTGAATAGGAAGAACGAGGAAGACTAGTTGTGGAAGCGAAGGCGATAGTGATGGTGGGTGGTGGGAGGCAGAGGCGGAGGCGGAGGCAGAGGCAGAGGCGGTGGCGGTGGCGGTGGCGGTGGCGGTGGCGGTGGCGGTGGCGGTGGCGGTGGCGGTGGCGGTGGCGGTGGCGGTGGCGGTGGCGGTGGCGGTGGCGGTGGCGGTGGCGGTGGCGGCGGCGTGTACTCGCACGCGAGAATCAACAAAGCAACCATCTGCCGTCTGGCCACCACTGCCGCTGCCGCAGCTAACCGTCGCTCCGATTTAAATCCCAGACAAAGGGCGCCGCATGTCGGTGACCCCGTGCTGAGCCCTCTTGCTGCTCCGCACCAACCCTCGCCGTCGTCATCCGGAAGCCGAACTAGTTTCCCGTTGCACATCTTACGTCTTACAGTCATTATTATCCAGAATATTGGGCTGATGAACCACAATTACTTTTATACTTATGGAGTAGGCGTACTCAAACTTAATTCATGCAAACAATGTTAAAAACCGCCCGAGAAAAGATCACAGAAATGAAAAACCAACGGGAATAAAATTACTTTTTATTTCACTACAAGAAAGTGCAACAAAATATTATGCTGGCTTACAAATTAATTATTTATTCTAAGCGGGGTTTTCCGAAATATGTTCTTGTGAGTTGATATGTGCAAAATTTCATTTTGATTGGGTTACAGACCAACGCTCATGTTAAAATTGTTACGTTAAATGCCAGAAACACATTCTCGAAATCTTTAGAAGTTCATAGGAACGTACAAAGAATTTATTACGATCGAACATCGTTAGATATCTCGGTAATTTTCCTTCGGACGAGATTAGAACCGATATTAGAAGTGGGTGGCCTTCGACCAAGCAAGTCTAGACCAGAATTACTGCCGAGTGAAAGTCATTCTTTTCTCGCACATTAATCCATTGCATCGAGAAAATAAAACAAGAACTTCGCAAGCATTGAATGTACGTCAAGAAATAACACCGAACAGCAGGGAAACTGTTTTCCAGAATACACCCACAGCGGTCGAAACGGCAGGCCAGCAGACGATGAGACGTGGACAGCTGGCAGTAACATCGAAGAGGCCCACCCTCGAATATAAAGGACCTCTTAATGCACGGAGAGCGCGTATCGCACAAAAACACGCCGCTCCCAACTGTCAGAAGAAGTTTCCCCCTCGCGCTCACGCCGGTGGCCTTTCACTTGTTTATCCCGCCGGTTTCCCCCCAAATCTCATTTTCAACGAGTAAATCCCCGAAAAGCGCGCACGCGTGCGGAGACCGTGCGGGGCAGCGGAGGGGGCCAAGATCTCCAAGGGGAGGCTGGTCGGAGAACGACACGAGCGGACACGGCACAATGTACAACACGTGTGAGAGTGAATCTGGACTTAGGGAGAAATGCAGCATGGAGAATGCGATGACGTTAGTGAGAAGTGGAAATGGTGGGGACTGACTCAGACTGGAGGATACGATAAATGTTCAAGGACTAACGTCAGGGGGGTGGCGAAGAAAAGTTTGTATGGAACCAAATAGATGTGAAGAGGAAGGAATGAACTAAGACGTCAAAAACAGACAGGATCCACATGCAGGACCTTCATCAGTGTGTGGTGGACAGCCAGAACTGGCAATCAACAATTCAGAAAATTTGAAATGAAGTAAAACGAAATGACTGGGAATGGAGAGCGGAAAGGGGCACAGCAGTGCAAAGAAGTTCAACGAAGAGAGGATGGAAGAGAAGGGAACGAAGCTGTGACATGCTCCCTAAAGCATACGCAAAAACTACGAGAACATCAGGGCGTGGCAGAATGCGAACGTAGAGGGGAGAAACCGAACGCCTCGCATGAAACAAGGGCGCGCGCGTCTATTGTGAGCGGCCACGCCGCGACCCCCGCGTTCCGCCTGGTTACGCACGAGATTCCCGGATCCGGGCGACCGCTCTCCGGGAGAGGGATATTGAAATCGGCCGCCATCTGCGCCTTCCACTAATACGGCTGCCCAACCCCGCGCCCCCAACGCCAACGCAGTCTCTTCTAACTTCACCGTCACTTTCGCCGCACCAACTTCAGCGTCGTTGTCAAAGTCCGAACTAGGGATGCGACATTGTTTTAAAAACAGATGTTTTTATACCATTGATGCATTTAAAATCCGAGGTTCTGTGTTCGATGCTTTCACGTGGTTGATATTTTTAAATGGAAAAATGTACCACCATAACATTCCATCTCATTTTCAGATATCCGTATATTAAATATTCTTCAGACGAAAGTGACCAATGGCGAAAAATAAATAAAATTGAGTTTTCATCAATAAAGAAGCACTTCGTTTTATCAAATCAGATAAAGTTTCGTGAATTATCCTCATGATATTTTGACTTATTTGGGCAAATAAATCTCAATTACAAATTTATAAACGCGATCACTTTCAAATTAAATCCCCTCACGTGAACTTCAAGGGATACTTATCCAGTTTTAAACACCCCGAAGATTAATAACATCCATGGTTTGGTTTCATTAACACGTTTTGTTGTCAGCATCAACATCACGTTAATGTAAGCAATTTGTTTCCAACCACGCCCGAACTCTACGACAAGGCAGTTGCCTCCCTGGCTGCCGCTTCCTCTCCACAAGCCCCGGCCTCGCCGCCCGCCGCAGTTGTCGTTGCTGTTGCCACCGCCAGGCCACAGCTGTCGCACACGGCCCCCTGGGATGCGGAGGCCTCCCAGCAGCGGCGCATCAACGGTCGCAGCGGCGCGGCACAGAAATACCACTCGCTCCGGAGGGGGGCGGGGTCGCGTCGTTCCGTCGCGCGGACACGCGATTCTCGGATTTACGAGGCACGCCCCCGAGGCGGAAGACCGCAACGAACGGAGATTCAGAATTCGGTGATGTTACTCAACTTACTTTCGCGGCTGGATAGCCGGGTTATTTTTAGATGTGAACTGACGTTTGGCGTGAGTGATATCTGCCTACATTATTTTCAGTCGGCACGCACGTTCCGGGCATCAATTCTCGTTTGAAAGATGTTCTAGAGAAATAAAGTTTGAACGTGAAAACTAAAAGAATGCGTTATCTCGGCCTGATGAATAAATATTCGCATATTTTAAACGGAAGGGTAATGATTTGAAAATATTCAAAAAAAGTCGGTCTCTACTTGGAAATGTTGAAGTGGCACAAATGAATGCGGAGTACGTTGAACTATGCATGGAGTTCTTTGAAAGTGAACAAGTCATTTTGGACTTCGAAATACTTTAAGTGATGCAGATGAAAGAGAAGGACATCAAAACATTTTTTTATTAATATAATAAGTTCCAATGTCTTTTCCAAAGCTTTACATTCTTCGCTATTACAGTATGTTGTTTAAATTCTCGAACATGAAAACAATAGGCATATAGTAATTTTAGATTAGATTTTATTGTTAATTCTGCAATTAAGTATAGTAACTTGGTGGCAGAATATCTTAAATTTACATGCATTAAACTTACATTCACTAACAAAAATTAGAGGAATTTGAGGATAAATTTGAGGAAGCATTCTGGAACTAACCAAACCGGATTATCAGAAGATGTTATATTTAAACATATTTGACTTCGAAAGTTCTATTATGAAACATTCTCTATTAACGACAGTCATACCGTATGTATCACTAATTTTACCACTTCAAAAACCCGAGTCTCTCCGAAAACATGGGAGAAAGCGCACGCAATGTCCCTAGAACATTTTCCCCTACGCGAAACCACGTCAGTTGCTCACTACGGAGGAAGTGCGTTCCGATCGACATCTGAAACAATTACAATCGAGGAATGTTATCAGCGTGCCGATCACGCGCGCGGCGGTCGTCTTACGCAACACGAAGCCACCGCACACCACCGGCGCGGTTACGCCATCGGTGCTCCGGAGCTCCGCCCACCAACCGCCGCCTGCGACGCCAGGAATGCGCCGCTGCTGCTCGCTTTCCCCGCGCTACATACGCGGCGCGGGGCTCGCTTGTTCGCTCGCTCGCCCACCCGCTCGCTAAATCGTTCGCCCTCCCGAAAGCCCGCTCGCCGCCCTAGCTCACCGGCCTACGTCTTAAGACGGCTTCACACATTCGGCATTCGCCGAGCAACGAGCTAGCACTCGGCCTATCCCGAGCAGCTGACGTGTTCGGCGAATGTTCGCTCCCTTTCATGTATCTAAAGACGGCTCTATAGATTCGGCATTAGCCGAGCAACGAGATAGCGCTCGCCCTATCCCGAGCAGCTGACGTGTTCGGCGAATGTTCGCTCCCTTTCATGTATCCAAAAGACCGACACGCGGTGGGTAGGGCGAACC
>BLKR01002613.1:0-186443 GCA_011170035.1 Teleogryllus occipitalis | reverse complement strand
AACAAATTACATCGATCTTACAAATGAATCAATTATTATGTATAAAGATATCATGTAAGCAGAAAAGCAGAACATTATTGGAAGCATACCACAAATCTCCGAAACGTTGTACCAAGTGATATCAAGATTTAATGCTGTAATAAACCGACTTCTATGATTGTAATTTAAATATGATTGTCTATACTTGATTGAACTTTTTATTGATATAAAAGCAACACATTCTCCTGTCACTCGCTTGCATTGATATGAGATTCAGTGAGTAGGAAATTAGGAAATAGAAATGGTGGAAACGATGAGGTGGCGTTCAGGCGGGCAGGGAATTTGCCGCCCCGACACGCCCAGCCCCGCGCATGCGCCGTGGGCAGCGACCGCCCCTAAACGCCGCGCCGCGCTCTGCCATAAAGGAGTCGACGTTGCGCGCCGAAATTATTAATTGATGAGGGGACACGTGTCCATCATGCGCCTCGCTGCGTCCCACCGTCCAATCACCTCTCCTCCTTCCTCCTCCCCCTCCGCGCAGCCGAGGCGCTGGTGGGGGCGGGCGGTGGAGCTGGCGTCGAGAATCCACTCAGGGGCGAAGGACGCGAGCAGCAGCCGCGGTGGGCACTGCCGAGGTAATGAATTGTACTCTCTCCACATACATCATACTTGACTAGACACGCTCGATTGTAAATTGGAATGTGACTCAATAAATTATTATTACCATTATTATTACCATTATTATTTCCATTATTATTATTATTATTATTATTATTATTATTATTATTATTATTATTATTATTATTATTATTATTATTATTAACGATGACAGTTGAACCTGTGCGATTACATTACACAGAAGGAACTGCTGTAGAAAAGTGGAGACAAAAAATACTGCTTATCCACGAATATAATCAGTCGCTGTCTGGAGGAGAATTCTAGCGGCCGGCTGCTCTGATCGGTAGTTTTCCGTGGTTTCTCCGATCAACACCAGGCGAATGCCGGAGCAGTACCCTATCAAACGGGTCAGGAACCGCGCGCGATCTGTCCTTCCTCTTCCTTGTCGTATCCTCTCCCTTTACACACACACACACACACTAACATGCACTACACTTCCACATATTCCGGGAGACCGGTCAGGAGCATAGAGCTTGGCTGAGGCTGTGCCCCGCTGGTGGGAGAGTTCCTGTTAGGGGGAAACCCCACTAGTCGACGGTAGGTCGGCGCCGGATCTCGCCATCCAGCGGGACAACATCACCGCCATCTCCCGAGAAAAAACATGCACTACACTAAGGGGAGTAATGACCAAAGCAGTTGACGTGCCCGGAAACACGAAAAAATCAATCAATCAATCCACAAATATATATTACGTTTTATACTTACCAAGATCTTTACACGAATATTGTTTTGGTCTATAACAGCAAATTGCGCTATCAACTTTATTCACATTAATATGTGCAACAAAATGTATAAAACACAATTTCGAAATAATAATTAGATCTCCCTGGCCTCTTTGGGGTCTTTTTCAAAGATATCACAAGAATGATATAAAAGAAATCAGAACATTGAATACTTACAATTGATAGTTACAATCGATTTTAACGATCACTCAATACGATGTTTTCTAAGCGAGATCAATTGATCTTCCATATCCCACCAACGTGCCAAGATGGGCATGACGCCATCTTCCAGTATCCATTCTATCAAAAACAACACAAATCTGATAGCTATTTATTAATAAAGAAAAACTGTGATCATTTCAATAAACAGTGGCCTTCTCTCCTAATTGTTTTCGTTTTTTTGGTATCTCACGTGTTTAAAAGCGCTCACAGGGAGCCGAATAGGAGGGACATCAATATCGTTCTCTATACAGCTTTAATAATGAATACGTGGTTATGAACTGGGACAGCTGCGTGAAGATGGACGAAGCTGATGGAGAAGAGCAAACGCGTCTGAGAGACGTCACAGACAGAGAAGGGATGGAAACCACACAATGATCATGCGACGTCATGACAGAACCGACAATGACGAAGATTGATTGATTTGATTGATTTTTTCGTGTTTCCGGGAGCGTCAACTGCTCTGGTCATCAGTCCCGTTAGTGTAGTGCATGTTTTTTCTTGGAAAATGGCGATGATCTTCCCCCGCTGAATGGCGAGATCCGGCGCCGACCTACCGTCGACTAGTGGGGTTTCCCCCTAACCAGGACTCTCCCACCAAAGGGGCACCGCCCCAGCCGGGACAAGCTCTAAGCTTCCGACCGGTCTCCCGGAATATGTGGTAGTGTACAGCATGTTAGTGTAAATGTGTGTGTGTAAGGGGAGAGGATAGAACAAGGAAGGGGAAGGACAGATCGCGCGCGGTCCGTGGCCCGTTTGGTAGGGTACTACACCGGCAATCGCCTGGTGTTGATCGGAGAAACCACGGAAAACTACCGATCAGAGCAGCCGTCCGCTAGAATTCTCCTCCAGACAGCGACTCAATTCGACCTAGCTGGAAAGCTAGTATCGAAAATCCTGCCGCCGTCAGGACTCGAACCCAGAACCTCCCGGC
Source organism: Teleogryllus occipitalis (assembly GCA_011170035.1). NCBI lineage: Eukaryota > Metazoa > Arthropoda > Insecta > Orthoptera > Gryllidae > Teleogryllus > Teleogryllus occipitalis. The sequence goes on along the minus strand of BLKR01002613.1, from coordinate 183,911 downwards.
CAGAGGCGCTGCAGTGACATCAGCTGATGCACTGAGCTACCGCTCCCGGTGACAATGACGGAGCGGGCGCCAAAAATTAGAGAAGGGGGTGATGGGATACGGGAAAGTGCATAACAGCGCAATGAAAGGGGGACGGCGCAGGGTGATGACGGGGGCTGGCAGGCCCTGAGAAGTGGGCAGCCGAGGTGATTGGGGGTGGGGCGAGGGGGCGTGGGCACTCCGGTGATTGTTTGCGTGCGGTGGCGCTGCGGTGGCTGCGTTCAAACACTGCGGCTCGGTGGCCAGCGTCGAGCCACGGACTCGCGCTGTTATCCCAGCGCCCCGCCCGCCCCAGCCTCCCTCGTTTGCGTCCAGCAAACTGGACGTTGTGTGCGAATACTACGTAATTTGGCGCTGAGGATGCAGTCATCCAATGTCCACTCGTCTTGTCAACCTACTGTCTTTAACCAACCCACGTATTCCTCTACCCACGTAGTAGCATATTTTTTTTCAATTTAAAGACTTTCATTGAGATATTAGTGACACGAATAGAACGTTAACACAAACAAGTATTTAAGTCACAAGTAAAGGTTATTCTTGAGTGCTAACAATTAATGAACTTTTCAACTAATATAGGTTAATGAAAGAAAATAGTTATTATTTTCAATAGTTATTATTTAACATTTTACCAACCTCTAAAATAGTTTTCCAATAATTTTTTTATCAGTATTGAAAATATGTCAAGAATAATAAGAAACACAGTAGAATACTTGCTAATAAAAAACACAAAAGAAAAGGCATCACAGAGGGAAAGAAAGTATTTTGTAGTGTGTACAGTCACCTGAAAGCACTCGGATCAAAACAATGTAGAAGCATGTGAGGCAATTGCAGACTCTTAGAAAGGAATTAGTATCTATAGAATAAGCGTGTGTAAGCATTGTGATATTGCTAACCTAACATCATTTTCCCAAATATTGACAACTATGAAATACATTTATATTATACAGGGACCATTCAAATAATAACATGCAATTCTTATTAATACATTGTTGAGAACTGTTAAACACAGACCTCTCTTATTCCCTTAAGAAAATAATACAGCTTTTGTATTCTGAAGTATATTTTGGGACGCCATAATTATTCTTCCATTGTGTCACCCATAAGCAAGATATCGCATGACTATCCCGTGCTTCTGTTTTTTAAATCCCCACGCAAGGAGCTACATGTTATTCGCTTTATCCTGTCGCTTTACGAGACAAGCGGCACAGACGTTGCTCGGCGTGTCTTTTGAGAAACAACAACGCTGCGAGGCATATGTCAGAGATTTACTTGCGAGCGGCCGCGAAAGACAGCCAAGGTAAACGTAATCCATTGTGCTTCCCGGGGGGCGAGGGGACAGCACGGCAGACGAAACAGCCGCAGACAAATGACGCTCGCGGAGCGAAGGCGCGCAGCTTCCGCAGACCTCCGCGCTCAGAGAGCGCACCCCGCTCGCAGGGCCAAAAGCCCAAAAAGGCAGGCTGCATTAGGATTGATTGATTGATTTAGTGATTCCGGGCGCGTCAACTGCCGAGGTCATTAGTCCCGTAAGTGTAGTGCGTGTTCTTCATCGGGAGGTGGCGGTGATCTTCCCTCACTAGATGGCGAGATCCGGCGCCGGTCTACTAACGGGTTTTTTACCAACCAGGTATCTCTCACCGGCAAGGCACCGCCCCTGCCTAAGTCCCTGGCCGGTCTCCCGGCATGTGTGGTGGTGTAGTGCATGTTAGTGGAAGTGTGTGTTTGCGGGATAGGACAAGAAAGAGGGAGGAAAGATCGCGCGCAGTTCGTGTTCCGTTTGTTAGGGTACTGCTCCGGCCTTTGCCTGGTGTTCATCGAAGAACTGATGGAAAACTACCGATCAGAGCAGCCGGTCGCTATAATTCTTCTCCAGACAGCGTCTGAATTTGACCTAGCTGAGAAGCTAGTGTCGAAAATCCTGCCGCCATCCGGACTCGAACCTAGAACCTCCATGTCAGAGGCACTGCAGTGACATCAGTCAATGCACTAAGCCACCGCTTCCGGTCAGTATTCAGAGTTGATGAAAAGAATACCTTGCCAAACTAAACTATTAATCATGATGAATTGTGACAGGAATTAGTATTTTAATCGCGAAGAACTGAATCTAGAATTCCTTCATTCGAGTGCACAATACCCATGTGGTAAGGCAAATGCTCTGTGCACAGCAGAATTTGAAGTTGGCCTGCACGCACGAGACGGCGTGTGCTCTATATTAAAGTAATTTGTACATAATATACAAGGATAGCTTAATATGTACAGAGCATATATCATCCGCGTGTCGTTTTCGGAAAACAGATGATGATTCTCATAATAACTTCCATGTGTTGATACACACCATGGCAATGTGTTGTCATGGCCGTCAGGCGGAACCGTCTCTCATAAAGGGATGAGAGAGTCTACGACATTACAGTGTTGTGTTCTGAACTATTGCTATCATGTTTCCTATCAATGATGATAAATATACTGACAATTATAATATACTGATACAATGATAATAAACAGACGCGAAGGTTCATAAAAGAAATTGTAAAGCTAACTCTTCTTTTTGGACTGTTGGTCCAAGGGCACCTGCACCGCCCACAGCGTTCGCTCCAAGAACCTTTCACCCAGGGCTGCCAACTCGCTAGAGTAGTCACTACAAGAGGAGTCACTCCAATTAGAGCAGTCTACTTTATCTTTTTACGGCTCAAGCATCAAAATGTTCTTGTTGATGTTTCGAAAGCAAAGGAACAGAAATAACCCACACCCCATCAACAAAGATGCATTTCTGCATATAAGTTTCGAATTAATTACAATCCTTTGCAGCAAAGGTGGCTCAGGGCAGCAACCGATACCATTGCAGTACTTCTAACCAGGAGGTTCTAGGGTTCCAGTTACGATAGAGGCGGTGCGATAACACACAGGAGCTAACGATTCTTTGGTCTTCCTATTTTTCTTTTTTCAAGTACCGAGAGCAACGGCTCAGTGCATCAACTGCAGCACCTCTGACCGGGAGGTGTTAGATTCAAGTCCTGACGGCGGCAGCATTTTCGACACTAGCTTTTCAGCTAGGTAGAATTCAATCGCTATCCAGAGGAGAATTCTAGCGGCCGGCAGTTCTGATCGGTAGTTTTCCGTGGTTTATCCGATCAATACCAGGCGAATGATGGAGCAGTACACTCACAAACGGGCCTCGGACCGCGTGCAATTTTTCCTTCCTCTTCCTTGTACTATCCTCTCCTCTTACACACACTTATACTAACATGCACTACACTACCACATATTCCGGGAGATCGATAGGGAGCTTCCAGCTTGTCCCGGCTGGGGTGGTGCCCCGCTGGTGGGAGAGTCTTGGTTAGGAGGAAACCCCGCTAGCCGTCGGTATTTCGGCGCCGGATTTGGCCATCCAGTGGGGGAAGATCATCGCCATCTCCCGAGAAAAAACATGCACATCACTTGCGCTACTAATGACCAAAGCAGTTGACGCGCCCGAAAACACGAAAAAAATCAATCATTTTTTCAAGTGATCTACAACTATAGCCCAACAAGCCCGACAATTTGTCATCATTACGAATGGTCGATATCCAATGACGCATATAACACATTAATTTAAATAATACTATTTCCGTGTATTTTTTCTGACATGACTACAGCAGAAAATGAAGTTATCTCGCAAGTACCGTAAAATCCTTAATATATAGCAAATGGAAAGAAAGCTTTCCTTCTCATCGCAACGGTTTTTGAACATAGTTGCCCACTGGGAGCGCCAGCGGTGCTGGTGAAGCGGCGTACGCTCAGGGCGCGTCCTCAAACAACATTCGTGATGAGGAAATTGCAATGTGTGTTCAAAGCTTTGGTCGAACAATTGGATTGAATTGAGATTCCGACAATTCAATTATTTGCTACAGATTGCACCAACCCGAAATGAAATCCGAACTTCTCGCTCCGTTGTTATTGTAGTAACTTACATGTAATACACATGTCCCCAGCAGCTCCAGGACTTTAATACTCTCCTAATGATACAAATGAGTTGCACATACAATCAATGTTCTTATCTGAATGAAAATTTAAACCCTTGTGTATTTTCAAAAGTTTATTTGATCTCTTGGTAAAGACATGTAATTTGAGGTTTCCCAATATCATACAGGAAACCTAACCCTTTTCGTTCCTACCGGGAGCTGTGGCTCATTGCATCAACTGATGTCACTGCAGTGCCTCTGACTCTAGGTTTGAGTCCCGACGGCGGCCGAATTTTCGATATTAGTTTTTCAGCTAGGTCGAATTCAGTCGCTGTCTGGAGGAGAATTCTAGCGGCCGGCGGCTCTGATCGGTAGTTTTCCGTAGTTTCTCTGATCAACACCAGGCGAATGCCGGAGCAGTACCTTAACAAACGGGCCACGGACCGATCACGATCTGTCCTTCTTCCTTGTTCTATCGTCACATCTTACCCATACTAACATGCATTACATTACCACACATGCCGAGAGAGAGGTAGGGGACTTAGATTTTGCCCCGGCTGGGGCGGTGCTCCCCTGGTGGAAGATACCTGTTTGGGAAAAACCCCGCTAGCCGACGGTAGTTGGGCGCCGTATCTGGCCATTCATCGGGGGAAGACCACCGCCCCCTCCCGAGAAAAAACACGCACTACACATACTGGACTAATGACCATAGTACTTGATGCGCCCAGAATCAGTAACAACCAATCAATCAAGAATGCCTTTCGTTCCTCATCTCAACGTAATTGTTAACTGGCGCAGAGCGCCGATTATTCGCGTACTAGAATGCAACCCGCCTGACTTCTGTGTGTGAAGGGACTGTATAGTGCCGTAAGAGTGCACTGTCCATGTCATCTTAAATGGACGGTGTTATGCTTCAGTTGACAAAGCGCTTTTTTTAAATTTATTTTTAATTTGTTTTGAACAAGGTTGTGCGTGAAGATGTAAACAATCTATTAAAAAATTGTTTGGTATTTATTTATTTATTTATTTATTTATTTATTTATTTATTTATTTATTTATTTATTTATTTATTTATTTATTTATTTATTTATTTATTTATTTATTTATTTATTTATTTATTTATTTATTTATTTATTGTTATTTATTTATTTTATTTATTTATTTATTATTTATTTATTTATTTATTATTTATTTATTATTTATTTAATACTATTTATTTATTTATTTATTTATTTATTTATTTATTTATTTATTTATTTATTTATTTATTTATTTATTTATTTATTTATTTATTTATTTATTTATTTATTTATTTATTTATTTATTTATTTATTTATTTTTGCGACGGGATGCTCATTTGGATCAAGCCCAAACACTCCTCCATAATAGTACATTAAGAAACCATGATGTAGTGATGAGTATTAATACATGGGTGTGATATTACGATACGAGCGAGTAAAGAGCTATTAATTACGATTAAATATATTATAAACTAGTACAATTGTATCGTATCTTGTAAAATATTACAACAAGAAATGCCACAACGTACATCTCTAATTTGCATCATTTGACTAAGAGACATGTTTTGTCTTGGAGTCAGATAATGCAAATCACAGACATTATTATTATTATTTATTAAATCATGAAATGACCAACCGCTACCTCTACACAAAGTCAGATTTTTACTACTTTTTCATGTTTTTAAGATATGAGGGGACTTTGAGCATGTAAATTTAACTCATTTTGATTATTTTGTCCTTTACCGAACATAATTTGGGACAAATGCTGAGTTTATATTAATATATTCGCGTTTGTGTTAATATCTCGAAACCTAGTAGTGGCGCTTGGTCAATTGATTCATAACACCGTCCAAATGTAATCGCATAATAGACAGAAAGCAATTTTGTATTTATTGAACATCGAAATGAGTCTCGTGTTTGCTTCAGAGTGAGATGGTCCTGATTGAATTCCACATGTAACGAGAGACTGCTCGAAAGCAGAAGAAGAGACATCAGGCAAAGACAACTGTGTAGTATAAGTTATCAAATTCAAAGTTATTCTGAAACACAAATTTGTAGGCATGTAGCTGTATATTACGATTGAATCTTGAATTATCTAAAAAAAAAACACTTTCTACTTTCATCCAACTATAAGATGAGATTTCTGTTTTATTTCCCATCCTAATAGCTTCAAAACGATTTACGTGCCCTTCTCCACGGGGTCTCCGTGTCGTAATCTACAATTCCCATCTTCCCGATCGCGCCCTCGCCGTTTGCGGAGGAGAATTAATATCGGGCGTCCCTATGCAAATACTGCAAATTTCGCACGCCCTGGCTGGCAGCACGGGCAGCGGCGCGCTGGGGGCTGACAGCGGGCCAAGTGGTTACACGTTGGCCAATTGCAGAGCGGTGAATGGGGGAGTGGGGAACACGGCTGAGAACATAGGGGCCGTGGAGGATGTGTGGGAAGTCGGATGTGGGCTAGGTTTCAACGAAGACTCATTGCCACGTCCAGGTATTTACTCTGAAAGTGAAGAAGTGAGTTTGGGGGAGCGGAGGAAGGAGGCAGAAGGGAACAGGAACGGAGGACGTAGAGAGCGAGGGAGGGGGGCTTGGAAGGCGTGAGGGGCGTGGGGACGGGGGGCCTGGGGTTGAGGGGGCAGTGGAAGCATGAGGGACGTGGGGGGAAGGTGTGGCGATCGTGGGGACGGAACGTGGGTGAGCGTGAGGGGGGCGTGGGCATCTGGGGACATGTGGGGACATGTGGGGAGCGTGGGGACGTGGGCGAAGCGGGGACATTGCGGGCAATGCGGGGCGGCTTGCAGGCGATGAGAGGACAGACATCATGCAGGCGTAGGAGACCTCTTAGAGCAGCTGAGGATATGCAGAGCGTAGGAACATATGTCCGACGTAGGGCTTATATGCGAACGAGGGGACAAGTACAGGCAATGGAACCTCTTGGGCGTGAGGACATATGTGCGGATCACGTGGGGTATATTGCGGAGCAGGGGGACAAGTGCAGGCGTGGGGACATGTGCCCGGAGCAGGGGGACAAGTGCGGGCGATGGGGATATGTGCGGGCGATGAGGACATGTGCCGGGCAGGAGGGCATTTAGGAGCAGGGGGGACAAGTGCGGGCGATAGGGACCTCATGCCGGGCGTGGGAACACTCTTAGAGCGTTAAGAGGAACATATATGCGGGTAGGGGACAAAGTGCGGGCGACAGGGACATGCAGGCAGTAGGGACATGTGCGGGCGATGAGGACATCTTGCGGAGGTGGAACTATGCAGAGCGAGGGACATGCGTGGAGCGTGGGGACATGCGTGGAGCGTGGGGGCATGCGCAGAGCGTGGGGACATGCGCGGAGCGTGGGGACATGCGGGAAGCGCGGTGGGCATGGGGGAGCGTGGGGGAGTATGGGGTGGTGGAGGAACGCGGGGGCGTGGGAAGGAGGCGGGGGAATCGATGTAGGCGGAGGGGGGGTATGTGGGGACCGTGGGAACGTGGCGAGGGACATGTGGGGGGCGTTGGGAGGGTCGTGGGAGAGCGTGGGGGCATGGGGGAGCGTGGGGGCGTGGAGGTGCTCGGGTTCGCGAAGCGGTGGAGGGAGCGTGGGGGAACGGGGGCTAGGGGAGAGAGCGAGGGTGGCATGTGGGGAGCGAGGGGGTCGTGCAATGCGTGAGAGAGCGTGGGGAGGGAGCGTGTGGAGCGTGGAAGGCATGGGGGACGGCGTGGGGGCATGTGAAAGTATGTGGGGAAGGCGGAGTAGAGCTTCGTTTCAACGAGGCCTCGTTGCCACGTCGAGGTATTAACTCCGAGTGTGAGGAAGAGAGTTTGGGGTGGGGTGGAGAGGGCCGCTGTCGGTGGCAGATGTCTGATTAAAGCTGCAGCCGGTGCGTCGCCCGCCGCGCGCCAGTCGTTTCACTTGTAGATGCACCTAATTGGTTAATAACCTCGTCGCTGCACGTGCTGTTTTATGAAGCTCATCTCATATATATTGCGTTTTTGATCTGCTTCATTTTGTAACGGTGCGCTTTACACCTTCATTACATGACATTCAATTTGTTGGGCTGTTTTCAACACTAATCAGAGAGTTGTTCTAATGCCAGCCGGGAGGGAGTTGGAAAAATTGAGAGGAAGCGAACACGAATAAAGGAACTATATAAATACATATAAAATTGTTCCAAAAAATGTTTTGTTAGCATTTAATACGCCGAAATACATTGTAACTATTTCTATAGGCTAAAAATATTAATTTTTTCTACGTGAACATGTTTCTTTCTCGCCCTCTATCTGTTACACATTCCAATATGACACATTTGAATTATCATAGAAAGCATATAATTTATTTCTCTTGCCTTGCACTCTTACACGACGGATTTCTATGTTTATGTAAAATGTTAATTTCTTGCACATTTTATTTTTTCTTTCAAAATTCCGTAAGAATTACGGAGCGGTATCTAATGATGTATTTAATTCTCATAATTTATTATTAGTAATATTCTTTAAACCATGTTTTTGAATGTTAAGTGATAAAATATGACTTTCTTCACTTCTTTATTGAGATTTCCATTCTATTCACAATTAACTTCGTATGAAAAAAGTAATTAAATAAGAATGATTAATCAATTTAATGTAAGTAATATAACGCCAAAAATAATTACTTACGCTTCAAATATTTCAACCATTACAGGTTTGTAAATCAAATTTAGGTCATTGAAGAAATAGTAAATTAGAAAAATATTCATTATGAATTTCACCTTTTACAAAGCATTTTCTTTGAAAGGGTTTTGTACATTTTTATTTAATATTTCTGAATAAACACGCAGCGGGAAAATAGTGGTATGTGGAAGGATATATTGGATTGAAATTCAAATTTGCGGGTTAATTGTTACCACGAAGTTCTATTTGAGGTAATACAGACGAGTTCGCAAACTAAACGCCAATCATTCCTTTGAATTGTGTTTGTCGTTACAACTATGTAGTGTTACTGTGCATAAATAAATGCGTAATAAAAATTATGCTTAAGAGACTACAATAACATCAAAGGGTTTCTAAGCCCAATACGTGATCGATTTTGAGACGAAATTTAGAACCGAATCCATGAGTTACACTGTGCATAGAAATTGAAAATACCAACAAATCGTTGTACATTACTCATGAGAGAACGTCCATCCTGGTGTACTAAGGTAGCAAGTTGAGGCCACAGAGACTACGACCATTGAAGAGGATGTCAGTTGCAGAAACTAGAGGTTTCATTCAAACATGTTAGGCACAAGGGTTTGGCTTTGTCTCTTCTTTATAAAACCTTCATACAATATCAATGATTTCATACGATGTGGGTAAGGCTTCTTATTGTTTACCGAGACCTAGATTAGGATTCCAGAATATGAGATCTTCTTGATGGATGATGAACTATTGCATTTTTGCTGGTCCGGCGCTTCTCGATATTACTCTACACGCTCAGAGACGTGAAAAATTGGCACCTAAATGTAAATGAGAGGGACGAAGAGAGAGACATTCAGAGACAGAGTCAGACTGAGACAGGGACAGAGAGAGAGACGGGAGAGAGAAAGATGAGAGAAAGATGGAGATGGAGGGAGAGATAGAAAGTGACGAAGAGAGAGAGATGGAATGAGAAGGAGGGAGGGAGAGAGAGAGACGAAGAGAGAGAGAGATGGAAAGAGGAGGGAGAGAGAGAGACGAAGAGAGAGAGAGATGGAAAGAGAAAGAGGAAGAGAGAGACGAAGAGAGAGAGAGACCAATGGAGAGAGAAAAATGGTGAGACGGAGGGAGAGATACAAATAGAGACGGAGAGAGAGATGGAAAGAGACAGTGGGAAAGAGACGAAGAGAGAGGGACAAAGAGAGTGAGACAAAGAGAGTGGGACGAAGAGAGTGAGACGAAGAGAGGGAGACGGATAGAGTAAGGATGAGGGAAGAAGAAAGAGAGAAATGAAGGGCAGAACAACACATGTCGGGTTCCGCTGGTTCCATATAAACCCATAGTTGTTAGGCTTACGTGTACTTTGAATGTATACAAAGTGCTGGTGTCATCGGTATTGATATTCACATCCGGCCCTTTAGTCTGTAAAATGGGGTTGATACTAATAATAGTGTGTGACTTATATTTATCAGCAAAATCGTCGAGAGTGAATGTCTTATGTTGTTCTGAGAATGACCTGTTCTCTAGTTTCAGTAAAGACTAGTCTAGTTTGAATTCTTGTAACAGCCAAAGTTGTATTTTGCATGGACGGTGTTTTTCAGCGGACAAAGTTGGATAATAAGTCAATTTCTTGATGTACATCTTTTGGTAGTTTCTGGATTTCTTTTTTCTCTCTTTTGGTGAGCGTATGCTTTGTCTGCTGTTAACGTCACTTCTTTGTCTAATCTTTCTAGTGTCTGATCTCGTCATCGGTACCTCCATTGGCTAATCATTGAACTTATTAATATCTATAATTATCTATATTTCCTACTATAGAGGAAATATTTATGTAAATGATTTTCGGGTTTATAAAAACACAAGAGGGACTGAATCATTTTTTTTACTAAAAGTAAACAGAGTATGAACTTTATAATTGGTAAAAGAACATCCACAAACCCTAACACCAAAGTATGATCAATAAAAAACATTGTGTGGACGTTCGTCCAAGATTATTTACAGTTGTCGACCAGCGTGTCTTGTGGGACCAATTTCAAGGAGAGTGAGATCTGAAGAACTGATCCCGATCTTATGGACTGCAGTTCTGTAACTGGAAGTTTGATTAGACAAAATACCTTTTAAGCCCTTCCAGATGATTGTAGAAGAGGTTATCTGACTGAGAGAACATTAATTGGTGGATCGACTTCCTGTTCCGTGAGAGTGTCAATCATTTGAATAATTGCTATTGTCCAATGGATGTTTAATGAGGTTTTCCCAACTAGGTCTGTAATTAAATCTCTCAATGAACACTCATTTGTGGCGAGAGTACAAAATAACGAGATCAGTTTATTACCAAGCTCATAATCTGACTGCATGAGCCGAAATGCCCAACCAGTGTTCATATTTGTGGAATTATCTTCAATGGTCTTTATCAACTACTTTTATATTAACAAAAAAGTTTTCGATCAGATTCTTTCTCACATATCAGATAAATGGTTGAGATACGTTCCTCCGGAATGACTTATTAAAGATTAATGTATCTTCTTTTATTACTCTTGGAAGGAGTCGAGCTGTGTTAGCTGCCTTTATCAACATTTTGGTTGTGTCTCGACGGACATCATAAACGATGCACTTAAATTCACTTTCCTCTCGAAGACTAGAATGCTAGAAGCCCTAACTGGGGGCTTTCATGACCATTTACAAGACCTTAATTATCGTCTATCATAGGTCTCTTTTCTTCAAGGCTGACCAATATTGCTCTATAAAAGCAACTTATATTATACGCAGCTCATTATTGCAAATGTAACCAAAAGTTCAACACAATAACTAGTGCTTTGTATAGTTATTTTCTAAACCAGATTATTATCTCCTCTTCTTGCATGTGATTATGCAGTCTCTTTCAAATTTAACTTCCATTTCCTACTTCCAGTCATCAGATAACTTTCATTCTCCACACCTGCTTGGTTGTCATCCTCTTCGAAAGAAACTATCTTAGTGGAAACTCCTACATTCCTTTTTATCTTTGCTAATTTCTTTCATTTTCTTGCCCCCTTCTGCTTTTTATTTAGTCTATGATCTGCAGTAAAAAGTAGTAAGCCAATCTACCGGGAAACAATACAATCTACATTTCTCGTTGGTCTTTAAGGAAAGCCATTAAATTTACACGGAATTTCATATCTTTCGGTCATGAATATTTAAATTAGGCTTTCTTTGAACAAGTTCGGCTTTGTGTCGACATCCATGTTTATAGCAGAGAGCAATTTTGCTCTTAAAATTGAGGATATTACAAAATCTATCAAGATTTAACACGAGGGTTCCTACACAGTCCAGTCACATTAATGTGACCACCCGTCAAACTCCTGAATAACTTTCCTTTCCCATCGCTGACTGCTGCGAGACGAGCAGGAAGAGAGTCAATTTGGTTACGAATGATTGATTTTTTCGGGTTTCCGGGCTTTGGTCATTAGTCCCGAAAGTGTAGTGCATGTTTTTTCGCGGGAGATGGCGGTGATCTTCCCCCGCTAGATGGCAAGATCCGACCTACCGTCGGCTAGTGGGGATTTCCCCCTAACCGGGACTCTCCCACCAACGGGACATCGCCCCAGCAAGGACAAGCTCTAAGCTCCCGACCGGTCTCCCAGAATATGTGATAGTGTAGTGCATGTTAGTGTAAGTGTGTGTGTAAGGGGAGAGGATAGGACAAGGAAGAGGAAGGACAGATCGCGCGCGGTCCGTGGCCCGTTTGGTAGGGTACTGCTCCGGCATTCGCCTGGTGTTGATCGGAGAAACCACGGATAACTACCGATCAGAGCAGCCGGCCACTAGAATTCAGCCGGCTACAATAAGGAGAAAAGAGAGAATGAACGTAGAAGAATTAATTAGCAATGTGAGTTGAAAACGGTTTGAACAAAAAAAAATAGAGAACTTAGTTAGCAATCAACTAAGAGTGCGAATGATGAATTTCACACGAGAAACCTTTAACTTTAAACCTCACCACTGCAGAACATCCTCGTCACAGAGAGATCTTCGCCCTCTTTCACTACATTGGACTTTGCTCGCACTAGATACCATTGGTTCTGACTATCCTGTCCCAGGAACGGGACGGAAAGAAAAATTGAATAGATATTTAGAGCGAAAACATAATAGCCAGGCACGTGTTCGAATTTACTGAACAAATGAATATGAATGCTCATAATAATAATAATAATAATAATAATAATAATAATAACAATAATAATAATAATAATAATAATAATAATAATAATAATAATAATAATAATAATAATAATAATAATAATAACAATAATAATAATAATAATAATAATAATAATAATAATAATAATAATAATAATAATAATAATAATAATAATAATAATAATAATAATAATAGAAAATAAGTGGAATATTAAGGATAGCTGATAGTACTTTAGATTTGGTCAGGAACAAACCAGTGAGAACACAAGTTTATTCTTCAGATTAGAATAGAAATATGAACAAATAAAGCAAATTATTACATGGAATCCAGACTTGTGTGCATACAATGAGCACTACATGCTTTCCGAAGATAGATAAAATTGATGAAATGAATATTCAGTGGGAGGTATTCAGTTCAGCAGAAATACATTTTCTTCTCAAATTTTACTTCTCGTGACCCAGATTCCAGCCCAAAGAATGAATCCCAGGGTAGGAAATTGTCACGAGGGAACATATACGTTCTCTGTACGTGACTTCAATCACCGTTCACATCATCGCTCCGCCCCCTTGAGGAGCTACACGGTGTGTGAGAAGGGCAACATGTTCACCCAAAAAATGCAAGACTATTTACACCCATCGACAAGCCCTATCTATATCACTCGACGTATGATCCATCAAGAAAGCTGTTAAAAGATGCGAGGGGACGAAAATAGTTCAATTCAATAGAAACAATGGACATTAGAAAAAGAATAATAAAGCTTAAACCCTCTTCAATAGATAAGTGGCTGCACCGTCTTCGTGAAAGGGAGGTTCCAGGCTCGACTACCAACGGTGGGGGGCTTTCACAATCGATATATAATTAAGTAGAATTCAAATTCTGGCAAGAAAACTCTAGCGGCTGGCCGCTCTGATCGATAGTGTTACGTTGTTTTTCCGATTAATATCAATCGAAAGCCGGATCAGTACAATAACAAACGAGCCATGAACAGCGCGCGATTTTTCTCTCTTCCTTGCCCCACTCACTCCCATTTCGCACACAGTCTCGCCAAGAGAGACAGATAGATGGGATAGAAATTCCTCAGCTAACCCACTTTTCCAACGTCGCCGGATGTCTCGATTTAGAGAGGCTGACTCATGAGATAACACATGTGCTACACACAAAGGGCTAATATCCACAGCAATTGATGCGCCCGTAAACAACACTCACTCTCACTCTCGAAAAGGTCGGGTCGCCGAGTTTAACAACGCGGCGAGGGGGGCGAGGCGGGGCGGGGCAGAGCAGGGAGAATGGTGCGGCGAGACGAGGTACTGAGAGGTGTGGCGGAGGGCGGTTGGACGGAGTGGGTGTGGAACGCCCGTGTGCTCTTGCCAGTCCCCTCCCGCTGGCCCTGGCGCCTGTGGCCGTGGCGGAGGCGAGACGAAGTCATGAGGGGTATGGCAGAGCGTGTCGGGGATGGATATGAGGCGGGGTGGGGTGGGGCGGGTGTGTCACCCCAATACGCTCAAGCCAGCTCTCGTCCGTATGCCTTCCTCCTTGTGGTCGCGGAGGCGTGGCGTGGGAAGGTATGACGGGAGAACGTAGTGAGGGGTGTGATAGAGAGTGGCGGGGCAGATATTGCGGCAGGCGGGACGGGGCGGGTGTGGCACGCCCGTGCACTCTAGCGAGCTACCGTCCATATGCCCTCCTGCTTGTGGCTGAAGCGGCGTGGCGTGGACTGGAGAGGTGGGCGGGGAGTGGCGGGGCGTGGAGGGGTAGGGCGAGACATGGCAGGACGTGGCGTGGCGTGGCGTGGCGTGGAGGGGTGTGGCGAGACGTGGCGCGGCGACGAGTGGCGCGGCTTGGCTGGTATGCGTGGCGGGGCGGCACGCCGTGCGCTCTTGCCAGCTGCCAACTGCACGCGCGCCGTTGTGCTCTGCGGGCGTGAGCGTGGCGGGAGGGGCGTGGCGGGCGTGGAGGGGTGTGGTGCGGCGCGGCGCCGAGTGGCGCGGCTGCGGTATGCGTGGTGGGGCACGGCCGTGCCTCGCCGGCTGCCAACTGCACGCCGCGCCGTCACTGTGGGCGTGAGCGTAGCGGGAGGGCGTGGGAGCGTGGAGGGTGTGGTGCGCGGCGCCGGAGTGGCGCGGCTTGGCTGGTGTGCGTGGCGGGGCGGCCGGGCGCCGGCTGCCACGCCGCCGTCGTGCCTGTGGGCGGCGTAGCGGGAGGGCGTGGCGGGCGTGGAGGGGTGTGGTACGGCGCGGCGACGAGTGGGCGCGGCTTGGCTGGGATGCGTGGCGGGGCGGCACGGCCGTGCGCTCGCCGGCTGCCAACTGCACGCCGTCGTGCCTGTGGCCGTGAGCATGGCGGGAGGGGCGTGGCGGAGCGTGGAGGGTGTGGTGCGGCGCGGCGCCGAGTGGCGCGGCTTGGCTGGTATGCGTGGCGGGGCGGCACGCCCCTGCGCCCCGCCAGCTGCCAACTGCACGCCGTCGTGCCTGCGGGCGTGAGCGTGGCAGGGGCGTGGCGGAACGTGGAGGGGCGTGGCGGAGCGTGGAGGGGTGTGGTGCGGCGCGGCGCCGAGTGGCGCGGCTTGGCTGGTATGCGTGGCGGGGCGGCACGCCCCTGCGCTCCCGCCAGCTGCCAACTGCATGCCGCGCCGTCGTGCCTGCGGGCGTGAGCGTGGCGGGAGGGGCGTGTCGGAGCGTGGAGGGGTGTGGTGCGGCGCGGCGCCGAGTGGGGCGGCTTGGCTGGGATGCGTGGCGGGGCGGCACGCCCGTGCGCTCTCGCCAGCTGCCATCTGCACGTCGCGCCGTCGTGCCTGTGGGCGTGAGCGCGGCAGGAGGGGCGTGGCGGGGCGTGGAGGGGTGTGGCGAGACGTGGCGCGGCGGCGAGTGGCGCGGCTTGGCTGGGATGCGGGGTGGCACGGCCGTGCGCTCTCGCCAGCTGCCATCTGCACGCCGTCGTGCCTGTGGGCGTGAGCGTGGCGGGAGGGGCGTGGCGCGGCGCGTGATGGACGTCGCTTGTCACCGAGGGAGCCCCGCGCACCACCTGCGTGCGCTGTTGACTTTCCATTGCGATGCTAATGGAAGCGCGCAAAAAGTGCGGCGGCGGGCGCGCGAGCTCTCGCCGCTTGCATTCGCCGCGCCTGCTCCCCGCCTCGGCCTTCGGGCGCCACGCGCGGCGATCGGAGCGAGTTTCCAACGCATTCCTGGTGGTTTTTTTTTGATTTTTGATTTTTTAACCAGCTCAGGTGGCTCAGTGGCAAGCACCTTTCCACCTGCAACGTCTCAGGCCGGGAATTTCTAAGTTTAGAGCGTGTAGAATCAAATTTTAAATCGAAAATTAAAAAAAGATAAAAGGTTTGTATTTAATAAGGACATTTAGGGCATCTCGAATCGAATTTTTAAATTTAAAAATGGAAGCGATAAAATGTTTGTAATCGATAGGGAAGAGTAGGGGGTGACAAAGTAAATTTTGTAATTGAGAAATAAAAAGAGTTAAAGAATTTGTAATTGATAGGGAAGTTTGGGGCGTATCAAATCTAGTTTTGAAATCGAAAAATAAAAAGAGAGAAAAATTTTCTATTTGATAAGTCATTTTGAAAAAAATGCCAAATTAAAAACTTCTTAGAAGAAAGAGAATAAATACAATGTTTGGTTATAGTAATGGAATTAAGTGACACTAGAGTAACCGTGTGAGAATTCTCACATGTTAAATCGCACATTCTTTCTTATTTTTCCATTTCCATATTAAGCTGTAATATATATTTTCCCGCAAGACCCTATTATCCTCCGTCGCTTCTATATATATATGTCCTTGTAATTGATAACAATACAATACTCCTCTGTAATTCAATGGCATAGAATATCAATTTTTTGCGCGTAAGAGCCGCTATGTATTCTACTGAAATAAAATAGGAGATGACGTAGTTTGTAGTAATATATTCTCGAGTAAATATAATTACTGCTTAGCATTGTTACGAGAAATTACCTATTTGTTTTGCATCTGAGTTTTGAGAATTCTATAGAATATACATCGACCAATGTAGCAGCAACATGTATACTAAAGGGCTTAAGAAATGAAATATAATAGACCATTAATTTTTTACCCAATTTTGAATTCACGAGAAAGTATTCTCAACAAGATACAGAGCAGCGTAATTTGGATGAAACAAGGAATATCTATCTCAGATGGGGGTAACTACACAGTCCGGTCACACTAATGTGAGTACCGCCTAAGTTCTACGTAAACGAGCAAATAGGCCGCACAGACGGCAGGTGGCAGCATTAACAGTGGAGAGTATATAAAGCGTGTCGACTGGAACGGCAAACAGTGCAGTAGCGGTCGTCATGCACAAACGGAGCGATTTATCGGATGTCCAGAAGACCAACATTATTGGCTTTCAGGCCCAGGACGAAAGCATTTCCGAAACGACTAAGTTTTGTATGGATGGCAAAATGGCGTTATCGAAAGCCGGCGCCAAGACAACTGTGATATACCACGGGTCATAGATGACAGGGGAGAACAACAGCTGCGGAGATGGTTCATCTTGTCAATCAGTTGCTCCACAATTGCACCAAGAGGCTGCCAGTAGGGTGTCCTCCAATACAGTTCCGCGAACGTTGCTCTGTATGGGCCTCTGCAGCAGGCGCCTGGTTCATGCATCCATCCTGAATGGTGTTCATCGGCGACCATCGCTGGAATTTGCACGCCAGTACCGCAACTGGACGTCCACTGAGTAACGATAGGGGGCCTTTTCAGATGAAACACGTTTTCTGCTCCATCGAACAACCGGGAGCGGTAGCTCAGTACATCAACTGATGTCACTGCAGCGCCTCTGACCGGGAGGTCCTAGGTTCCTACTCCCCACGGCGGCAGGATTTGCGACACTAGCTTTCCAGCTAGGTCGAATTCAGTCGCTCTCTGGAGGAGAATTCTAGCGGCCGGTTGCTCTGATCGGTATTTTTCCGTGTTTTCTCCGATCAACACCAGGCGAATGCCGGAGCAGTACCCTATCAAACGGGCCACGGACCGCGCGCGATCTGTCCTTCCTCTTCCTTGTCCTACCCTCTCCTCTTACACACACACTAACATGCACTACACTACCTCATATTTCGAGAGACCGGTCGGGAGCTTAGAGCTTGTCCCGGCTGGGGCGGTGCCCCGCTGGTGGGAGTGTCCTGGTTTGGGGGAAACCCTACTAGCAGACGGTAGGTCGGCGCCCGATCTCGCCATCCAGCGGGGGAAGATCACCGCCATCTCCCGAGAAAAAACATGCACCACACTAACGGGACTAATGACCTAAGCAGTTGACGCGCCCGGAAACATGAAAAAATCAATCAATCAATCCATCGAACAGATGGTCCTTGGCGTATAGGGCGTAAAACGTGTGAACGCAAACACCCTGGAACAATCGCCGGGCGATTCCAGGCCGGAGGAGAGAGCGTGATGGCGTGGGTAATGGTTTCATGGCATTCCCTGGGTGGTTTCATCATTATGGAAGGCACAATGAATCAACAGAAGTTTGCAGCCATCCACCTAACATCCCCGAGAATCCATGGGTCCATCCCGATCGAGCTGTTCGCGCCATGAATCGAGGAACCTAGCGTAGCTAGCCACGGCACTGGAGTCCACGGTCCATGGCCACGGTACATGGAGCCCACATGGCATATACCTGTCGATACCATTCAGAACCACACTGCAGCGCCTCTGACCGGGAGGTCCTAGGTTCGAGTCCTGACGGCGGCGGCAGGATTTTCGACACTAGCTTTTCAGCTAGGTCGAATTCAGTCGCTGCCTGGAGGAGAATTCTAGCGGTCGGCTGCTCTGATCGGTAGTTTTCCGTGGTTTCTTCTTCTTAGCTTTTCAGCTAGGTGGAATTCAGCCACGTAGGGTCGGTCGTGCAAGAGGCTATCGGTTCACTGTTGCCGAGTCGATGTGGCAACGACTTCCCAGAGTCTTCTTGGAGAAAGTCGTTCGTTTGAAGACGCTTGCCGTAAACCACTAGTGGGAGTGTGATCTTCAGGAACCACGCGGAACATAGCCGTGATGTGAACTTTTTGAAGTAGTAATTTTAAATTGCAAGTTGAAAAATGGAAAAACTTTTTTTTAATGGCAATTTTGAATCACGCATGGATTAAACATGGATTTAATTAATAATAAAACTGACATCAAAATTAGTATATCACTTATAAAAATAATAAAAAACAGCTGTACTAAAATAATGTACTAATTCGAAAAACATAATTATCTTTAGGTTTATAGTTAGGCATTACGTTGAGTTACGATGATAAAAACTAATTCAGATCTCTCTCTTCTGGCGACATTTTTGTTGATTATAACGAATATGAATAAAAATTATGAATAAATTCTTGATTTGTTTCGAACACATTTTCTCTCTTTTCCGGTCTCACGCGAATGTAATAATTCTAGTTTAATTCAATTATTTATTAAAATATTTACTAAAATAACATTATTTACAAAACTTTGATTCACGCATAAGCCGCGGACATTATACCGAGAATCATACAGTTTCAAATGTATTCTACAGAGGAGTTTTGTTATTTTATCTCCCGAGAAGAGCAAATCTCAAACGCATTAAAAAGACCCACACCACCGCTCGGAACGAAGCGGTTGCGTAAATAATGACGTCGGATATTACGCGCATGAATTCGCAAGTATTCGGAACATGGCCGGAGACAAACGAGTTGTTCAGAGTTATTTCCATGTATGTCTGCAGCATTTCACGCAGAGAAACGACGGTGCCAAATCTGAATGAAAAACGGCTAAAAGCCCCAGCGGGAATATTAAAGCGCAGGTTAATGGGGGATGTTAACTCCGCATTCCGGACGACCTCCCAGAAAGCAACCCCGGACGTAGAATAAGCTGGCGAATTGTTTTTATGATTGTAATTTTGCGACGAAAAATAACTAGTGGTGCTTCAGAATGATCCAGACTTTCCCGTACTAATTATTTGTCTATTCTCTTTACTCTGGGCTAGGTTTTTGGTTTTGACTCGTCCTTTTCTCATCTGCCATCTTTTGGAGCCTAAATTTCTTCTTTTTTTTGCGTTTTCTCAATTGTGCGGATTAGTAATAGTATAATTGAAGTATGTCTTAAAGAATATTATCGAAGAATATTATCAACTTGGTCCTTAAAAACACATTTTCATTGAAAAAATTGCAGCTCCTTCAAGAAAATGTCATTGGAGCGTTTCTAAAAATGCAAATTTTGAAGCTCATTTTCACAGAAAACTTTTGAGTTTTTGAGAAACCTCAGAAAAAATTATTTAAAGCAATTGTATTCACAAATGAAATACTGTGTAAAGAATTACCGTAATGAAAATATTAAAAAACGTAGGAAATTTTTCGAAACGTATATTTTTATACGTTTCGAAAAAACAAAAGCGTTTATCAAAGTGGCATTAATATTATGTTATCCAATGCATTTAGCACTTCCCGCATAAAAAATTAAAGAACAAATTTGGAGCAGTTTTTGAGAAAATGACGTTTGATCATTTTTCGACAATGCATTATTTTAAACTTATGTTCGCAGAAAACTTTTGATATTTCTAGAAATTTACGATACAATTTGAAGCACTTGAACAGACAAATGCAATAATGTAGACAAATCGCCGGTGAATGCTTACTACCACAGACAGGGAAAAGGACATAGTACGAATTCAAGAAAGTAAGAAGGAACAACGAGTAATATTTCTTTAGGAAAAGTTTCAAAGTTTCAAGATTTTTTTAAATTCAATTGTCCTTGCTTGAATGTCATTTACGTTTGTATAAATGTTCTACAAAATAGCACTTTTTGATGATAACTTATTTAATTAGCAATATATTCAAGATTTCCTGCAATTAGATGAGGTGTATAAAAAATTATTTGTAATTTGTTTAATATTGATTGATTGATTTTTTCGTGTTTTCGGGCGCGTCAACTGCTCTGGTCATTAGTTCCGTTAGTGTAGTACATGTTTCCCCCGGGAGATGGCGGTGATCTTCCCCCACTGGATGGCGAGATCCGGCGCCGACCTACCGTCGGCTAGTAGGGTTTCCCCCTAACCAGGACTCTCCCACCAGCGGGGCACCGCCCCAGCCGGGACAAGCTCTAAACGTCCGACCGATCTCCCGGAATATGTGATAGTGTAGTGCATGTTAGTGTAAGTGTGTGTGTGTAAGGGGAGAGGATAGGACAAGGAATGGGAAGGACAGATCGCGCGCGGTCCGTGGCCCGTTCGGTAGGGTACTGCTCCGGCATTCGCCTGGTGTTGATCGGAGAAACCACGGAAAACTACGGATCAGAGCAGCCAGCCGTTAGAATTCTCCTCCAGACAGCGACTGATTTCGACCTAGCTGAAAAGCTACAGTCGAAAATCCTGCCGCCTTTAGGACTCGAACCTAGGACCTCCCGGTCAGAGGCTCTGCAGTGACATCAGTTGATGCACTGAGCTACCACTCCCGGTTTGTTTAACAATTGTTTGTTTTGTTTGTTTATAGCAATTCGAGGACATGTCAAATTTAAAACTAGATTTGTTTGCTCGTGAATTGGCCATCTAGGGACTGCGCGAACGTGACGCCCACCGGGTCACAGTTACATTGATCGAGAGTAGGTGCACGTGAGTTTTTATAGGGGGATCAGCATTTTCACCCGGAATCCATCTTTACTCCCAAGGTTGTTAGCCCTGGGGAATGAGGTGAAATGATAATGATGATGATGAAGGATGAAATGAAAAATTACAAACTGCTTTCTTTCCTAGGGCTTGTATCCAGCCGACAGCCGGTTGCCCTTTACGCCCCAAAGGGACGCATATTCGACCATACACTAGACCAACACACTTGCGGTCTCCTCTGATCTGGGGTCAGCAGAACGCGAGGCCCTCCGCGACAACACACACAAAGTCAAGGGACAAACAGCCATGCCCAAGGCGGGACTCGAACTCGCGACCCTTCGGACCGAAGCGCTGAGTCGGTACTCGCTCTTAGCCACCTCGGCCATCCAGGTCGGCCAAAATCTCAAACTTACTGAGACATAAATAAACACAAACATGCCCGAGGCGGGACTCGAATCCGCGATTCTTCGTTCCAAGACCGCCACGGCACTGCCTTAGCGATCTCGGCTACCCGGATTGACGTAAAAGAGGTTATTATAGTTTTTGAGAAAGGGCTGCGAGACCCTCATAGCATGTAAAAAAATACGAAAATTGTGTTCAATTTAGGTGATAATTACCAATTCCCTATTCCCCTTTTAATTCAAAACTGAAAACAGCTCGCATAAACAGTAACGAGAAGGTAAATAATATTCACTCCTGAATCCACTCCTGTGAAAATTTAGAATCGAGTCATGAATATGAGTTAGTGTTTGCGGTGAGGTGTGGGATGATGCAGTGGAAAATGTATTAATTGTTCGTGATATTTGGGTTGCACTCTTTACATCGAGTTATATCGAGTGTTGTAGAAGGTACCGATTAAAATCTAGCCAGCTGGAGTGCAATTAATAGCAGCCAAGTATACTAAGAATACCTCTGTGTGATAAGTGAATTGGAAACGGTGAGTAATGTGAGCTAGAAGTTACAATTTCTAAGAGTATTCAACATAAATATAGTTTATAAAATATCACTGAAATATTTTCAAAATGTTTTAGAAATAGCACTATCTACATCTCAGAGGTGTCCAACTGGCGGCCTGCGGTGCCATCTTCTGTGGCTCGCGAAAGGTCATTACCCAAAAGTGAAAGCCCTTTCAAAGTATGTTTGACAAGAACATTGTGCGCCTACCGCCTCCCGGGGCCAACAACTCCTTTAATGTAAAAATAGATTAAGTTTAGACTGGTTTTCCTAGTGAATTCCGAAATTCAAAATCCTCCCAATGTGTTTCACAGAGTTATGCATGGCATATCACGCATAGTTCCATACCCCGACTCGCACACACCGTTTCAGAGCATCCGAACCAACTGCCGAGATCAAAATTGCTAGAAAATCAAGTGTGGATCCCTCGAGTAATAAAAATATGGCCCGTAACCCTATTAAATATTTTAGTTGCGGCCCCTGAGGCTTGCAAGTTGGACACCCCTGATCTACATAGTTCATTTCTGAATTCAAGAGCAGGGAAGAGCGTCTATTAAATTTGCGCGGCGTCCTTTCTCAAGCCACCCCCCTCGTAAATGTACGCTCCCGCCGCAGCGGAGGGAGTAACCTATGGGCACTTGGCTGCCTGGCGCCCCATCAGGCGCGCGCCTTCATAGCGGATATTTGCGGGCCGTAAAACGCGCGAATGGCTCCGCCGCGGCTGACACGTGGCCACACGAGGAAAAGCACGGCCAACGGCGCCCAACCCCTTAACACGCTCGCGACGCGTCTCTATAAAAGGGCAGACGAGGAGCATGAATGCTCCCTGTCAGGGTTGTCTAGTTTCCGGCGCCACTCAGGTTAATAGCTTCCAGGTGGATGCATTGAGTTGGTGATTTGTCACCGACCTTTGGGGTAGTTTGGACGTGGGATTGGTGGGTCGGCATCGCCCGTGCAGTGGCAGCGGGTATCAAAGCAACATATAAAAGTCAGTCAGGGTGAATTAACTTCCCTGTCAGGGTTGTCTACGTTCTCGTGGCACTCACGTCGATAGCTTCCAGGTGGATGCATGGAGTTGGTGATTTGTCACCGACCTTTGGGCTAGTTTGGACGTGGGATTCGTGAGTCGGCATCGCCCGTGCAGTGGCAGCGGATATCAAAGCAACATATAAAAGTCTGTCAGGGGGCATCAACTTCCCTGTCAGGGTTGTCTAGGTTCTAGCGGAACCCACGTCGATAGCTTCCAGGTAGATGCATTGAGCTGGTGATTTGTCACCGACCTTTGGGATAGTTTGGTCATGGGATTCGTGAGTCGGCATCCTCCAAGCAGTAGCGGTGGATCTCAAATCAACATATAAAAGTCAGACAGGGAGCATAAACTCCCCTTGCAGGGTTGTCTAGTTTTCGGTGGCACTCACGTTGGTAGCTTCCAGGTGGATGCATTAAGATGGTGATGTCACAGACCTTTGGGATAGTTTGAACGTGGGATTGGTGAGTCGGCATCCTCCGTGTAGTGGCAGCGGATATCAAACAACATATAAGATTCCGACAGGGAACATCAACTCCCCTGGCAGGGTTGTCTAGGTTCTGGCGGCACTCACGTCGATAGCTTGAAGGTGGAGGCAGTGAAGTGGTTCGCTAACGACCTTTGGACATGATTGGGCGCGAGATTCGTTAGTTGGTATTCTCCGTGCAGCGGCGGCGAATATCAAAGCCACATAAAAGTCCGACAGGGATCATGAATCCCCGTGTCAGGGTTGACTAGGTTCTGGCGGCACTCACGTCGATAGCTTCAAGGTGGAGGCAGTGAGGTGGTTTGCTACCGACCTTTGGACAGGATTGGGCGTGTGATTCGTTAGTATTCTCCGTGGAGCGGCGACGAATATACAGCAACATATAAATGTCCGACAGGGATCATGAACACCCGTGTCAGGGTTGCCTAGGTTCTGGGAGCACTCACGTTGATAGCTTGAAGGTGAGGGCAGTTATAAGGTGGTTCGTCTCCGACCATTGCGCTACATTTGGCGTGGATACGTTAGTTGATATTATCATTACAGCGGCGGCGAATATCAAAGCAACATATAAAAGTCCTACAGGAAACATTAATTCCCTTGTCAGGGTTGTATAGGTTCCGGTGGCACTCACGTCGATAGCTTGAAAGTGGAGGCAGTGAGGTGACGGGTTGGGGACCCCGAGCTCCCCGGTTCTTAGTAGTGGCCCGCAGTTGGGGACTTAGCTTCGTCGCGGCAGTGGCCCGATACTCTGGACATACATGAGGGACTTGTCCTAGATCATAGGGAGTGGCGCGTTGTATCGAATCCGGCACTGGCCTGGAAAGCCAGCAGCTGAGTTGGTAGGGCGGCTCCAGACATTGACTCCGGACCCAGACATTGCATGGGGAGGTTTCTGAAAAGGATAACTGCGTTCTGGCGGAATTGGATACGAACAACCCAAAGCACTCTCTAGCCACGTGGGGTGAGGATAAAGGCATAAATGCCTAGGTGCCTTTTCTTGGGATTTATCCTTCTGGTAGCAAAAAAAAGAAGGGTGGAGTGACACACCGCGTGTGTCATTTCCTCCCTTCCATGCGCGAGAAAAATGTGGAGTTGGGTCACGAAAGAGTTTTAACAGGGACTCCTCTTTGTCTATCAAATAAATGTTATTTTTTAATTGTTTCAATGAATGTTTTCCCCTATTTTAATATGTTCACTTTTCCTTAAAGTAAGTTTGTTTTCTTTCTTTTCGAAAAATTTCTGGACAATTCAGAATTAAAATCCATTGTTGTTCTTAAAAATATGAAATGAACAATTCTAATAGAGCTTAAATTTACGTTTCAAATATTTAGAAAATTATCAAAAAACTGACTTGTGGTTTACGGTTGCGAATCTGATTATATGAATCCAATATTTGTAAATTGTAATGTTTCAAAAATTTACTTTGTCAGCAACAGTAAGAATAAATTTTGTTTTGACACTGAATTGCGTGCGATACGAACTGTGCAATAGTTCAGCACTGCTGTTTTAAATTGAGATATTGAAAAACAGCAAGTACTATCTCGCCTCAGTAATGGTTACGTAATATTATATAACCTCAAATTCTGTCTTCTTTAACACATCTGTCATTACTTCTGAAACTCATTAAAATCGTAGAATATAGTTGCAAAATCTATGTTCTTTTAAAGCTAATATATCAACATAAATTCCACAACTAGAATTGCCTTTCATACTGTCATAAACATCTCCCAACAACGAGAAGGAACGCTATCTAATAAAAATTATATTTTAAAATCAACCTCGTCCCAATGCATGGCTGTGTTTAATTTATATAACGAGTACCCAATGTTCAATATTTACTGTTTATTTCAGCCTCGAACACTCACGAGTTCTGAAGTTCGTGTTGACATATTTGCGTTTTATTTTCATGTCCAGTATGGCTACCATATATCCTCTTCGTAAATGTTATGCAACTTTTATGTTGTCATTTCCAAGGTCTTAAAATATGTTATTATTAGGCTTCATTTGTATCGAATTTCCCTCGAGTATATTCGGTAAATCACAATACCCTTAATATTGAAGGCTGAAGCGATATCGTGGGGCCTATGTTCCGATAAAATGGTGGTTTAAAGTGAATTATTTATCTTTTTTTCAAAACAAAAACAGTCGTAGCTTTTATTGACGGTATTGCGGGTTTATTGTAGTTACAATCTCAGAATTACAACAACTTGGTGAACAGATTTGCATACTATGGCCGTTTTTAAGGTTTCCAAATTTCTTTTTTATTTTGAAGAGTAAGGGTTAGTAAAAATCCAGTTTCCATATTTTTTAATTTGTTTACGAACCATTAGCTTATAAACAAATTCTCTGGCAAATTCATTTAGCAGAGAAAGCTTTTTTATGGTAAGAACATAAACCTTATTATTTTTTTTTCTTCTTTATACAATAGTACTACTTACGTAGCTATATATTTATCGGATTTCAAATTGAAATGATATATATATATATATATATATATATATATATATATATACACAATTGCAAATTTCGTTACGTCGAG
Source organism: Teleogryllus occipitalis (assembly GCA_011170035.1). Lineage (NCBI taxonomy): Eukaryota > Metazoa > Arthropoda > Insecta > Orthoptera > Gryllidae > Teleogryllus > Teleogryllus occipitalis. Next base: position 157,504 of record BLKR01002613.1, on the reverse strand, counting down.
GCGGTGGCTCTGTGAGCAATAGTGATAATGATATATTCTATCAAGGGCAAGTTGAGATATCGAATGGCCGCATATTCTGAAATTTTTTAAAACTGCTCCGGTTTGCAAGCCCAGCAATAGGAACTTTAAACTAATGTACATTTAGTGATATGTTTGAAAACAATACTTGTCGATGAAGATAACAGCTTGTAAAATTTACTCCGATTCGATGAATGCAGCCGAAGTAATGAATTATTTCTCACACTAGTACACTTCTTTCGCACTGCAACCGCCCTCATCTCGGCTAACTAGCTCCACAATCTGCGAAATTCTAGTTTTTCTTCTTAATTCTCTTTGATACATCATTGGGAAGGAATGATTAACTATCCAACAGTAACACACTAAACGTGATATTTTTTACTCATGCGTTACATCTTGTTATTGCCTTCGATAAGGAACTCATATACAGTGCATAACTTACCAGGATCAAAAGGATCGTGGTTACGAGGCAAATATGAAAAAGTTGAATGTTGAAGTTCTCTTTTATCAATTTATGCCTTACATATTTTATTTGTTCATAAACAATAATTTCGAATTTAAAGGGATATGTTGATAGATTTGCATATATAGAAATTGTTTGCACTAAAACGAAATCCTGCAAGGAGCACCTAGAAGTGATCCATCATACTCTACCACTACACAGAGGAAACGCACCTGAAGGTCACTCTGTGCTGTTGCAAGGACCTTCGGGGTGGGAAAGATTCGCATTCCCCGGTGGAAGTGACCGAATATTAAGTGTCGGTGAAGTCTTAATGTAAATTTCTCAAAAATATTGTGATCGATCACACGGTCATTGCGCGAGTATGAACTTGTCTCTTCATGCTCGTTATTATTTCCTGAAAAATCTATAGCGATCCTTTTAACAAGTCAAAGTTTTGTCTATATCACTTAAAATAAACCAATGGTTCTTCACGATGGCACAAACTTTCTCTCACTAGTTAGTGCGTTAATTAGAACAAGAATTATACACTTTTTCTGTATCAGGGAACAACACGAATTTTTTTGGCCAAAACATCGCCAGGTTTTGCTGCACCACATACATTTTTTCTATAGTACATAATGTAGTATACAAGAAATTTAAAAAATTTAATAATGTATATCATATTACGTTTTCGTTGTCTACGTTCGTTTTAGTGGAAACCAGATGTATTATATGCAACGGGATACTCGAAGTGGATGTCTTAAGTGACTGTCTCTATATACAATAGGATTAATGTCATTACTAAATCGATAACATTTCTGCCACAAATAATGTCTCACTAAAACATGGATTGGCTAAATACTACTCAAATTACCTTTTAAATGGATCCAATTTCATTCAGCTTTACTGGACTGTGCGAGGGACAATTATGTAGAGATACATCGTGTATGTCGTTTAAAGATAAACCAAATTATCCCAAGCATGGCTCCACTATTGGCCAGGGAATGTGCTTTTGCATTAGCAGCCTAACAGTGTTTCAAATGCGTTCTGTTCCACTTCGCATTTGGTTATGAACGTGAAATTATTCGCTTCAAACATGGGAAGTGTTGTTATGAATAGTAAACAATTCCATTATCTTTGGATGCAACGTCCATTCATTTCAAAACTGAATTTAGCGTTTTACAGATCAAAAGTAAAATATTTTGTTGCAATAACTGTAGGAACTGGACTCTGCAAAAATATTAAGAAATGTTAATGTTTAATAATAAACTAATTCTCCTCCAATTTTAACCTCCATTCATTGAATCAAAATATATGCAAGATATTGAGTCCATTCTTTGTCATTTAGTAACATGTAATGAGATTATAATGTAACACCGTTAGATACGCGGCTTTTGTCGGACATTTATTTATCACAATCCTGGATTGGATATCTGGCTTAAGCAGTGTAGTCCAGGTTTTGCTCCTCTGACCGGAAAGTCCTAGGTTCGAGTCCTGACGGCGGCAGAATTTTCGGCACTAGCTTGTCAGCTAGGTCGAATTTAGTCGCTGTCTGACATGTTCAATTTTTTGAAAATGTGAGTAGTTTGGGGGTAATTTTGTGCCAAAAATAGGTAATTTTCATTTTTTAAACATTTTTTCTCAAAGACCGCACAAAATTTTTACTTTAAAATTGTTTCTCACATCTATCAAAGAACAGTAAAAGATATGAAGCAAGCCCTATTTTCTGCAATATCTCCGTATTTTTCATCAAAATGCACAAAGTTGACATTTCAAACCTGCAAAATTGAAGATAGATTTTTACCTTAAACAAAGCCTATTGTAAAAATAGCTCTTTAAAAAGGTCATGTAATTTTTTTAAACAACTAGTAGATTTGGCGTAATATGTGCCTGAAATTTATGCAATTTCTAAAAAAAAATAATTTTTTCAAAAGTTGAACCAAATTTTTTCATCAATGTGTCTCCTCGCATGTAACAACGGTCTAAAATATGGGGTACTAGACCCATTTCGGACTCACCGTGTTTTAAAATTTCAAAAAGTAAACGTGTCGAAACTGCAAAATTGAAGATAGTGATTTTTGTCTTCCTTTATACAGAAGATTCCAAAGATCATCTGCCCTCTGATTAGTTGATGCAGGTGGAGATATTACGACTCTCAACAAGGCTGGAAGAGAATGTCGGTAGCTGAAGGATATTTAAGCGAGTGTATGGTAAACAAAATGAACTCTGCAAACAATATACTGCAATCTGTAGAGCATAACCAAAGCTTGAAAAAACTTTTTCAGTATCATCACGTGTGGGAGGAAGCGACGTGATCGGTTTGTTAACAGTTAACACGGCATTATACGCGAAATGATATTTCATTAATGATTTCTTGCAACGGGAAAGGCTGTTTATAATGCTGGTATACAAAGAGTTGTTACTCGTTTATAATGACGTTTTTAATTTATTTCTTTGCAGGTAAGTCGAGTGCTGACGATCACATACGTAGCGGTTGCTGACCGACATCTCTTGATCCAGATTAGCAGCTAAAAAGGTTAAACACATGTAAGTTACGTTATTTTAGTTCGTCAATATGTAGTATTAAACCGTATAAATATTTTAAATTATTTATTGTATCAATATATTATAATATTTTTTTAAATTATTTGTATTGAACTCTTAAATTTGGGAGAGCACACATTGCCGATGTAAAATACTGTATATGTGCATTTGTGTGTTTAGAATCATACACATTATACAGGTTGAGATAAATTATTTGCACCATTTATAATTGACGCCATAAACATACTTTAGTAGATAGAACGGCGTTCGTGTTGCTGACTTGTTCAGCAGTTAAAAGTCTTCAGTAGCCATAGAGCGAAAGACTAGTGAGCATCGTTCCTTCGCTATGGAGTGTTTCTTAAGATTATGGCGATTCGGTTACCTTAACTCAGTGTATCTTTTGACGTCGCTGTGTCATCGGAAGAAATGGACAAGTCCCAATACGCCAAACAATCTTAAATTGGGTAGCAAACTTCCGGGTGAGTGCTTCTGCATTACCAAAGAAGAATCCTTTCCTTCCACCGAACGGAAACCGTACGCCGATTATTTCCCGAAAAAGTCATTTCTTGCTAGGGCAACGTAAAATTGCTTTCACGCTCACCTGATTTGCCAGCAGACGACTGTTTCTTATGAGGGGATATAAAGTCTACGAGACGAAACCTCACAGCGTAGAAGATTGAAAAGAATCTATCACGACTTCTATTCGACAGATTCCATTACAAATGCTGATGGATTTTATGGATTCTTTTAAGCGACGTGCAAAGATTTGTTTTCAGAAAAAAATATCCCGAGGAAAAACATGCACTATACTTACAGGACTAATTACCCTAGTAGTTGTCACCTACGGAATTACTATCAATCAATTACAATATCTCAAACTAAGACCAATGGTTAACCGCGATATTGAAAACAAAAAACAACCTTTTAGCAATTTGATATAGAGATACCCTCATTTTTGCGCAGTACAGGCCTACTGTCATACCAAAGCCAAAAGTTATGCATTTCCTGGATTTATGCTACATTGAAGTATTCCCTCGACCCTGAATCTAAGGCAAATATGAAGAGTACTGCGTCCTCGTCCGCCATCTTACTTCTCTTTTTATGTCCAACATGACCTCCTCACTTCGCCATGTTGCATGATTTACTTCGCAAATCGGTTTCGCTGACAAACAGATATTTTTGCGGGCAGTTTGCGTCACGGGCTCTTTTCCTGGCGAGCGGTGCGCCTTGCCAAGTTTGCGCGACCGAATGAGTGCGCCCATTTCTCACCGATGCTGCCTGTGGAAGTAGTGGGAGATAAAACTTCCGTGTCCGACAGGTGCGAAGAATGCGCAAAATGTTTGTTTTGGTGGTTGTGTGATCGAGTATTGTAGTTACATGCGCATTGTGTTCGAAAAGCAGAAAGCATGACCCTGAAATGTCGAATAAAGCGATGCAACATCTAGCGAATAAAATGTGTATCGCATTGTTTTTAACAAGTTCGGTTTCGGAGCTAAAAACGAAATGTTTGTGTAGTACAATCAAGATCTACTTTGTGTGAGTTGTATATTCAAAAATCAATTACAAGTATTGAAATTACATGAAATCTCTAGCGTAGCATCACTGGTATTTGGGTTATTCTGAGTGAAAATCAAGGTGACATAATTTCTCGGGAAAGAATAACAAGAAAAAAATAATGTGAATTTCAAGCAAAAGGTGGACAGAGGTGGAATCATTATTTGGTTTTCAAAACATAATGAATGGTATTGATATTTTTTATTCCAAGAACATTAAAATCTGGTCTCCTACAAATCGCCATACACAACCATCCATCGTTGAATCAAAACACTCAAAGGCGCTATAATGGTTATTTTTTTAATAATAGAAGATATCTTGACGTAAGGCATTCATAGATTTATGAACCCTGTAAGTTTAAGTATCGTATGTACTGCGGCTTTGGTGCATACTTCCTGTAAAAATTCTTCTACCCGTTAGCAATATTCTGCGGCGTAATAATAATATATAATAATAAAAATGTATGTAACAGTAATATAATAATGCGCAAATGAGCGAGCAGGGTCACATAAAGTGGCAAGAAGCTCGTCGCCACACACGGACTTGGCAATATACTGCTTTTGAAGAGCTGTAGCCCGCTTGGTATTCGATTTAGAAAAATCATATTGTATACAAAAGTTGTAGGAAATTTCATCTTCTTTACAATTAATATCATCAACATTTTTAATAGAAGGTACGTTTAAAAAGTTATTCAGCAACACCAGGAAAACCAATCATTTTGGGGGTCTCCAAAAGTTCGCACAGGGTTTGTGAGGTCAGAAACGTGGGGTTTTAAATAGTGACGGGTACATACAACATATCCAAAGAAAATGATTTTATGACTTTTTCCAGGTAACCTCCCTTTTTGAGAATCTTCAGACTGGACCACCTTATTGGTTTGGAAGCTTTAGCTTCTTAACCAGTTCTTCAATTCGAGGAACAGATGAAAATTATTCGCTGATAGATATATCGGCATATACGGCAAATGATCAAGCACGACCTATCAGCCCCAGATGTTTGGTTACAGCAGCACAATGATGACCGACGTGTCATGAATGAGGGTATCTTCAGAATTCGGTATTTATAACTTGTTTCAATGTTTGCACCGCATACTCAGCTCATTCTTTTGTGATTTTTTGGTGCACTTTTTCTTGAAGAAAGCGAATAGCACTATGCATCTCGCACATGGGGGGAGAGCCATAGTACGGTCATTTTTTCACATGACTACAGCTCAGCTCAAATTGGCATTACAGCTTTGGTATTGGCAGAGGTTATTATGGTAAAAAAGGTTGCGCAATCGTCTATTATACTTATCCAATACTCCTACTTGTCTAGGGATTTAAAGGCTCGTTTGGAAAAACGGTCCTCAAATTTTATGTTACGTGTAAAAATATATAACAATAAGAAACTAGTGGTGATAAAACAGCAGATACTTTCTGTGGTTTTTATGCGCAATTTCTCTCTCAAAAACGAATACGGGAATGGAAATGTATTAATTAAACCCCACTTTAATGCAATAATATACGTAGAATAATAACTTTACACCAGTAACAGTACAGTGACGTCAATGCCCAGCTAACAAAGACACTAAAAAGAATCGCGGATTTCCTCCAAACTGAAGCAAGTGTTCAAGCCCTCACACCACAGTTGACTATTCAAACAATCTGATAAAATGTGTACATTGGGAAAAGGCTTTTTGTGCATCCAGTTGCGAATACGAATCATGTCGAAGAACGCTAACCAGAAGAGCGCTTCATACTCATTACCCCACCCAACACCCATATCCACTATGTCCAACAACTTGTTTCATCAAAACGGGCATTTTTACATCACTCTTCTCTCCCACATTCCCTCCCCGGACCCCAAAACCCCACGAAGTGTACTCTATCAAAAACAACATCATAAAACAATAATATTTAGAGTTTTCCCAACTTCTCCTTACTCACCACCAATCACGCAACTGATATCACCACAAATATCACATTTTCTTACCAGTCTCACACACTAAATTCTACCTCCTTCCATAAACTCAACGTCACGAATCAACTGAATGGCAGTTGACTGAACAGCGTATGCACACGTGCATCGCAATCGTTTGAACGCCAATAAATTCAGTTCCAGCTGTATTGCCACACACAAAATGTAAATGTTCGTTTGTCTCTCTCTTGAGGTAATTTAAATAAGAACACTAAGTCAAACACAAATCAAATATCGTGGATTCATGTAACCAAAATCACGTTGATCAATAAAAGTCTTTTTACAGTGCCAACCTTATAATAATAATAATAATAATAATCATAATAATAATAATAATAATCATAATAATAACAATAACAATAACAATAACAATAACAATAACAATAACAATAACAATAACAATAACAATAACAATAATAATAATAATAATAATAATAATACAACGTAATAATATATATTATTAGAGAGCTGGTCGTGGGCTCTGTTGCAGAACTACACTTCTTTTCTTCACACATTTCTGAAAGAATTTTTTAGTTTACACTAGAAAAAACAGTTTTCGTGACCTATCCTCGTGATTCTCCACATATATCTGTAATACGTGGTCAATACCAACATAAGAAAATCATTGAATTTTTGAAAAATTGAAAATGCAAGTGTTCAACGTTTTTTGAGTGCAGGTGGTGGGGAATGTAGAGTAATTTTTGGGTTGGTGATGTAGGGGTATTGTGATTTGCATGTAACTCGAAGGACCTGACATCGAATCCCTGCGCGGAGAAATAATTTTTACTAGTTAGGAACACTTTTCCAGGTTCTTGTAATATTATTATTACATTAATATTACGTAGCCGCAACTGATGTGATGTTGGAGAACCAATGGTTCATAATGCAAAAATGCCCTCAACAGCACGTGGAAGCAATATTTTCCCCAAATTCAACATGCTGTTTTTGTTTTACTTACCGTACAAAGGTGCATCTGTTCGCGGGACCGAGCAAAGGAGGCATTAACGCACGAGCCTGCACTGGCGCTCCACGTGGCGCCGGTAGGAAGCTGCTAACATGATTAGGGCGCTCACGGCGCGACGGGACAGCGCAGGTGGAGGCGCCCCCCCTCTCTTGCCCCCTCCCCACCCCCCTCGCCAGCTCTCTCTCGCCGACTATCCATTACGCCCATGAATATGGATGGCCGTATATATGAAAAGTTTAACTCGCTCCGGAATATTCGCTTTTTTTTGTGTACGTACATGTCGTGACGGCGATAATGCGGCGCTCGCAAAACAAAATTCACAATTACAGCGCTTCTGCCCGGCGCCAAGTCGCCGAGGGAAATGGGGGCAGGGCGTGGAATGTGGAATGGTGGACACGGCAACAAGCCACGTGCAAAGACGCCCTGGGCAGAATTTAGACCGATGCAGCCAGAAGCAGCGAATCGATAAGCACATAAATGTAATGTATTAAATACACTAATAGTCTCAGGAATGGCCCTTGGCGTACAGCTGGGATGGCCTGCAGTGCACTAGCTTCTCGTGCTATGGTCTCGGGTTCGATTAGCGGTCGAGGCAAAAGTAGAGTTGTAGATTTCCTTTTAAATCGTCCCAGTTTCTGTAGCTGTGTGACGAAGAAAATTTCAAGCAGATGGATCTTGCTAGTTACGGTGAAGAGAATACGTTCTGGTCGCCTCATGTCGCTCTTACCCCCAAGCACGGGAATTTAACTAGGCCCGGGCATAGAGGACACCGATAACTGGCCGGCGAAGTCGGACTACCGACCCAATAACGCCAAATACACAGTAAAAAGTATGTGACGTGTAGGGGAGGATACAATGTGCGCACTTTTAGCATTTATTGTTCTGCTGTTAAATGTAAGAAACTTCTCGGCAAAATATCTATAATTATATCACTTATTAATCTTCATTGATTATTAATTTTCATTTATTTATTTTTTGTATCTTCTAATATGAGACAATCATTGATGTAGGTTAAAATTATTTTAATTTAGATTAATTTGACTATTAACAGAGATGCACCTGAAAATTGTTCGCGAAACGTCGAACATGCAAAACAAGCATTTTAAATATATGTTTTAATTAATGTGTTTTCCGTTTTAATCTGTACCAAAGATTGTTTCAAATTAGAAGTTTAATAGCATGGAGAAGTAGGCCACACGGGGTCTCTCTCTGCCCCCCCCCCGCCCCGCGGTACGAGAACAGAGGTTTTTTATAGGGTTTTTCTCCAGCCAACAGCCGGTTACCCTTTACGTTCCGATGGGACACATATTCGACCATACACTAGACCAACACACTTGCGGGCTCCTCTGATCTGAGGTCAGCAGAACGCGAGGCCCCCCGCGACAACACATACAAAGTCAAGGGACAAACAATCATGCCCAAGGCGGGACTCGAACCCGCGACCCTTTGGACCGAAGCGCTGAGTCGGTACTCGCTCTTAGCCACCTCGGCCATCCAGGTCGGCACAGAGGGGGTACGGGTGCTTAAAGTGGGGGTGTTGTGAGTGTGGTGCCTGAAGAGGGAATGATGGTGAGTGGGAGGTGCCAGATCTGGTTCGAAGGAGAGGAGGAGGCGTGGGTGCAAAGCGTTTGCTGTGGAGTAGGTGGGTTAGTGGGAGGAGAGAGATTAAGTAGGTGGGTGACTGTGGCAGTGGTGGGTCTGTAAAGGATTTGTAGGAGGATGGATGTGGTTGAGCCAGTGAGGATGTTGGGAGTGCGGTGCCGAGAACAAGATGATGGCCGAGGTAGGAGGTGGCGACAAATGGAACGTTAAAGGGACTTTAGGGCCCCTATACACAATGAGCGAGAATTGGCCTACGTTGATTGTTGCTCATCAATGGTTGTTTGGAAGATGAAACATCTGTGGTATTCAGAACACGTTTCGATAATAAAGGATTAGGATTAAAATTGTATAGATCATTGTTGGTCAGTCTCTCGGCTGAAAATGAAGAAATAATGTGTCCTATGAATATACGAAATGCATCATAACGAATAATGTATAACCCATGATTTCAATATCAATTACATTTAACACATTCAGATATGAATGAAGAATAAAAGAAATCAAACTTATTAGAAATACTTAAAGAAGTTCGACCTCTAAAGTGATCAGCTCAACGTGAAGAAGCCTTCTTAAAAATTAAGATAGAATGAGAAATTTCGGTGGCTTCAATCGCTAAGCTCGGGCTGTGCAAGTGCTTGATTCCGGGAACCGCTGCGTGGCCAGACAGCCCCAATGGCGTGCTCAACCGCGATCGCAAATTCTCTGCTTTTTGATCATTGTGTTAGTGATTCCGGGCGCGTCCACTGATAAGGTCATTCGGCGCGTAAGAGTAGTGCACGTTTTTTACTAGGAGGTGGCAGTGATCATGGATGGTAATATCCGGCGCCGACCTACCATTGACAGGCGAGGTTTCCTCGAACCAGGTATCTCCCACCAGCAGGTCGCCCGCCTCATCTGGGACAAGCTCCGATTGGTCTCCCGGTGTGTGGTAGTGAAGTGCATGTTAGTGTAAGTGTGTAAGGGGAGAGAATAGGAGAAGGAAGAGGAAGGAAAGATCGCGCGCGGTCCTTGGCCCGTTTGTTAGGGTACTACTCCGGCATTCGCCTGGTGTTGATCGAACACCAAGAAAACTACCGATCAGAGCAGCCGGCCGCTGAATTCTCCTAGCTATTGACCTAGCTATCTGGGTAGTGTCGAAAATCCTGTCTACCGTCGTGACTCGAACCCCAGGTCCTCCCGCTCAGAAGGCACTGGAGTGACATCCGTTGAGCCACCTCTCATGGTGCTTGTCTAGTGAAGGCGGAGTGGCACACGGGCCGCATTTGGGCACAAGCGACCTTGAGCGAATAAAAAAGAAAGCGACGCGAGGAGGCGCGGAGGTTCTCCTTCGGGAGGGAAGCGCTGAGCCGGCGGCAGCGTCGCGACGCTGAGCGACGCCATGCGACGCGACGTCGCGCTGACGAAACCAATCGCCCCGTCCCCCCGTCCCGCCCAGCCCCCAACCGTTTCGCCCAGCCGCCCCACGCCCCGCGCCCCACACCCAGCCCAACGCCCAACACCCCGCCCCACCCCGCCCCACGCCCCGCCCCCACCTCCCCCGCCCCACGCCCCGCCCCACGCCCCGCCCCACGCCCCGCCCCACGCCCCGCCTTACACCCAGCCCCACCCCACGCACAGGCCCGCTCCGCCCCGCCCTAACCCGCCCACTCGAAGCGCCTGATTCTGTTTGAAGGGCGGAGGCGGCGCGGATCTCGCCTCCGTTCGCAGGAGCTGCGTCTCGCTTCGCGGGTCGCAGCTCGGAGCGAAGCGGCATCCACGGTTGGTTGCAAGCGCCGCCGCCGCGCGTGGGGGGGGGGCGCCCTAGTTGCAGTCTCAGATCAGTAAGGTGGCGAAGATATCGGCGAACTAGAGACCGGAAAAATATGTAGTAACGAAGTCAAAATAGTACACAAATCTTTGACCCCGGTGAATAAGCTGATAACTCAAAAAAAAAAAAAAAAAAAAAAAACTATTTCACAGGGGAGAAAAAAAGACTTTAAACTAATGCTTTAAATCAGGGATTAATGATATTCAAACACAACCTACACACAAATAGTTTCATTTATAAATGACGGTCGTTTGAATATCATTAATCCCTGATTTAATTCAGTTAAAAGTGGCTCTTCAGTAACATTAAGTATTTATGACTTATCAGCATATTCACTGGGATCAAAGAAATATGTAATAAAAACTTTAAGAATATGTAACAAGTATGTAAAATCGAATATAATATGTAATATTAAAATACACTAACAACAAAACACGTTTACATAATACGAAGTTACATTTATAAAAAGTTCCGAAACAAATTTTAAAAATAATACCAACGTTTTAAATATAATTTCATAGAACATGTTAATGCAGTTTCCACAACTTTCCCGTCAGTAACACGAGTAAAAGCTTTGTTTATTGCTATCCGGGATCGTAATTCAGCTGTCAAACTATACGCAACATCCTAAAAACTGGTGATAGCTACGAACAGCAAACAATCACTGCGTGCCACATTCTCATTGAAACATTACACAGCGATCGCCAAAGTTTTTCGGAAATTAAGGTTAAAGGTCACGAAAAGTGGCGTCAGTAATACTTTTCACTTTTTTTATAACTTCAGTCACTAGCTATCCAACTTCGAATGGTATACTACTAATTCTGCTTTACATTCTGACGACCTAGTCTGTAACTACAAAGTGGTAATGGTGAATTTAGGGCATATTCTGTATCTGAGTCATCTCTCTCCTTCCTCCAACAGTAGTCAGCCAACATATTAGAAATACTCTTGCCTTAGTACATGTTTGCCATTCATTGATGAAAAGGCTCACCGTGATCATCGCTGACAGCTCGAAGAATTTCCGTTTGGAAGCATATATCGGAGTCTAAGCAGTGAATTTCCGAAGACCTGTTATACCCCATAAGAATGCACACGACCAGCCTATACGTCGGATTATTTTCTGCTTCATGGTTTCCAAGGTAATTGCAATCTACATTTTTGAAAGACTGCCAGGCTGCTTTTCCCAGTGAATTTAACACGTCTTCAAAATGTTCATCAGCCATTAATGATCACATTTATGGTCTTAATAAATCCATTCTTTCAATTTAGCATCACACTCTGTGGAGAGTTTTGATTTCAAGTACAAGATTCCTTCAGAAAGTTTTTCCTTTGTTTTTACGAAATTATTCATTCCTACTGGTTTAAAATGGAATAGAGGTAACTGCATTCTTCAGGATTCACTAAATAAACATGAGATACGTTTTTCTGATCGGGGATATAGAGATTTCTTTAATATTTATCAAAAAGAAATAACAATCAGATTATTCTTCGATTCCCTCCAAATCATAGGAATTGCAAATCGCATATGTTCTGTACCATACCATTTTTCTATCAAGACAACAGTTTTAACACACAATACATATATTTGGGGCCCAGCTCTTTTAAAAATATCCTTCATATTTTTGAAATCCAAGTGCAATTCGTCACGTATTCGTGAACTTCTCTTTCTTTAGAGACCTCATTTATAAACATTGGTTGCGTATGAGTGCTGCAAAAGGTATTTACACCACTGAAATAATATAGGAGATGATACATTGGCAGTGACTATGCTGGACGCTAGGGTAACACTGAAGCCAAGAAACAGCGTGTGACGATATTACTATCAGCGCTATTAGTATCATTACTATACAGCGCGTAATTACTATCATCACATTCTGAGGCGTTGTACGTAAGTGCAAGACAGTTGAGTTATATTCTCATATTCTTTTAGAGTTACGAGTAATAATCGCCTGTCTATATGTCTGATATGTGCTTAATTTTAAATATTCCAAGATTTCCTTTAGCGGGTGGCACTTGAAATATTTCTCTGCATTCGTAAGAATTGCACTTCCATAATCTCAATCGTGATCTATATTATTATATCAGTTATATAATATCTGTTATATATATACACAAAATTAATTGTGTGAAGAACTTCAAAATACGAAATGTCAGTAAGAAGAGACGATATTGCCCCAGTTTTCAATGTTTGTACGAGAGCACAAATGCAGTAGAGCAAAAGGAGATGTTCCTTTTGAAGAGATCATTAACTTACTTTCTTCCTTCTCGAGAGTGCACTTCTTTATCAATTCAAGAAGAACACATTTTACGCCAACATTTTAAATAATTGCGCGGACGGCCAGGAAAGAAAGGAAACCACTGCTCCGCATCTTATGCATATTTCCCGGCCGGGCGGCGCCGAATCTCGCCGTCCAGCGGTCGTGCTAAGCCCCTTCATCCGCTGAGCCTCGACGGCAGCGCGCGCCGCGGACTAAACGCGAAGCTCCGTTACGTGGAAGGAAAGTGGAAAGACGGATTAGCGCGGCTTGGAAAGCGCGTTTTCCCACGTTTTCTTTTTTCCTCGGCGTGCTGCCTTTTTAGTCCCTTCTTCCGCCTTTTCACAGTCCTTTGAAAAGTGATGTTTTTAATAGATCTTCAAGCAGAGAGTCTCTTTACAGTATTGCGTTTTCAATGGTTAATATTGACTTTAACTTTCTGCTTTTTACAGGAACTTAACTAAATATGATGTGCAAGCATATATTAATAAAAGGAATAACTTTTTCAAGTCTACTCGGAACATACATTTCCATAAACATTTGTGTTCTAAAATTGACATTCATTATGATCATCTCTCGTTTACTCAAATATATTAGGACAATTATAAATAATGAAAGAGCAGATTAATTTGGAGTTAAAATATGGCAAATATTATGGTACATTATTAATCAACTAATAAAACCCGAATACGCACTGCATTAAATTTACTTAATATTTACACAGTAAATGTCGAAATGAACCTGTGCGAAAATATCCCACGTTTTTATTAAGGATGTTATAATGATGTTGATCATTTCAAAACATTGATATTTTGACAAAAAAATGTTTTCAACGACAATATAAGCATCATCTATTTTATATTAATGATAATTAAAGCCAATGTCTTTTTGCATCTTTGCATCGATGTTTTGTGCACGATGTTTTGGGCTCGATGTTTCGACATTTCCGATGTATTGTTTGTCAATTACAAATTTATATTGTTACAGTTTTGTAAAAATTAAAATCTGAAATAATGTGATAGAACTTCTGTCAGTTTTCATTTCCGAATCAATCGAAAGCATCTTGTTTAATCAACCTTCATCGAGCAGATCCCTATTTCTCGCTCGTGATTGACCTGATGCTCTGATATTTCCTTAGACTTTCCTTGTATTTCGATCTTAAAATGGCGTTTTACTTTCTCGTCTACGTACCTACACAAGAAGTAATAATACATGGTATGGAAAAGGTTATGTAATGCTACAGAAAATCAATTTCGAGATTTCAACGAGTTTTTCGAGTGTTTTGGGAGTGGTGGTTCATTAAGAAGATGCCTAATCTACCCAACAAGAAAAAGTAAAAGGGTGTTAAATCTGGTGACCGTGATGGCCATTTGAAACTGACCTTGGAGGCCATCATTAATCACTTTCCGCTTCTGGTTCGCCATTTTGGCGCGAACTGAACAAAAGGCATTAGAGGTTAAAAGCACTGCACATGCCCCCAAGCGACCATAAATTGAAGCTGGAGTATATTTTCTTTCCGTCAGACACTACCATCCTGTTCTGCGATCAATAGTTTTGAATATACTTTTGTTTAAAATGCGAATATCATTTTTGAATCACCCTGTAAAAAATACCCTGTATTTTGTTTTCATTGTTGTGTTCACAGAATAATCTGAACACTTGAACATCGTCTCACTGTTAGCATCAATGCTAGAAATAAAACTTTTAGCTCGCAATGCATTTCCTGAAAAAAAAACAACGCTTTTACTAGTGTCTGCCTAAAAAGCATTTTATTCCAACATCAGTGCTAATTCTGCCATTAAAAATTCATCTCGCCCGAGAGTCGCACCTGTGAAAACTACTCACATTTTTATCAAAAATGTTCGTGACAATAGCTGTGCATTTCAAGAGGATATTTTATTACGAAAAAATCGTCAATGACGGTCTCATGGAAAAGCATCTCAAGGACAATCGATGAAAAGCGTCATCGCTCAGTATCGCGAATGTGTGGAAAAGATGTTCATGATGTATAGCCAACTTTTTGTTTTTAACGTCTGGTACGGAAAAATGTTAACAAACTGATTATGTCTTTCGGTGCCAAAAATTAGTTTCCCGAGACAGGTAAGACTATTAATGCAAATGTTCTTAAGATAATTAAAAATGTATTCACATCTTCTGGAGCATGAATATGGCGAGTGATAAATTCAATTATACATCAACTGATGAGTTCAATTGTGAGACAATTTATTAAACAATTTATCTCTTAATTATATACACATAATTAATTTACATTTTTATTTTTTAGAAAATTAGAAAATTAATGGTTGTACAAAGTACATAGTACAGATTTTTCTGAACCAATTGTAACAATTATTATAATTGCAACTCATATACTATATTTTTCGGGAGAGGGTTGATTATTTCCATGATATATTATTAGTATTAATGATTATTTGGATAAATATGTTCACATCTCTTTTCATGATTTGTATAAGACCATGTCAGGTTAGCATTATTGAAAATGAAGTTGTAGAGTTTTACTAAGTTTGAAGTAAGTACATAAATATTTTTGGGCTTAATTAACAAACTATAGCACTGAAAGTGATGCCACGATGGTCAAATATTCTCAAGTTTTACCTACGAGATGTTTTTTCTCATCCCTATTTCCACTCACAATACTGCAATCACAATTGGAAACACAATCTACAAATTGTTAAATACATTTTCACAATTTTGAGTTTTACTCTGTTTTTATCGTTGCACGAGGCATAGAAAGGTTCTTTGTATAAGAAAAACCTAGTCTGTATCCATCTCTGTTTTCAGTAAACAGCATTTATTTATATTTTGTTTTCTTGCATTACATACGTACATACAGAGAAAGATTCGTAGATATAGAAAATAATGAAATGCTGTGCAAAATCGATTTCGAGATTTCAACGGCAATATAATTTTTGGGGTCCTATATGTTAGATCTGGTTTTCTCTTTTAATATATTCCTAAAGTAATATTTTATTTATAAAGTTAGGGAATCAAAAGAAAACGATAATGTAAACAAATATACTTTAGGCGGGAATAGAAGGTAGCTGGAAAGAGGGTGGGCCAAAACTGAAAAGCTAGTCCAGGTATAAAAGATCAGATTACTAACTAGGAGGAAAAAGTCTGTGCCATTCTGTAGCTCTCCTTGTTATGATTTTTTTCTCCATTCCTTTACGTCAATTAATCAAGTAAATGGCACATATATTCACCACCCTCTTCAAAACCTTTAATATTTACAATTATATAATGGTTTTCTTCGCATAAATTTACAGAGGCACAAGTGTTATCGTCTGTTATCTCCAACGTCTGATCGGATCGACCAATTCCTTTTTGGTTGAGTGTTGCGCAATCAGGGCCAGTGATTAGAGTTAAGCCCGAGAGGGTAGTCAACCCGGGTAGGGGTTTCCCCCTCTCCATCTCCCTCCGATAATGAATATGAAAGAAAAAATACAAAACATAGCTTTTTCAATTTTTCATATTTATCATTAAATTGTTATCACATTTATTTTACGTAACATCAGCAGTTCATGTTTTTAATGCAATAACACCACAGGGTTTTGTATTTTTGGTATAAACTCATTTCACAATTTTTGAAAATCGATTCTGTCGATCATATTGCTAGAAACATGTAAAATTGCAATATTGTTGAGCCTATCTTGCTGTTGGTCGGATATACGCATTTAGTCGACAAAATACTGAGAAACTTCGGAGATGTGGCTCAGGGCTTGAACGGACGACACGGCACTGCCTCTGACTGGGAAGTCCTATCCCGACTTGGCAGGATTTTCGACACTAGGTAGATAAGTAGGTCGAATTCAGTCGCTGTCTGGAGGAGAATTCTAGCGGCCGGCTCCCGGATCGGTAGTTTTCCGTGGTTTCTCCGATCAACACCAGGAGAATGCCGGAGCAGTACCCTAACAAACGGGCCACGGACCGCGCGCGATCTTTCCTTCCTCTTCTTTGTTCTATCCTCTCCCCTTACACACACACACACTAACATGCACTACACTACCTCATATTCCGGGAGACCGGTCGGGAGCTTACAGCTTGTCCCAGCTGGGGTGGTGCTCCGCTGGTCGGAGATTAGGGAAATTTAAGAAAATTAATTTTAAATATCAAATAAAATTAATGATTAAAAATGTCCCAGTAAGGGAAAACACCAGTAACCGACGGTAAATCTGCGCCGGATCTCACAATCGAGCAGGGAAGATCAACGCAACCTCCCGAGGAGAAAACATGCACTCCACTTACGGAACTAACGACCTTCGCCGTTAACGCGCACAGAATCACTTATCGAAGAAACTTCGTTAACTTCCGGAATTTGACGTTTATGAAATATTTCTCTCACCCCAAATTCCGATTGGGAACTGCTAGCTCCCATACCCTCCTCATCCGCCGGGCCTGTAGGCAGTGACCGTCTCGTCGTGTGGAGTGATGGAGGGGGATCGATCGGAGGCCCTCCGGCGGCGCAGGTGCAAAAGGTGGGGGGCGGACAGCGCCGACTAACTAGGCCCTTGACAGATTTATGGATAGTCCCCGGCGCCCGATGACCGATCTGCCCTGCAAGGACCGGAAGGCGAGCTCCGCGGGGCTGAAGCGAGGATCTGCTCTTGGGCGACACACCCCACCCCCACCCCCTGCGCGGACGCGATTCCATTTTATTTCGAGTTGGGATGACGTACGACGAGATCGTAGGAGGCAGCCAAAATCCTTACCGTGAGGGTAGTCAGCTCAGTGCATCAACTGATGTTACTGCAGCGCCTCTGATCGGGAGGCCCTAGGTTCGAGTTCTGAGTTTACCGATTTTATATCGAACCAATACAGAAAACTAATTTTATAACAAACTATTCATATCGCATTGAGTGGCTCAGGTCACCTACTGATGTCATTGCAATACTTCTGATCTGGGGGTTCTACGAACCCTCTCTGGCAGGATTTTCGATACCAGCTACAATGCTAGGTCGAATTCAATCGCTGTCTAGAAGATGATACCTAGAGGTCGGCTGTTCTCATCAATAGTTTTCCGAGGTTTCTCCGATCACTAGGGGAATGCCAGAGGAGTACCTTAACAAACGGGCAACGGACCGTGCGCTATCTTTCCTTCCACTCTCTTGTCCTATCCTCACCCCTTACACACACACACACACACACACACACACACACACACACTTACCCTAACATGCAATACACTACCATCACGCCGGGAGACCGGTCAGGAGTTTGGAGCTTGTCCCGGTTGGAGCGGTGCCCCGGGAGATTTCTGGTTGGGAAAACCCCGCTAGACGACGATAGGTCAGCGCCGGATCTCACCATCCAGCGGTGGAAAATCACCCGCCATCTCCTGAGCAAAATAACGCTCTACACTTATGGGAGTAATGATTTTTTTTCGCGTCCGGAATCACTAATTAATGAAATATTTATATAAACGTTTCCCATTAAAATAAAACATTTCATAGTAGTTGCAGTCTGTGTGCGCCTTCTCCCTTTAGTGTCCTCCCAGGGTTGAGGCCTGCCTGAGGAGTTGCTTTTTAATGTTGCAGTGCGGCAATACATGGGTGGGTTCTTCCGGTGCACTGATTTCAGCTGGTTGTATGCATCACCAGTTTACGTCATGAACCACGTGACCACAGCACGGGTACTTCATTTGAAGAGCCAGACCAGACGCTGGCCGCCATGTTGAATGGTGAGCGAGAAGTGTTGAGAAACATTTTGGAAGTGATATAAAGTGCCAATTTTCAACGGCAGCCAACGAAATATAACGATGAAGGTGTACAAAATGCAATACTTAAAAGAAATGCTTCATAAATCTGTTTCAATGTCATGTACCGAGGTGATAATTTTGGTATCTGAATGCATTTAAAATTCATGCTAATATTAGAAAGTTTTTGAAAGTCGTGGATTTGAAAGACGTAACTCGACAATTCTGGGAAGAATTGTACCGCGCATGCGCCGGCATCAAATAACGGGATTTCGATTGTCGGGTCCCGTCATTCTCCCTGTTTTGTCGTCTACAACCAACTTACACTTTGCGTGGTTTTCGCCGCCACTACTAAACGCGGCTAACACACAATGAGCATTGAAGTAATGAAAAATACAATATCCATACTACCAATATAATACGGCTGGAACTCTATGGTTAATTTGTTCTCAAGTTAATTCAAATATGTCAGGAATAAACTAACGTAACCCTTTAGGATTTGGAGCTTATGTATATAGTGATGCTACATTTATTGTCGCGAAAAATGTATTATTTTTTCTCCATAGGACGTTATAATTGCCGATATTTCCCATTCCTAACATAAACAATATAAATATGTTATAATAAAATAGCGGGGTTAACTAGGAAGCTATAGTTTTCTTTGGAGAGAGACAAATATTGCATATTCGTATGATACAATGAGATTTCATGTATTATTATGTATTTAGTACATTGTAGTCTTAATAAAAGCAAAAATAGGGTCAGAGATACATAGATTTTTCATAAAAGCTTTTAGATCCTGTTAGAGGTATTCAGTTTCAATTAGTTCTTAGTTTTAACGTACGTTTTTGATTGTACGACATGCAAAAACTCACTTTTCTGAAGATACGTTATTTCCTTTTGACGTTAAAATTTACGTACTACGACCATTGATTTCACGTCTTGCAAAAACTATCTATTGCGACCCAAACTGGTATCTGAAGCTCGTTGGCTGATGTCGGATACGATGCGCAAGAGCCCCCCCCCACACACACACACACACACACACCGCCGCGTTTGAGCTGCGCGTTGCGTGCCGCGCCTACGCCAGCGCCGCCCGCGGCAGCGATATGAATCAGCGGGCGCCGCGTTGAGGCGCCGGGGCACGATCGGGGCACGATCGGGGCACGAACCGACTGCGAGAGGGGCGGGAACAGAATCGCTTCGTCGGATGAGATGACGGTTCTCCTTCGTAGAAAAGCACAGCATTAGGTAGTTGCAGATTCATTTAGTCTGAATTAAATTACTTTCTCGTATACGTATGTAGATACGGAGTTAATATGCGTAGTGTAGAGAAAGTTATGTAATGCTGCGCGAAAAAACGGCGGATTTTCGGGGGGAAAAATTCATTGCCGGGCTCTGGTGATGAAAAAGTGCATAAAACTGCTATATTAAGTGCTAAATTAAGAGAAAAAATCCTCTAACACCTGGTGTAGCGAACTCTATATGATGACATAAACGCCATATTGCTCTATTCTTTTGTTTTTCAAAAATTACAAAAATTCCTCTAACACATACTAACCTAATAACTGAGAACGTATGTGTAATTTACAGGCAACTTTATTTTATAATATAAGTATAACGTAATTAAAAACCGAATGCAAACATAATATAATCAATGTTACATTAAAATTATTCTTTTCATCTAACATTCGACGTAACTAAATTAATGGCCTCTGAGTAGGTGGATGGTGTTGACTTTGATTCTCTCAGCACAAATTGAAATTACTTTCATATTCTATATCGAATTAGACGGATAACAACACTTTGACCATCAGAGACATTTCATCCTAAAATACAATATCACGAAATACTATACAAAACCTTTTGATTCTTGTATTCAAATGCCAACATTTGCATGATCTGCTATGTTAAATATTTCATTCACATAATGTTTTCTTTACGTTGGCATAGGGTTGCCAGATGTTCACTATTAGAGTAAACCGTTCAGTAATTCTATTTATGATTTATTAATTAAAAAATTATAATAGTGAATCATCTTATCCCATGAAGAAAACCAACTTATTGTGTGAGTGAACTAGTGTTGATAGAGCTTTTAGTGTTTATTTTGGCAAGTTTTTAATTTCGATTACAACTGACTTTACTTTGGTGGCAATCCTGGATATTGTGCAGGTTCCTGAAGTCGTCTTAGTTTAGTAACTATTCGTAACACGTGTGTCTTTGTTCAAGTGCACAAGACAGCATACGTAAGCTAAAAGTGTGTGTCATAAATGTCTTTCTTGCATATACCACTTTAACAAACTCTTAATAAGTGCTGCCCCTAATGCACACAGATCATTTCATTTGAAGATTTGAACTAATGTATAAAAGATTTATTCCATTTTATTGAAAAGACAAGCTTATCTTCACACTTCACTGTGTTTTAAATAATAAGGAGAATGTATACATGGTAAATACAATGCAGCATAATAACGTTTGCAGCATGTAACCCATGATTTGCTATAGTGAATGAACTAGAATAGTTAATGTGTCACTAAAAGTTTTAGTTATATGAATCCAAATGTC
Source organism: Teleogryllus occipitalis (assembly GCA_011170035.1). Taxonomy (NCBI): domain Eukaryota; kingdom Metazoa; phylum Arthropoda; class Insecta; order Orthoptera; family Gryllidae; genus Teleogryllus; species Teleogryllus occipitalis. The sequence goes on along the minus strand of BLKR01002613.1, from coordinate 136,084 downwards.
CAGAATAAATTAACAAACAATTATTTTTCTTAAACAATCAAATCCTGATTCTTTAGTTTTCACAGTATCTTTACCATTCTAGTTCATTCACTAGAATATACAATAGTGATTAAATTTGAAACAGAATTATCAAAATATATCTGTTTGTTATAGAGTTATGATGTATGAATTAAAAACCTATCATTAGGCCAACTAGTTATAAACAAATAGACAACTTTTTAAATAATATTTGATCTCTAAAAGCATAAAGAATGTACAACGGAAATAAAAATAGACACAAAGTTCTATTTTTATTTTTCAGATAAACAGCTACTTTAAGAACTTGAAGTAAATCAAATCTACACAAATTAAATATTCATGCAACATGCAATTTCTTTTGAATTATTGTAACTTCATATTTAAGGCAACGTTTTGATTCGGTAATTATGTAGCCAAAAATCACTCCGTTTGCAAAGCTTTGTGTTCTGTTTTCCCTGGAAGACAACATTCCAAGTACCGACACAATACGGAGATCAACAAATATCATCTTGAAAAAGTGTCAATCAGTCAGCCTCTCCAGTTTTGTTTTGATTGATTGATTTTCTTCCTGTTTCCGGGCGCGTCAACTGCTTTGGTCATTAGTCCCGTAAGTGTAGTGCATGGTTTTTTCCTCGGGAGATGGCGGTGATCTTCCCCCGATGGATGGCGAGATCCGGCGCCGACCTACCGTCGGCTAGTGGGATTTCCTCCTCACCAGGGCTCTCCCACCAGCGAGGCACCGCCCCAGTCGGGACAAGCTCTAAGCTCCCGACCGGTCTCCCGGAATATGTGGTAGTGTAGTGCATGTTAGTGTAAGTGTGTGTGTGTGTGTAAAGGGGAGGATAGAACAAGGAAGAGGAAGGAAAGATCGCGCGCGGTCCGTGGCCCGTTTGGTAGGGTACTGCTCCGGCATTCGCCTGGTGTTGATCGGAGAAACCACGGAACACTACCGATGAGAGCCGCCGACCGCTAGAATTCTCCTCCAGACAGCGACTGAATTCGACCTGGCTGGAAAGCTAGTGTCGTCTCCAGTTTTAATCATCATAATTTGAGTGCTTGGCTGAAGCACACTCCGTGCCGCCTCCCGGCCTGCGGGGAAACGCTAATTTACTCGCAGCTCTCGCGTCCGCGAATGAGGCAGGTGCGGGGGCCGTGGAGACAGAGTACGAAAGGGGCGTTGGTCGCTGCCATTTCACTGCACCAGCAGAAATCTCCCTCCCGGACGTCGCCGAATGCGAAGTTTTATTAATACTACTAACAGCGCGTTCCAAAATACCGGCCGCCCACGCAGACCCACTGGAGACGTCTTGCCACTTGGCTTTGCAAAATGCCAGAGAAAAACTCTTGTCTATTATACAAGAACTAGACATCATTACAAAAAAGTGCCCTTTACGACATGACAATTTGAGGAGACGTGTGAAAAAATGGTGTATATCTGTATACACCCATTTAAGGGAAATTGTTTGATGTCTGCAAAATTTTATTACCATATTTTTTAATAACATTTGACTATTTAACCATAATGAACACCGTGCACTATACACATTTTGGTCCTTGATGAGCTTTGATTACTATGTTATTGTATGTTTAGTTACTATTAAGTATTATTTGCTTCTAAATATTTCAAGAATAATTTTAAGATTCAATGTGAAAAGCGAATCAAATTGTGACAATTTCAGTAATGACGAATTGTTAGAAAAAAGTGTTGAAGAAATTGTCTTTAAATGAACGTAGGGAAAACAAAACGCAAGGATATTTTGGTTTTATTGTATTAATTCGGAGAAATCAGGAGAAAATAGGCAAATCATAGTCGTTTAAAAATGCTCTAGAGATGAATGTTTTAAGAAAATCTCTTGAAACACAAGAGATGATAATTAATAAGTTTTGGAGAAAGGAATAATTTTTGGAGATTCCGAGTTAAAACTATTGACTTGTATTTTGCCTTGTCCTATCCTCACCCTTTACACACATTTACACTTACATGGACTAAACTACCACATATATTGGGAGATCAGTCGGGAACTTAGGTCCGTATTTATAAACCTCTGCCAGGGGCCTGCCAGGCTCAGCAGTCTGCCAGTGTTCGGTTTTGCGATTTATGAACGGGCCCCCGCCAATTCCAGTCGCCGCTTGTCCTCCTACCAAGCCCCCAGATGGCAGGCCCCTAAGAGATCTGCTAGCAGAGCTTCATAAATACGACCCTTAGAGCTTGGGGCGGTACTCAGCTGCGAAGAAGGGAGAGAATAGAGGGGAATTCCCCCGCGAACCGGCATGTAGGTCAGCGCCAGATCTCACGTTCCAGTGGAGAAGCAACTCCACCATCTCCAGCAATATAACATACACTACACTTACTGGAATAACCGTTGCCATTGACGCACCCGGGATCACCAGTCAATCAATCATCGATATCACCGACCGAGAGAGGTGACTCAGGGCATTAACTAATGTCACAGAAGTGCCTCAGAGTGTGAAGTCTTGGGGTTCGAGTCCCAGGATTTTTGACACTAGTCAGATAGGTCGGGTTCTTCGGCTGTCTGGAGGACAATTGTAGCGGCCGGTTGCTTTGATCAGTAGTTTTCCGCAGTTTCTCCGATCAACACCAGGCCAATGCCGGAGCAGTACCCTATCAAACGGGCCACGGACCGTGGGCGTTCTTTTCTTCCCATTCCTTGTTCTATCCTCATCCCGTACACACACACTTACATGCACTAGACTACCACATATTCCAGGAGACCGATCGAGGGCTTAGAGCTTGTCCCATTTGGGACGGTGGCCCATTGGTGGGAGATATCTGGTTGGGGAAAATCCCGGTAGTCGATGGTAGGTCGGCACCAGATCTCGCCATACAGCGAGGCAAGATCACCGCCACCTCACGAACAAAACATGCACCACACTTACGGGACTAATGACCTTAGCAGTTGACGCGCCCGGAAACTATAGTAATCAATTATTCGAAAAATCAATATCGATATCACCGTGCCACAGACACTTGGGCCATCGACGCATTTTCAATTCGGCCCGAGCTCGGTTCCTGCCTGCCGCCACAGCTAGGATTGCAAATTTTACCAAAACATCGATATATCGATATTTCGCTCAAGGGTTTTCGATGCCGATGAAAACATTGACGAGAAAACATCGAGTTTTAAGTATAGACTAATAAACTTGCTATTTCCCTATCCATTTTTAATTACAGTTTTGCTATGGATTTCGTGTTTCACTGTCGATTCACGCCTGGCGATAACTTACATTCGTAACACGAGCTGTCAAACTTCCTCAAATTGCTTAGGCGAAATGTGCAGCGTGATAAAGGGGATGACGCAAAACATCGATATTGCTGTGGATTGCTGCTATTCTACAATGTGCTTAAACCCCTTTATTTAAAAAAATATTTAAAAAAATAAAAATTAGAAAACATCGATGTTTTCGCAACAAAATACCGACGTGAAGAAAACATCGAAAGCAAAATATCGATGTTAATATATCGCTGTTTCTGGTGGAAAACATCTACGCTTTAAAAACATCGATGTTTGCCATCCCTACTAAAAAACATAGATATTTTTGCAATAAAATTTCGATGTTAAGAACACATCGGAAGCAAAATATCGATGATAACATATCGATGTTTCTGGTGGAAAGCATTGATGTTTTAAATCATTTTGCCATCCCTAGCCCCGAGCAGCTGGTACCAGAGCAGCTGGAGAGAGTACCAGCGAGCTGCTGGTACCAGAGGTGTGCGAGGGCGTCGGAAATATTTAGCTCGTTAACTCAACGCGTTTTCGCCTGGGGCCCTGCGGAACTCCAGCCAGCGAGGTGGACACGTCGGATTTGCATAGTGGCCCCGAAGTGTCAGTGTTAATGTGGCTCTGCGATTTAATGACTTTGCGGCTGTAAAGTAAACAGACTCCGTCTACCAAGAGAGAGGACAGCGTAACTATTTTAAACGGATATTTATGTAAAAAGCCGTAACTGTGGTGCAGAAGAAATACAAGGTGTCGACAGAAATACCGTTTTTGAGAATTTCTTGTTATTGATATTTTTTAATATTGCACATATTTCACACAATTTTTTGCGAACACAACTAATTTTATTTTTAAAAAAAGGGAAGGACCTTAAGGAAGATCTACTTACTGAAAATGTATTTTAGTTGAAGGAAAAGTTACTGTCATCACTTTTGTAGTTGTAAGATGTCGAAAAAACCAAACTTGTGCACTTTTGGAAAATCCAAGAGACAACAATGAAAATCCGACCTATGCCATCCTCATAAGTGTATTTTGGTCTATTACAGGAAATTTAAAGAAAAATTTTGCAGCCATTTTGAGAAAATTTTGAAAAAATCCTAGGAGCTCTATGTAAAGTAACCCCAAATTTTAAAGAAGTTTTTCAAAATCGCAGATCTTCCAGTGAGGACAGATCGACCGAGGAGTACTCAGTTTAGAAAAAATCCTACGGATGGTTCAGGCGCTGCTGTGTTGTTCACAGACGACACAACCGAGAGACGGACGTTTTGAAAAAACACTTTTTCGGTATCATGGTACTCCAAAACGTGTATTTCCGTTGAAATCTCGAAATCGATTTTCTGCAGCATTACATAAATTTATACTTCCTACATTACTCCGTACATACGTACGTATACGAGGAAGCAGCAAAATGTAGTTTTCGAGTTGTGTAACACAAACACAGTTATTCACTGTTCAACTTTATATGAAGGATTTTCTGAATCAATGACGAGTGAGAATGACGCGAGTCGGTAGAAGAGCGCGGAGGAGGGCGAACGATAGAGCGTTAAAGAAACGGAACATTAAGGACTGGCATAGGAACGGCCGTGGGATTCCCTTAAGAAGTGGACCAGCGAGGCTGAATGCGTCGAAGGGGCGCTGTGCTTTTAGGAGCGGCATAGGGAATGGATCCACAAGAGAATATTAGCGGCGCAGAGGGAGGCATTCGTTGCCTGCGGGGGGCGGGGCGGTCGCGCCAGGCCTGAGGGCGGCGGGGGCGGCGGGGGCGGGGGGGCGGCGGGGGCGGCGGGGGCGGCGGGGGCGGCGGGGGCGGCGGGGGCGGCGGGGGCGGCGGGGGCGGCGGGGGTGGCGGGGGCGGCGGGGGCGGCGGGGGCGGCGGGGGCGGCGGGGGCGGCGGGGGCGGCGGGGGCGGCGGGGGCGGCGGGGGCGGCGGGGGCGGCGGGGGCGGCGGGGGCGGCGGGGGCGGGGGGCGGGGGGGCGGCGGGGGCGGCGGGGGCGGCGGGGGCGGCGGGGGCGGCGGGGGCAGCTGCCCCAGGGGCTGGCGGAGGCAGCAGGGCAGCAGGCCGCGGGGGCGGCGGGGGCGGCGGGGGCGGCGGGGGCGGCGGGGGCGGCGGGGGCGGCGGGGGCGGCGGGGGCGGCGGGGGCGGCGGGGGCGGCGGGGGCGGCGGGGGCGGCGGGGGCGGCGGGGTCGGCGGGGGCGGCGGGGGCGGGCGCGCCGGGCCTGAGGCTGCGGCGGCGAGGGCGGAGCGGCGAGGCTGCATCGACCCGCGTCGCCCCGAAATAGCAGCGCGCGCGCGCCGGCGGCGGCGGGGGCGGCGGCGGGAGCGGGGGCGGAGGTGCGACCTTCCGCGATGCGCCGCGCGCGTCTTGGCAGCCCGACCGCACCCCCGCCCCCGCCCCGCCCCGCCCCCGCGAGGCGAGCGCTGCGCCGCGGCGGAGGCGCAGGTGGCGGTGCCTGTGCCGCCACGAAGCGGATCCCTGAGGACGGCGCCAAAACCCAAAGCGGCTGCAATCGTTACGGCGCAAGGGTTGGCACTGGTTCATTGCCAACGCAGACACTTTCCACAACAGAGTACAACCTACCTCTCTTACAAGAAGCAACAATTATAAAAAGACAACATATGAAAAGAACTAACAAATACAGAAACTACTAAATTCATCTTCATTTCTGACTCACGTTACCTCATAAAACATCACAAAACGCCGTCTCAATTTTGCAAAAGTTCATAAAATCTATAAATTAATATCATATTTTACTTTAAAGTGTCTGTCCTTTCAAAAATTCTACGATTGAAATCTCAACTCATGAAATAGTAGAAATTGGATTATTCTCACATGATTGATTAATTATTTATCTTTTTTCAAGAAAATTGAATTAACCAATCATAACAAGACAATATATGGAAAAACAACAAATACAACAACTTCTCAATTTATCTCCAGCTCTGGCTCATTAAACTTCACAAGACGACATCTCGATTTTCCCAAAATCTATAAATTAATATCATATTTTCTCTAAATTTTCGATTATACTCAATTGAGAAAAAGTAATGATCGTACAAATGAGACAACCTTAAAACAATTACGTTACCTCATTAAACTTTACAAGATGTCTCGAGTTTGCAAAAATCTATAAATTAATATCATATTTTCTCTAAATTTTCTATTATACACAGTTAAGAAAAAGTAATGATCGTTCAAATGAGACACAACCTGTCAAAATTTCAATGATTGAAATCTCAACACATTAAAAAGTAGAAATTGGACAAATATCACATGATTGATTAGTTGCTGTTACGTCATGTTGTTATGATGAGAGGGGGCGGTGATCCCCCCCACTGAATGACACAATCCAGCACGGACCTACCCGTCGGCTTGCGGGGTTTTCCCCAACCAGGTATCTCCTACCAGCGGGTCAGCTCCCCGCCGGGACAATATCTAAGCTCCCGGCAAGTGTGGCAGTCAAGTGCATGTAAGTGTAGTGTGTGTAAGTAAGGGATGATTGATTGATTGATTGATTTTTTCGTGTTTCCGGGCATGTCAACTGCTTTGGTCATTAGTCCCGTTAGTGTAGTGCATGTTTTTCTCTGGAGATGGCGGTGATCTTCCCCTGCTGGATGGCGAGATCCGGCGCCGACCTACTGGCTAGTGGGGTTTCCCCCTAACCAGGACTCTCCCACCTGCGGGGCACCGCCCCAGCCGAGACAAGCTCTAAGCTCCCGACCGGCCTCGCGGAATATGTGATAGTGTAGTTCATGTTAGTGTAAGTGTGTGTGTAAGGGGAGAGAATGGGAGAAGGAAGGGAAAGGACAGATCCCGCGCGATATGTGGCCCGTTTGTTAGGGTACTGCTCCGGCATTCACTAGGTGTTGATCGGAGAAACCACGGAAAACTACCGATCAGAGAAGCCGGACGCTAGAATTCTTCTCCAAACTAAGTAAGGGATGAGGATAAGATAAAGGAGAAGGAAAGATCGCGCGCGGTACATGGTCTGTTAGGATATTGCTCCGGCATTCGCCGGGTGTTTATCAGAGAAACCACGGGAAACCACCGATCAGATCAGCCAATCGCTAGAATTGTCCTTCAGGACAGCAATTTGTCCTAACTATGTAGCTCGAGTCGAAAATACTGACAGCATCGGGACTCGAACCCTATTACTTTCCCGGTCAGAGACACTGCAGCGACATCAATTAATGCGCTGAGTCACGTATGCCGCTGAAAATACGTCACATTTTCGAGTTTGAAGTAATCGTAATTTTCATAGGGTATTTGGGTTTCAAATAGATGTTTTAACGAATGTATTTAGTATTTCGATTATACATTCCCCCTTAGACTTTCAGACTAAAACTGATCAGTTTGTTTTTTATTGTTGGTTTAATAATATTTCGAAAATATTTGTGTACATGAAAAGACATTTACATTTTGTGCTATTTGGAAAAAAGGTTTAACAGGTATAATCAGAACAATGCCATCTAGTAAAATACGAAATTGGAGGAAGGTAAAATATGTAGGAATTATGAAGTATAAATTTAGTTCAAATTTGAGTTATCCCCGGAGGAGATATAATGTGAACGGAATTACGTTCGGCTATTATAACATTTCAAGCCTATTGTTTTCACTGACATTTTCTGTCATACTAAACACGAATAAAAGCTTAAAATAGTTCGATGTGAAGGGATGAAAGCGATTTCAGCTCACTCTCTGCTGCTTGCTTGCTTGCTTGCTTGCTTTTTCATTGATTGAATGATTTTTTCGTGTTTCCGGGCGCGTCAATGGCTTTGGTCATTCGTTCCGTAAGTGTAGTGCATGTTTTTTTCTCGTGAGATGGCGGTGATCTTCCCCCGCTGGATGGCGAGATCCTGCGCACACCTACCGTTGGCTAGTGGGGTTTCCCCTAACCAGGACTCTCCCACCAGCGGGGCACCGCCCCTGCCCCTGCAAGCTCCTGAGCGATATCCCGGAATATGTAGTAGTGTGCATATGCATGTTAGTGTAAGTGTGGGGGGAGAGGATGGGACAAGGAATGGGAAGGACAGATCGCGCGCGGTCCGTGGCCCGTTTGGTAGGGTAATGCTCCGGCATTCGCCTGGTGTTGATCGGAGAAAGCACGGAAAACTACCGATCAGGGCAGCCAGCCGCTAGAATTCTCCTCCAGACAGCGACTGAATTCGACTCTCTCTGCTGTTGAGGAGGGGCGAGAAGGGGGCGTGGCCTTGACGTTCAGCAGCAGCGCGCGCCCTTCGCCTGCTGTAAGGAGGTGCCTCCCAAAGGGCTTCCAGCGGAAGGGCTGCCACAGGGCGAAGTCTCTGACGAGACCAACCCATGCAGAAAGTAGTACTACTTGGCGAGTAATTTCACATTAGAGGTTCCAATGCTGATTCAAGGAAGCAGTTTCGGGTTTCGAAACAATTCTATCGTTCCCGATTCTTGTTAACATAAAATGTATTTTATTCTCGAAACGAATCTTTTTACTGTTGAATAATAACACATTTCTTGTATCTGATTTGCTGTTTTCCCGTAGTTCCCTCTATGAGACTAAATTGTTCTTTAGTGCTCATATCCTAAAATCTATATGACATACAATATTATTTCCATTTAAATAATGTTTTGCTTTGATTAGTTTTGTTATTCACAATGCACCATGTCTGCTAGTTCATATCTTTACGTTTATCTTGAACGAAACTTAATGGTTATTGAATATCAACCATCTTCATTTTTTTAATATTACACGTCATTTTTCATGAATAATAAATGTTAATCTGCAATCTACAATTTTTATTGGTCTTAACAAAGGACTTCGTAGATTTAAGAGAAGAGTCAAGGGGGTCGATATGAATTCTGCTATGGCACGTAATCTTCGTCGAGAGGTGTAAACTATTCGTCTTCCTGTAAGTAATTAAAATGGAGTTTATCGCAAATATTAATATCCGAAAAAAAAAAGTCAACTTCTTTTGTCTTCGATCAAAATTTCCTGTTGGAAACTTCAGATTAAAATGCTTTATGGTCATATTTCATCACATAAACTTCAATTTGAGATTAAGACATAAAGAAAACGGATGAAAAATGAGTCCTCGAAATTCCGCAAACATGAAAGGAGGATCTCTACATCCCAATGTTTTGATATTGTTAATGAATAAAAGCCGTCAACTGCCATATGAAATAACCGTCTTTATTCATTGCACCAACACGGCGTATTCACGCCCGCGTGAACATTTTTAGCTGGCGTTTCATTCACAGCCGCCTCTCGGCAGCGCGGTCCGGGCTGAATGGGGGCGGTGGGTTCGGGCGCCGGCAGCGCCGCCTGGTGCGTATGGGAGGAAGCGGCGGTGCGCGTGGGTGCGTGCGCCGCCAGAGCGAGGCGAGGGACGAAGCCGCCTGCGTGTCGGGGATCGATCCCGCAGCCTCTCGTGCACGAGGAGAAAGGGAAACTGCCGAACGACGAAGAGACCGAAGAGAAAGGAAATAAAACGATGGTTAAATTTTAATAGTAGGTATCTAAAAAATTGGCTCTTTTCAGAGGAGAGAAAAATATGACCTATATCTGTCAGTTTGTACAATTTCCGGTTTCATTCTGCGATAAATGTACTTAGGATTCGGCAGAAATTTATTATATGTTTGGGGTGACATATCTCTCATTTTGTCATCTATATCTGTCATTTTGTCCAATTTCCAGTTACATACTGTGATAAATATACATAAGATTCGGCAGAAGATTGTTGTATGTTTGGGGTGACATCATTATCTCAAAAAGGGCTAAATATTAAGATACGAGTTATTGAAATATAGCCATTGATCTGATATCTCAACACATAAGTAGATAATGAAGTTGGAAGCATGAATACTACTTGTGCAATGCATAAGTGATTCTGCAATGCATAAAGATAGATATCTTAAATGATTGTTGCCTTTTGTTGAACTTTAATTTTGAGTTGAATTAAATTTATAAAAAAAAAATTCAAAAAAAAACACTTAATTTTTTTCTTTAATTTCCCCCCCCCCCCCACGGAAAAAAGAATGGACGCTTAGAAGAATGTGGCGGGTCTCATTTTCCTTTAACTCTCTGAATTTTCCAAAATTGCAAATTTAGAAATAATGCGAGAAAGTATGTGCTCTTGTAGCACCACTAATTATCCTTACGAGTGCTATGATTTAGATTTCGTATTATTAAGTAGTCACCCGTTTCTGTTGCGTATCCTGCATATTGCGGTAGATGAGTATTTTGCAACGTGTGGATGAATTTCGAGATCGCCAACAGTCGGTGGTGACAGGGTAACTTGGTAAGATTGGTAAGATAGCTTAGTAACCCCCGGACCACACGCTTCAGCGGAAGGATACATTCCAGTTTGTTTACGCTCACTTTATTCTCTCGTTCGATAAAGAATAGATTGGCTCATTTCATTGTGTACGGAACAATTGACATCCGCGAAATGAAGGAACTTAAAATCGTTGTCTGGAGAACGTTTTCTGAGAGAATAGATCAAAACTATTTATATATGCATAATAAGTATTGATATTCATACACTGAGGAACGGAATTGCTTCAAATGGTGCAGTTGAGCAGTAATTAATTCGCGAGTTAGTGAATGGAACATCAGTAGAGAGAGAGAGATGCATTAATGTGTAGAGGGACATGTGTAGGGAAACGCATGGATCCACTACCATTGAGTTAATTACTACGCCTCGAGGGCACGTTTGGTTCAGTAATTGAAAGCAATTATCCTATTATCTAGGATATTCAATACCAAAATCTGAAGCGAATAATTTTCATAGGCAAAAATATATTTAAGCATTTAATATATTTTGCAGACTTATATTTAAGACAGCAATATACAGTTCACATTTTGTACACACGTGTACTAAGAAGGCAGTTTTTCAAATAGAGATATCTGAAACAGCTTAAACAATATTAATTACCTAATTTTTCCTGCAAAGCATGACTTACAGGTTATACGTCAAATTGTGCACACACTAGCTAATTGCCCGCCTGCGAATCCCTGCAGTCTGAGGCACTCCTGACTTCGCTCTTATTTCCTCTCCAAATCCAGAAACCGATTACACGTGCAAGCTGCGCCAGCGAAGTGAAGTACGAAGCGTTCTCGAAATAAATCGTGCTAAGTTTGCTTGATACGAAAGTATGTGTACCTGATGTTTTCTGTCACACAATCGAGATTTGAATTATTTTTATATACCTTACTACTGATTACTCCATGTCGTTTTTTTTTATTTTGCCTTAAGAAATTAAGAGCAGTAGTGTTTAAAAATGAGTACGGTATTGACAAATGAAGCCGGATGTGTTGTATCAGAAAACTGAGATTTCAATTATTTTTATTTACCTTACTACTGATTACTTTACTCCATGTTTATTTTCTTTTTAATTTTGTCTTAAGAAATTAAGGCCTGTGGTGTTTAAAAATGAATACGGTATTAACAAATCAGAGCAATTTTTCATAAAAATTTATCAGTTTTCTTCATCTATTTTAAGTACCACCTCCTCAATCATAATCTGCGATTCACCTTTCTTAGGACGCGGTATGTACGGATCCCCGCGTCGAGGTACAATGGAGTGTGCTTTTCCGTTGTCTCATTCAAGCAGTTTTTGACTAAAGAAAAGGCGAAACAATTTGGTTATGCGTCAGAGAGAGAAATAAACGATATTTGACAAGGTACTCCAAAGAACACCGATTCAAAAAAAATAGAAAATATGTTTGAGAACAGTTCGAAAATGTTTGTAAAGCCCGAAGCTATATAAATTAGGAAAAATATCAATTTAAAAAAAGCGAACATAAGGACTACACTGTGAATGTGCGTAAATCAAATGAATATGTACAGTGACTGAATGTGCATAAAACTTGAAGGGCCTGTAGGGGAATTCCTGAGACATTTACTTATGATTCTTACGCAACCCGTCATGTACAGGTGACTGACAGGAACAAGGAATATCTTTGATAGAGTTTGTAGGCGACCCGCAAAACATCAGTGCAGTCACCTACCGATCAGAAAACAATTAGTGAAGACACTAGGAATCTGACCCTAGAAAAATTTTGAAAGATTTTTTTACGGTTCCTAACTCATATGGGGGTGCTGAATTTGAATTTCATCTTTGCCACCTCGGAAATGGTCGGCTTCAGTCGGAGAAAATTTGAAACCAATTAAACCATTAGTTTTTCGTTGATTTTTTCGTTAACGATAGGTTTCATTAAAGCAGTCACTATATATAAAATGAAAGTTAACCAAATTCCTACAAAATGTACGTATTAACTTTAATTTCCTGAAAACAAACAACAACAAAAAAACAAAAACTGTTTACGCGCATAAAGCGTGCAGAGAACTGGTGAATTTTGACCCCGCCAAAGACGCCAAAGGGGATTAGCTCCCTCCAGCCCTCATACCTCATTTGGCGCTCGGATTCACTTTTGCGAGCTTCAAAACAACTATTGTGAATGAAATATTGGCACTATGTGATGATTGTCACTGATTTTGTCGCGATTGGTATGAACACGTTTGCTAGCGCGGAGTATCCGAAAATAACTCGTCTTTTGTAACAAAATAAGACAAACAAGAGAAGAGACAATACGTTCTGTACTATACAATATGTTCATCAAATATTTGTACCAACAACACACACACACACACACTTTATCAACACGTTTCAAATTATGAGTTTAAGTAAGAGTAAAGTTGACAAAGAAATGTTAGCCATGAAACAAAAGTATTGAACCAAACAATCAAATTGCATCAGAATATTTGAACAAACAGCAGGTGTTTAATGAATTAATTGAAAATTAAATGAAAACCGTGTGTTGTATTACGTGAGCTGAAACGTTGAAATATATTGTAAAGGGAAGTCATATAATGTAATATAAAGAACAACTATATAATTTTCTCAGAGCCTAAAAGTTTAGAAGCTCTCGCTCACAGGTCTCATTGATTCTGGTACAATAATTACTATTCCATTAGTTCAACTGCAAAAGGAAGAGTGTAAAGTGATAAAGTTATTTTAAAAAGTACATTGGGAGTAGTTGTGTCCGAAACGAAAGAAGATATTAGAGATAAGTGGTATTGTGACGTATTAATTCATGAAGTAGTACCGGCTGTTATTGATATATATTTTTAAGTTTTTTATTTGTTTGGGTCTGAATCTGAATGGTCCCGGCTGGGAACAATTGTCTCGGGAAACAGAAGGTCAACTTGGCGAAGTGTAGGCGGCAAACATAAAACTAATTCAGCAACCCAAAAGAGTTATAGAACCGTTGAAAAAAAATCTTCCGGAATTTTTTTCTGGGTCGGGCTCTTCTGAACACATTGAATTGACTAAATGTCACACATGTAACATTGTTATATGAAATTTCCCAAATATAGTTAAATATTGATCAGTGGCAAACCGTTTACAAGCCATCAAAAATTGTAGGATTTATTCTGAGTTATCTTGCATTTACACCATACATAACCACAAAAAATCCAAGTAAACCTGATATATTATAACACAAAAAATGATCAATAAAATGCCCTTAAAATATTTTTAAAATGCTCTAAAAACGAAGAAAAATAACGTGAAAAATTTGATCAAAATCAGTTCAGTTGAACAACTCCAGGTGTTGGACATGTTACTGATGCAATCAAGGCTTCTTTCTTTCAAGTGAACTCAGCTTGCAAACTGTGGCGTTGCATTCTGTGGAGAACATTTGTTGAATCTCGTGAATATTATTTGAAGCAAGTACCATTAAAATGATATTAAAATCGATGAAATCAGCGAAAAATGCATTAAAAAGGACGGAACACGGTAAAACATGACAGTTGAAATCGACAAAAAAATGCAAAAAAATTACATAAAATAGGTCACTTCCTTTGGTCATAACACAAAATTCATTTCTATATTAAACGCTATTGTTCAAAAAAGAAAAGAAAAAAATGGCATTTCATTAAAATACGCCCCCTAATAATAACTGTTATTGCGATTCCATAAAATAATCTGTAATCCTATAGGAATTTGGTCGCTTCCAGGGGGAGACGTCGCTTAGCTTCCAAGAGGCATATCTACCTGAAGGAACATCCTTGCCCACTTCATCTAATAAGCTAATGATTTACGTGATGCGTAAACAAATTAACTAGTCCCAAAGTTAAGTAACTGGCTCTCTAGTTGCCCGTCGATGTAGTTAGCGATTCACTAAAGCGATGAAGGTGTTAACGAGAACGGAGTCTGTGTGTGCGGCTGCGGTTTGGCCCTCGCCCCCCCCCGCCACCATCCGGGCCACGCCCCTACTCCGACCACTTCTTTAAAAACAACACTCACTATCTGTGAACTAAGGTCAAAGTTAAAGATATGAACGCGACAAATGTCATTGCACTGAGAGAGCTTTTCAAGAGAGTCAAATACGAGTAAAGGAGGATCTGTTTTACTTTCTCGTATACATACGTATACACAGAGCATACTTGCACATACTAATAAAGTTGTGAAGGAATGTGGTTATTGATTTTCAGATTTCAACGGAAATTTACGTTTTGAGGCCCCTTGATACCCAAAAGTGTTTTTACAAAATGTCCGTCCGCCCGCCGGTCCGTCTGTCTGTGAACAACAGTAGTTACCCTCAAAGTACTTATTATTGGAATTTTGTCAGAGCCAATATTCTCTAATCGAACTGGACTATATCAAAGACTTGGAAAAAACATCTTAAACGATTGGGGTTATGCCTATTTTGTATGAAGCCCTTGGAATATTTTCAAAATTTTCTTCAAAATGACTCCAGTTCTTTAAATTTTGTGTAAGAAATAAAATAAAATACACTGATAAATTTGATTTCTACTGCTAACAAGGAAATTTTGTAAAATTTACAAAATTTGCAACTTTTTTGGGCGCCTTCGTACAATTACATTATTGAAAATATTTTTTTTTCCTTTAAATGATTTTTGCTACTCAATTAGTTCTTGTGATAATATCATGTACAGTTTTTTGAAAATGGTAATAGATTTCGGGTAATTTTGAATGAAGTTCGTTCAACATTAAAATATATTAAAAACAAGATTTTCTTCAAAATGCTCCAAGTTTTTTCCTTGTACTTTTTCTATGATTAATGCTAAATGCACTGAATGACGTGACATTCACGTTATTTGGAAGCATATTTTTTCACTTCTCAAAAATTATACAAATTCCGTTTTTAATATCTCCGATGTCACATATTTTTCAATTATCTCTAACAACATTGATGGAGTTTTTATTTATTACTGAGTTTCTGAGTAAATATGCTTCAAATGATTTCTTAAGAATTTCCTCGAAAACTTAAAAGTTTTCTGTGATAATGATCTCAAAATTGCGCATTCCAGAACGCTGAAATGCCTTTCTTCTTAAAACTACTCAAACTATTTTCTTTGAGTTTTTTGTACGCACAGTGCTAAATACAATGGTATAAACGCCACTTTGCTGTATTCTTTTGATTTTTCAAAAAGGAAATAAGTACAAGTTAAATGATTTCTTTTTTAAAAAACTCGAGAGTTGTTTAAATAGTGCTGATGTGTTTTGTTATATTGTTGGTCTATGAAAAGAGAGAACACTCCTAGAGAAGGTTGTAAAATAGCTAACATTTCTTCGCATAAAATTTCTTCCTGAAGCAGTTGAAACCTGAATATATTACTTATTAGTTTCTACAGTTTATAGAAAATTACTTAACAGTTTAAATTGTAAGAAAGAATATGTTTGACAATATTTGAATTAAAATGTATATAAATCATAAATTATTTTCATTTTCAAGAAAACGAGTCGTGATGGCCAGAAACTGATAACATATTCGCTTTCAGCACACCCAGATTATGATAAAACGTTATTCCAAACCAAAACATCGTCTAAAAGAATTTAAAATTCAGAACCGTATTATGAAACTAAACACACAATCTTTGCTTCATTATTTCTATTTTGAATTTTGTGTTCATTTTGCTTTTACAAATTTTAGTTCAGTAAAAATGTTATTTTGAAACACATCTGTGTAAAATTGAAGTGATTATTGCAAAGAATCAGTGATTATAAACTCTAAAAAGAGTGAACTGCCCAGTTGACTGCCCACTTATTTCATTGGGCTTGATTCTGCGTGCTTTCCATTCGAGACCTGGTAGCTCTTTTCTGTTTTAACCTTCACTAATTTTCTGTGAAATGAAAACGATCGTTCATGCAGCCTAAATCTCTCCAAGCCGATTTACAAGTTTGAAGTAGGAATATTGTAAACCTCTCTTCTCGCAGAAGTGCTTAATTTCCTACTTTGTTTCTGTGCTAGAGGCAAGCAAATAAAAACATTTGTTTCGCTCCCGAGAGATTGAATAAGGATTTCTACACCTCACAGTGACCACACTCAAGTTAAAGCATTAAGTTCAGGAGAGCTGAACATTAGCAGTAAAAAGTAGTCTTTGAACAAGAAAGTAATTTCTTTTTTCCGAGGACATAAATGCAATGTGAGTTTTTACTACAATGAACTAAATGAGAGTTTATCATTTTCGTGACGAATAAGATTTTCAACAAGAAACTTATATGCATTTCTCTAAATTCTTTTGTTTAACTTTATTTTGAGATCGTAAACAACTTTTTTGTGTACAAACATTACACTCGTACACAACCTTTTCTGTTCCAAGACGTTCATAATCGGGCATTTTATTGCAAAAATGATTATATTAGATGTTACGACAATCATAATCGCATCATCACACATTCAACGAATCGCAGAGAGAGAGAGAGAGAGAGAGAGAGAGAGAGAGAGAGAGAGAGAGAGAGAATCGTGGGAAGGTAGAGATACACGGAACAGACGATCACCGGTTTCTTGCACAATTGTCAAAAACCCGAGACGTCAAAAGAAGATTGTTTCGCAAAATTAAGTTTCATTTTCTTATAAATTTATAAAGCTCTTACACACAAATATGGCGTATGCAACTCGTTTACAATGTTGCTTCATTGCATTTGTACAAATTTGAAATCTCGCTCTTAATGTCGCTCGTTTTCAAAACGTATTCATGCAATAAAGCTTAACATTATAAACTAATTGCATAAACTACTAATGTTCTACTCCCATTGTATAACGCTGTCATTTGTTGGCTGCAACCAGTTGCATAATGATACTGATTACGATACAGATTTCATTATGATACAGGTTCTTAACCAATCACAGAGACGTGTACAAACCAAGTATTGACACTTCAATAATCATTGAAAACCGCATTAGTAAATGTTTTGTTCGATTATGTACATTAAAAATTGCTTTAGAATATTACATATCTTGATTTCTTTTATTATTCCTAATTTTTACGTGGAATATTAGTTAAAACAAATTGGATGTTATTTTACTTTGATCCTACTTGGCTAGCGCAGTGGTAGTAGAAGAGGGAACATTTGGCTGACGTTAAGATCAGAATGCAAGTTCTTCAGTGTTATATATTGCTGTCATGTGTTGTCCTAAAAAACCGGTCAATTTGTTAGTTTTAAATGTATAGTGAATCAGAGAATGAGTTGGCGCCTCCAAAAATAAGAGAAAAAGGGAAAATGGTGATATCGGAATTATAGCCGCAACTTTTGTACTCGCAGATGGGCTGGTACACCAAAGTCCCCAGAAGCACGTAGGGTAGCTGTCTGCTAGGTGGCCTTGGCTGAATCCTGCATGTCAACTGTGACGAAACGATCCAACGTAAAAGTTGAACTTATAAAAGTTATCATAAGTCATAGAAAAAATACCGTATGAAACTCTATGTAATGGGTATAAATACACTCGTGTAAAGTTTACGATACTCACTCGTATCGTAATATCACACACGTGTATTAATACCCATCATTACATCATTTCATAATGTACTATTTCTACACCGCTCTCTGTGATGATGAGGCAAATCAGTTCCGCAGCTGTCAGAGGATCCTCTCGCTCTTCCTTCACCAGCTGGGTGAGCGCAAACGCAAACAGAAACATCCTGCAAAGCATAAGCGTACAGTTCGTCGCCTTCAAGTGAGCAAATAACCGCACGAAACTCTCTGGAGGGGAGAGGCGCGGCCTTTGTCTCTCGTCCAGTGAGTGGGGGCGCGCGGCTCGAGGTTGGCGCAGCCCGCCAGGCGAGTGGCCCTCTTGATCAAGCGCCTAATGGAGGAGAGCCGATTGTCCGCCGCAACGGGCGCCCACGACAGCGGCAGCGTCGCGCCACAAAAAGTGGGCGGGGCGCAGGTGGTGCCGACTCCGGGAGCATTGTGCTGTCACTCTGATTGATTCCTCTAATGCCTAGCACTTTTACCGCTTCTTCTATGGCTTTGGGGTTCAAATGAAAGAAAAGAAAAAGGGGAAAAGGTTTTTCCACTATAAAAGGGTGTTTTAGTGTTCTCTTTGATTCCAGGTAGTGTTAATATCACATATCACTACTTCAATCTTTTAAACATGCTACCTCTCACGGTCTTTGTACGAGTTAGTTCCATTAGAATATAAAGTTACAATAAATTGGCACAGAAGATACAACAGGTGTACAAGCATTAATGTGTTTCTACAGGTTAGTAGGTAGCTCTCAAATCACTGTTATCTTGACCGACATCCAAAGCAAACTCGTGAAACAGGCCCACGGTGCCGACCACAATAGAAACACAAAATGGCGCCACCCACGAAGGCTAAATATGTGAAGAACGGACGGGAAATGTGTTATATTTCTTTTGGAATGGGTTGAATGTAATATTAAACTAGAGGTGCTGAAACAGCACGTAATTCCTTCCCCGTAATATTACACGAAAAGTACTCGAATTTTCGAAAAGTGTACATGACCTTATTTCAAAATCTATCTTTAAGTTGTAGATTTCATTAAGGAAAAACTTTAGTTGTACGAAGACTTCGAACAAATTTTGAACTTTTGCAATTTTCAAAAAATCACGGTTTTCAACGAACATGCGACCTGCACCATTCTCTTAAACATCATTCTTACTATCCAACAACAAAATTCAATCAGAAACGATGGGGCTATTTTTTTGTAAAATTTTGAAAATGTGCCAGAGGATTGATGTATAGTACCCCTCAAAATTATAATATCGGTTTCAAATTCAACGATCCGTGACATTAGTCAGATCGATTGGGAAACATCAATTTTAAAGAAAATGGGCTGGACGGTTTAGTCGCTAGCGTTTTTCAAAGACCGACAGATAGAAGGACGGACGTACAGACGGACGTACAGACGGACGTACAGACGGACGTACAGACGGACGTACAGACGGACGTACAGACGGACGTACAGACGGATGTACAGACGGACGTTTCACCGTCATTCGAGTTTTCGGTATCAAGGACCCACAAAAAACGGATTCTGGCTACATCACGTGTTAAAGGATTTTTTCTAA
The DNA here is from genome assembly GCA_011170035.1 of Teleogryllus occipitalis. Lineage (NCBI taxonomy): Eukaryota > Metazoa > Arthropoda > Insecta > Orthoptera > Gryllidae > Teleogryllus > Teleogryllus occipitalis. Next base: position 116,504 of record BLKR01002613.1, on the reverse strand, counting down.
ATTTAGCAACTGGATTTATCCACTTTTACGTGCAACTGGGTTTATCCACTTTTACTAGGGCCCCGTAATAACAGTTTTCTGCCAAACATTTGCCAAGAAAGGGCATAGGTGTCCACCCCGCAGAGTTCAACTCCCATAGGGAATTGCCCCCTTGACGAAGCAAGTCAATGTGGCGTTGTAGACCATATGGGGTTTACTTCTACTACTACCACTACTACCACCACCACCATCATCATTACCACCACTATTACCACCGCCTCCATTACCACCAGCACCACCACTATATAGTGTATAGTATATAGCGCTCTCCGGAGTGTTGATAGTCGTATATAGATCCTGACTATGCTGACTGTGCCGCTATTGGATATTCTACTTGGACTTTGGCGACTTCGACTAAGAACTGGTAAATGTCCTGGTGAACATGACAGAGCTTTCACTATTGGCACATCTCCCAGTTGCACAATAAACATTTGTTAGTTGGTTCTTCCTTGGTATTGTTTGGACATGAGAGTACTCGGTTGTTTTGTGTAGCCATGACTTCTTTACGGTAAGCGTATCGTAAAGTAACGCTCTCCAATAAATACATAGTAAAGCTAAGTTCTAGTTTCCACACACGAGTGCTGAAATAGTAGTTTATGCAATTAGTTTATAATGTTGAGATTTATTTTATGAATATATGTTTTAAAAACGATCGACGTTAGGAGCGAGTTTTCAGATTTGTACGACTGCACTAAGCAACATTATAAACGAGTTACACACATCTTTTTTTAATAACAGAATTATAAATTTATAAGAGAATCGAACTTAATTTTACAAAATGCTTTCTTGTTACGTCTCGGGTATTTGACATCTGAGCAAAAAATTGGCGGTCGGCTGTTCCGTTTGCCGCTACTCCCCACGATTCTCTCGCTGCGATTGGTTGAACGTGTGATGACGCAATCGTTCGTGCCGTAAAATGCTAATACGTCATTTGTGTCGTATTGATTGATTGATTGATTGATTGATTTTTTCGTGTTTCCGGGCGCGTCGACTGCTTCGGCCATTAGTCCCGTTAGTGTAGTGCATCTTTTTTTCTCCGGAGATGGCGGTGATCTTCCCCCACTGGATGGCGAGATCCGGCGCCGACCTACCGTCGGCTAGTGGGGTCTCCCACCAGCAGGGCACCGCCCCAGTCGGGACAAGCTCTAAGCTCCCGACCGGTCTCCCGGAATATGTGGTAGTGTAGTGCATGTTAGTGTAAGTGTGTGTGTAAGGGGAGAGGATAGGACAAGGAAGAGGAAGGACAGGTCGCGCGCGGTCCGTGGCCCGTTTGGTAGGGTACTGCTCCGGCATTCGCCTGGTGTTGATCGGAGAAACTACGGAAAACTACCGATCAGAGCAGCCAGCCGCTAGAATTCTCCTCCAGACAGCGACTGAATTCGACCTAGCTGAAAAGCTAGTGTCGAAATTCCTGCCGCCGACAGGACTCGAACCTAGGATCTCCGGGTTAGAAGCGCTGCAGTGACATCAGTTGATGCACTGAGCTACCGCTACCGGTATTTGTGTCGTAAAATGCCCTTTTATGAACGATTTCTTCCAACAAAAGTCACTTATAATGCTGTTATACAAAAAGTGTTTTACACAAACATCTCTCGTGATGTTAATTACGTTTCCGATACCGTCCGATCGTTCTCCAACGTGCCGTGAGCCTTGTTTAACGATGTTTCGGCGGCGCTTTCACTCGAGATGAATGCGCTCCGCGGAAAGCTCGGCCATTAAGTGGCGATGCGTGTTGCGGCCCCGTGGGCCGCGCCCGCCCTCCGCCATTGTTCCCCTGAGGTGGAAGGCGCCGCGACCGGAAGTGGCGCTATAGAGCGAGCGAAGTCTGCGTGACCGCTCGTTTCCCCTACTTCCGGTCGCATAGAGGGCGCCTTCGCCCACGCACTCCTCGCCTCGCCCTCGGTGGCCGCCGCGCCACGCGCACTCATTCCTCCATTGGTTACTTAACGTTTCCGGGTGCTTCGCTTGATTGATTGATTGATTGTGATTCCTGTCGCGTCAACTACTGAGGTCATTATTCCCGTACGTGTAGTGCTTTTATTTTGCTCGGGATGTGGCGGGGTCTTCCTCCGCTGGATGGTGAGATCCGGCGCCAACCAGCGAGGTTTTCCCCAAACCAGGTATCTCCCATCAGCGGGGCACCGTCCCAGCCGGGACAATTTCTAAGTCCCCGACCGGTCTCCCGGAATTTGTGGTTGTGTAGTGCATGTTAGTGTAAGTGCGCGTGTGTGTAAGGGGAGAGGATAGAACAAGGAAGAGGAAACAAAGATCGCGCGTGGTCCGTGGCCCATTTATTAGGGTACTGATTCGGCATTGGCCAGGTCTTGATCGGAGAAATAACGGAAAACTACCGATCAGAGCAGCCGGCCGCTAGAATTCTCCTCCGGACAGCGACTGAATTCGACCTAGCTGAAAACTAGTATCGAAAATCCTGCCGCTGTCAGGACTCAATCCTAGGACTTCCTTGCCAAAGGCGCTGCAGTGACATCAGTTGATGCACTGAGCCACCGCTCCCCGCTGGGTGCTTCGCCTAAATATGGTTGTTAGCATATAAAGGGCCGAAAATTATTCAAATTTGGCGCGTAACATCAAATAAAACAATTATAAACTCTCTTTGGCATAAATAGCTAATAATGAGCTAAGAGTGTGCATTCCAAACGTAGCGCCTAAAAGATTTTCCTGCAAAAAAACAACAGCGAACTTAACTACAGAGAAAAAGAAAGCAAAAAAGTTCTAAGAGTAATATGTTTCAAAACTGATTCGCAACATGGTTACCAAAGTACGTAACTAGCCGGGCCGAAGCGAGCACTTGACCTGATTCTACATAAGACGCCGCCAATTGTTGGTTTTCGGATTTAATGTCGGGAAACGGTACATAAGTCATAAATTCAACTTTCCAAGCATAAAAGTGTGTGGTCCGAGACCCCTGCGATGTCTGTAGGGTAACCTTCAACTGTTAATGTTCAATATCAGGAACTTAGAACCTCTTTGTTTAATCTTCAAAAAAAGGAAGCTCTTCGAACGTTTTTGTTTTCCTTCATTCCATTATTCTCTTAGGTAAAATGCAAGTTCTGTGATATAAGTTATATGTTTTTAATCGGAAAGTGGCGATGTTTTTACTCCAGATGAATCGTGAGATCAGCTTTCGCGGTTTTTTCCTGTACAGACACCATCACTCAGTGCAACATCGCCCAGCCGGGAGAAGCGTTAGTCGTGTGTGTGTGTGTGTGTGTGTGTGTGTGTGTGTGTGTGTGTGTGTGTGTGTGTGTGTGTGTGTGTGTGTGCGCGCGCGCATCTGCACTTTGAATGAATGCCTCAAATTCGGTATTTCGTGAAACAAGTAATCTAAACGCAGTGGAAACCTACAAGAGGCACAAAATTACAGGCGAGCAAGCACTCCAAGATGTACCCTTTCATTCATCGCAAATCGACCTACTAATTGCAACCAGGATTCAGGGTTAATGGATGGTAACCCATCAAAGAATTAACCGAGTTTAACCGAGCTCAGCTTGTCAGAACGAGTGAGAAACGTAGCATAGCGCGAGCGAAAATGGTCTTAACCGAGTTTCGTCCGCGCTGCAGTCGGTCATAGGAGCGCGAACTTTCTTAATTGAGCGCCGCACACCCGGTCATTACTCTCAGGGCGGCGATTGGGCGAAAGAGGTGTGACGTGCGGGGGGGGGCACCCGGATCTTCCCTTCCAATTACGAGCGCAGACGCGCTAACTTTCCGGACTGGAGTGCGGCCCCACCCGGGGCAACAGCGGGAGCAAGGGAGACACAGCCCTCTCAGTCCCAACCAGCTTTTCTCCTTCTCCACACTTCAATCAAGTTCGTAAAAATAAGTTTATTTTTACTTGGCACATGCTTGTTGTGGCTTTGGTGCTGAAACGGTTAGCGTGTTGGACTGTTGTACCCAAGTTCACGGGTACAAATCCAATCGAAGTTGTGGATTTTTAAGGAATAAATCGTCCTTTGTACTTCGACCTACCTCCGGAGGGGAAGTAAAGCCGCCGGTCCCATGTGATAGATTTACAACACCTCTCCTCACCTCTGCTCACTAATTTGGGGCTATAAATACTGATGCTTATTGGTGAACCCCGTCCAAAAAATCATAAGTTCTATTTTAATTTTTACAAGTTAGAAAAAACAACATTACAGGTTCTGCCGTTAACCTAGGCCGTCATGCAGGTCAGTAAAATTAAATCAGTTTCATCAACATCTTAATTTTATCCTTGGCTGTTGTAGTCATGGTATGGTGATTATGACAAACGTTTAAAAAACGCAACGAATAGAAAATCAATTCATCAGTGTTAATTATGTAATCTTAAAAACTTATCCATTTACCATACTAAGATAGGTGACAATAGGGGTCAAACAGGCCGTTAGAATTCTCCTCCATACAGCGACAGAATATGACCTAGCTGACAAGCTAGTAGGAAAATCTTGCTACCGTCGGGACTCGAACCTAGGACATCCCGGTCAGAGGCACTGCACTAACATGAGTAGATGCACTGAGCCACCGCTACCGGTCATTTGGGTCGAAGGTCAATTGAAGCATTCGACAAGATTCGCTCCTGTAGATTTCGCGCATTACCGGCAGCCGCGCTCTCTCCCTTTGCGTTCCACAGCGACTGGAGACCTTTTCCTTTCCTAGGCGCGCCCTCATCGCTGACATTCGCCCGCTTTTGCTTTGCCCGCGGGGGCGTCTCATCTCGGCCTCCTTGAATGCGCCTCAGCTGCGTGCAGGGGGCGCTGGATCCTCTGGCTGCGAGGGAGGGGGCGGGGCCGAGGTCGAAGAGGACGCCCTACAATGAAAGATGACTCCGCAACACCTGCAGGCGGATCAACCCTTGTGGTTAGCGCACCACAGCGCTGTGCGTTACAGGGCTTACGTTTATGGCAACCTCAAGACAATTCGGCGATGGTGTATCGGTGAGCGTGTCCGACTGTTATACCCAAGTTTGCGGGTTCAAGCCCTATCGAAGCCGTGGATTTTTAAGGGCGAAAAAATCCTTCGTACACCTTCCTTCGGGGGGAAATGAAGCCTGCTGTCCCATGTAGTATATTTACTGCATGTAAAAGATCCTCAAGTCTAAAAGAAGCAGGTTGAAACCCGATCGAAGCCGTGGATTTTTAAGGGCGAAAAAATCCTTTGTACGTCTTTCTTCGGAGGAGACGTAAAGCGGGCTGTCCCATGTAGTAGATTTACTGCATGTAAAAGATCCTCAAGCCTAAAAGAAGCCTCTGAGCTTAATTCATATCGCCAGTTTCGTCGTCTAGGATAATCCCTTCTTTCTCCGGTAGCTGGTGAAAGGAGCGTAGCGAAATTTGCGTGGTCAGACGGAATAGCGGGCCTCATGACCAGACTCTCGCCCCGTAAAATAAGACACTAACTAAATATTTATTCAACAGTAAATTATTTTATGTGTGATAGTGACTTGAAAATCAGTGTAGTGTGGGCTGGAGTGTTGTTCTGATGAATCCATTATTTGTTCTTCCACAACTCAGCTAGCTTTCTTCTTCCTCACTCAGGGAGATTAGTTAGAACCTCAAGATAATATTTCTTATTCGCAGCTTGACCTTCAGGCACCCAGTTTCCATGCAGACGCACCCGGAATTACTAACAATCCGTCATCGAAGGAGCCGCGCGAAGGAAGGAGGAACTGCATCGCTTGCTCCCTTTGATCTTTCTACAGTGTCTGACCGACAAGTTCTAGCGTTCGAGATCCGACGGGGCGGATTTTCAACACACGCTACGCAGCTGGACAGAATTCAGCCGCTGTCTGGAGGAGAATTACAGCGTTCGGCTGCAATGGAAGGTATATAAATGATCTTGGCTGTCCAGGTGACGCCGCGTCGAAGGCTGTGTTGCCGACGTTTCGACCATCACGTCGTGGTCTTCCTCAGGGCTGTTGTGCGAAACGACGCGGCGTCACCTGGACAGCCAAGATCATTTACATGATTCTGGCTGCGGAAGCCTATGACTTCGCAATGGAAGGTAGTTTTTCCTTGGTTTCTCCAATCCACACAAGGTGGTTGCTGAAGTGGGTTACGAGTCGCGCGCGATCTTTCCTTCCCCAATTTCCCTTATTTACACTTGCACGCACTACATTGCAACCCTTGTTGACAGACCGGTCGGGCGTGCTTGTTAGTCTAGGAGTTGTCGTGCCCTGAAACAATCTCAAAAAATCAATGCAGTCCCCGTCTCCCTCATTCCATTCTGCGTGCGTGGTTTCAACCTTTTTTCTGTGCCCTTGACTCTGAGCTCGGCACACTCGTTCAAACACACTCCGCATTTTCTGTTTTTCTTAACTTCCTCCCACCTCACTCAACGCGGTCTCGTCTCGCCTGCCTTCAGCCCTGCCTCCTCAGACCGTGTCGTGTCGCTGCCCGCTGTCTCGCTCTCTCCGTCTCTTCTCTCGCGAGTCGACCGCCGCAACTTCCTCCCCCCCCCCCGCGCCGAGCGTCACTGCCAGGGCCGGCCCTTGAGCTCGCCGCTGTCACGTGACGTGATCTCATTTCGGCGCCGCACCACAAGATGCATTTGCTCCGTATTCGCGCCTCGCAGCCTGAAGCGTCCTGGTGAAGGGAAACCGAGATACAGCGATGCAAGAGCCTCGCCCTGGAATGCGGAATTATAAAAAGTAAGGTAGTAAAAGGGAAGTGGCCAATATACAAGATGGAAGAGGAAATTCAAATGAAGTGGGTGTGTGGGAAATACAAGCTCGAGAAATTGGAAAGAATTAACCTGAAAAGGAAGAATAGTGAAAATATTAAGAGATAGAAAACTCAGTGAAAGGACGTATAATAACAAATTTGATATGAAATTAGATCGTTTACTATTGTATAGGAACCAAATGTATGTTTCTGCGATTCTTTCACAGAACTGCCGCCTGCTTCAAGTAAACGTGCTCACCTATGTTCGCTGAAAATTCAAGAAAAAAAATGAGGTACACGTTTCTCATATTTTGGACTTATTCAAAGAGAAAAATATGGGAAAATATAAAATTTATTTTACTTTCTGATATAGGTAGGTAAATACTCCGTATATACGTAGCGTAGAGAAAGTTATGTATTGCTACAGAAAATTGATTTCGAATTTCAAACGTAAATATATATTTACATGGTCCTCTTATACCAAAAAGTGTTTTTCTCCCGCTCCCCTTTTAGCGCTCAAATTATTCCATTATTTTTGGCCAAATGAATTTTCTGCGGTCGATCTAGTGCGACTTAAAGCCCTGCGATTTTGAAAATATTTCTTTAAAGTTTGGGAATAATCCATGAAACCCTGAGATCATTTTCAGAATATCAAAAAAGGCTATGTTTTTTCTTTAGATTTTTTGTGAAAATATAGTGTAATACACTCATGAAGATGGCATATGTCCTATTTTCATTATTAACGCTGCCTTTTTGAAAATTTCAAAACATTTGATATTTTTAGATCACCTCGTACAAAAACATTATTGAAGACAAAGGGTTTTTCTTCAAATGAAATTTATTCTTCAAAATACGTTCTTTATATACTGTATATTTTTGAAAATATAAGTATCTTTTACGTAATTTTGTATGAAAATATGAGTTCTGATTAAAAACAATATTTACTTAAATATCGCTTTAATTAAAAAAATGTTTTCCACCATTTGTAAGTTCAGTGAATACATGACAAAACAGTCTTCATATAGGCTTTTAATTTTTCAAAATGAAGGTCTGTATGATTTTAAATCTCTCTCGTTATTAATGTTTACTTAAAGGGGAATTCTTGTACATTATTGCATATGTGAGTACAAGCCATTCAAATGATTTCTCCGAAAGTTTATCGAAAATTGAAATTGAAAATGAGCTCAAAATGGTATGTTTTCAGAAACTCTCAAACGACATTTTTTCGAAAACAACCCCAAATTTTCAATGAAAATTTGCATTTAGAACCAAATTTTACTCTTCTATAATATTCTTAGAGGCCTGTTTGAATTCTACCATTTGGGGACCATAAAATCGAGAAAATGTGATTTACGCGCCGTTCGATAACAGCTTAGAAGAGAACGGAGCAATATCGAAAACCAATGTTACTAACTAGTGCGGGAAAGTGTATGCCATTCTATAGTCCCACTTGTTTCAGAGTGACACATTAAACTACACACGTGAAGTGCCCTCTACCAAACATACGTCTACAGTTTATTGCACCATTTTGTTGTAACTCTACTAAATGGCGCAGCAGAACAAAATTGCACTTCATTTTCATTCAATTTCCATTCAAACTGCGCTCCACCTGGGCTTCATTGTTGCTGAGCGATGCCGTGTGACAGGGAGAGACGGATAAAGGGAGGGACAGACACAGAGAGACGGAGACAGTGAGTGAGACAGACTGAGACAGGTAGAGAGAGAGACAGAGAGAGAGGAGAAAGAGAGGGAGACGGAGCGAGAGCGAGATAGATATAGAGGCGGTGAGACGGAGAGACGGAGAAAGGGAGAGACAGACACAGAGAGACGGAGACGGTGAGTGAGAGAGACAGACTGAGGCAGGTAGAGAGAGAGAGAGAGAGAGAGAGGAGAAAGAGAGGGAGACGGAGAGAGAGGGAGATAGATATAGAGACGGAGAGACGGATAAAGGGAGAGACAGACACAGAGAGACGGAGACAGAGAGAGAGAGACAGACAGAGAGAGGAAAAAGAGAGGGAGACGGAGAGAGAGCGATAGAGAGACGGTGAGTGTGAAGGAGAGAGAAAGGGAGAGAGAAAGAGAAAGAGGGAGATGAAGGGCAGAACAACGTCTGCCGGATTCCACCAGTGCCACATACAGCCGCGTTCTCTTCGTAACTCGAAGTCCCGCAGATGCGATTCACGGTTAGTTTTAATTCCTGTCCCCCTGCTCTCTGCTCGCGAGTTCTCCGCTCGCCGGGGCGTGGGACTCTCTGTCCCAGCGCGCCCTCCCCCCTCCCCCGTCTGCTGGCGCGCCGGCCAAGTTGGTGCAACTGGCGCTCCCCCGAGAGGACGACTCCCCACTGCAGTGCCGCCGGCAGACTCCGCGGCGGAAAGGCTTTCACACTCTCCCCTTGCTTCCCAACGCCTTTTTTTATCCTTTTTAGGTGCTCTTCACCACCCATTTGTCGTCTCAACCTCCTCTCTCCAACCCCCTTTCAACTTTCTTCTTCTTCTGTAATTTTATTGTCGTTTTGTTTTTTCGCGTTTTCTTTCTCTTTTCAGCATCCCATACTCTTCTCTGGCTACCGGCTGAGATACCGTAACAGCAATACTGCTGTAGCAACGACTGTACTGCTGGAGGTAGCATGGTTTTTGCTAGGGTTTGAGCGAGACTGTGGTGGAATTTTGACAGCAGCTACATACTAGCTGGGTCGAAGTCAGTCGCTGTCTGGAGGAGAATTCTAGCGACCGGATGTTCGGTAGTTTTCCGTGTTTTTTTTTTCGATCATACACTAAGCGACTGATTAGGAAAATATATATTCGTATGTCTTGACGAACCAGTTCTCAGGGCACAATAATTTCACTTAACGTGTGGAGGCAAGTCAAACAAGTAAATTGCTCGTTCTTCAATAGCCGTACTTTGAGGTGACTTATCTCGATGTCAATAGAATGGATGATTTGGCTTAGGGCAGTACCTGTTGCCAATGTGGAGGATTGGACTGGGGTATCTTTGGGACAAACCTTCCATTGGTATCGCGGTCTAACATACTCGTAGTGCGTCGGGAAGTAGACACTTGTGCAACAATCACGGATTGTTGTGTCCAGCGACTCAGTATCTTTCTTGTTAGTGTAGATCTATCTTCGAACAAAGTAAGAGCTCTGTTAGTGGTTTCTTTTTTTACTTATGTAATTTTTGGTGTGGTACAGTACGAGATACCACCAATATCAACAGCGCATTTTTTCACCTAGTCATAACAAAACTACGAGATAACATGGAATTACTTGAACATTATTTGAACGACTTGAAGTAAATATAACTCGATCAATCTGTCCCGACTGGAAGCTCTGCGATTTTGAAAAACCATTCTTTAAGTTTGGGGGTACTTAACATGAAGCCCCTGAGACATTTTCAAAAATTTCTCAAAAATGGCACAAAATATTTTCTTTGCCTTCCTTCTAAAAATGTAGTGAAATATATTTATAATGTCGGCATAGATCCAATTTTTACTGGCAATTCTGAATTCTTGAAAATGAACAAAAGATATTTCACACACCTCACACAGTGTAACGATGCTCAATATTTGAAACGACGTATTCTCTTGAAAATAATTATTTTTGTACAAGCATTTCTGTAGTGTTCCAGTTAAAATGTTTAAATAATAAGAGGGGATAGATTTATAATCTAATTTTTACGGATTCATAAGATGATATATTGAATGATCGTCGGTTCTCAATGTTTTATTTATACACTTCGTTAAGTTTACAATGTTTTAATCGCTGATTATGGTATTAAAAACAAAATTAAAAACACGCTTCAATTAAGGCAAGCTTGTGTCAAATTATCCTTGCATGTCCCTATTATGTATTCAGTTATGTATATGGTTATATCTGTTACCGTATTGCCATTATTGAAAAATTACGTTAAAGGAAAACTAATTGAAAACTGCTCCTTGGACATGTTCTTTGCAACACATGCCCTGTTTGAGTGGTCGAATATTTTGACAAAAAATATCTTCTTCAGAAGCAAAAACTGATATTGTCACTTGCTGGCATGATTTTGAAAAAGCTGTTAATGACTCTCTACTTGGAGATCTCGGAGTAATTAGGACCGTTGTTTCATCTAATTACATTTGAAGTCGTATTAATTGTTTTGTAAATCTTTACAATTAATAATCAGTAATCATGTAATTAAACTTATTACTTTTACTGCTATAAACGTCGTTAAACGTACTAATCACGAACATAATTGGAATTTTATTTTTGAACATTACTCGTTATTGCCACTAATTATTGCAGGATCACCTTTGTGAGTGAAGACGAGCCGCTGTTAAAGCAGAGTTGTTTCTGTAACACGCAGAGCGTGGGCTGAGCCAATCGCCATCGCTTTACATTTCTAAAAGCACAGCAATCGCTCTAGCAAAACATGCATTCAGTACGCAAAACCAAATGCCAATTGTTTGAGTTTAATTTACATTTGACCACCGATCTAATTTGATTTATGCTATCCATCTAGCCTCTGGGTAGAACTAATCAGTATTTGCACTTTTATTATTGCTTATGAAACGTAAACAGCAAACTCATACTTTGTAGTTTACTAATTTCATGGAAACGCTGCGCGGTATCACAGGTATGGCGATTTAGATTAAATTAGAATATTGTCTTTTGTCGTTTCCGAGTGATAGAAACCTACTTTAACGCAACAGTAATAATAGATTTTTACGTCGGCTTTAACATAAAAACAAGAGAAAAATTCAAAATCTATATATTTCATCGTTTTATGAGGCATTTGAAAATTGTAATGGATAGCATTGAAAAGTTGTGTGAAAAAATAATTAAAAATATTTGACCCAAGTCACATTCAAGAAATTATCTCCCTTTAATTTACTCGAATTATTTTCTGCAAATCGTAAGATGTGTGCTTCAAAGGGACTAGGGAATAGGAATTCCAAAAATAATTAAACAGACCTAAATATGTAAGAACATAAGTAAAATTATATAAAAAGTGCATCTTTATAATTAGGTTATAAATACCTGGAGCATTTGGTTTTACTCTAAGACTTTATACATTAGTTCATTTATTTTTTTATTAACTGCTGTAGAAGAAATGATTTATTATTGTTTGCACGGGATACACTAATCAACTATTTACGTTGGTATGGCGGTGTGTGCAGAGAGTGAATCCAACATGCACCTTATTTAAATTTCCGTTTGGAGATTTTCTTTTCATAACTTCAGCCCTCACTCTACCACCTCCAAATATTTTAAATATTTCAATTTATTCTGCAGGAGCAATCAAAATTCTTATTACTGAGAAAAATGCTCGTACAATATCGTTTAATTTAATTTGTTTCCATACAAAAATGGACAATAATAAATAAATTGTAATGCATAATTTAATAATACTCTATATACACAAACAATCCTACGTATAGCAATCGAGCGGTGTCCGTGTGTCCGTATTTTTCTCAAGGTTAGAGATCTTCCTCCCATTCCTTGTAATATGTATTTCTTGAAAGGATTTAAGAAAAGTGTTTTAAGGATTTCAGGGCACCTACGATGGTGAAATACTATGTATGGACACTCTTTCCGTTGTAATATGAATTTTTACTTTATTCATCAGACTTACAATAAAAAAACTAATTTTGTATTAAAACAAATATTTAAAAAAGTATTTCTACTCATTCTTGATCATGTGCATCATATGTAATATTCTTTAAAAGAAATATTATGGAATTACACAATAAAAATTAAAAAGTCAAGATGAAAATAACCACCGATGAAACCGTGCTAAGCTAGAGCAAAATTTAAAAAGTTCAGAGAATATTGTAGTTGGGTAGAATTAATTTGAAAGATATCTGTTGTAAAGGGCTTTTATCGGGATCTCACATTTGGATGTTTTAGTAAACAAATGTAGTGTTTTCTTTGGTGATTAGTCGTCTAGTTGAGTTCCTACAACTTAAGATTCCACTAATGTTTCTATCTCACTTTCTTCATCATCATGTTTCCTTTTGTAGTTTTTTGGAGCAGCTCCTAAAACTTACACAAACTTGGTATGGGCGTTTTACTGGATTTTACAGTTTTGTAAGAGGATTCTGTAGATGCATTGATGCTGGTTTTTATTGGAAGGCAGGCCCATTGTGCTGGGGGCAGCCATGTTGTGTGGAGGCAGCGAATGGCGGGTGGGTGGACCGACCGGTGGCAACTGCAAAGGAGGCGACGTGCTGGGAACTTGGGAACACCGGTGACACCCTGTCTGAAACTAGCAAACTCCCTGATCCTCTGTCAAACAATTTTGCTGCGCTGTAAGCAAATTACCAAAGGTGCCACCACCGTCATGGAACCTTTAATCTACTGAATATTTAACGTATAAAAAATTCGAAAATATATTCCTAACGACTTTAGACTGAAGAAATCTTACTACTGAACTCGATACTACTCAAGAAATCTTACGAATTAGTTCATATAAAGATTATTTTATCTTTAATATTTATAGTATGTTACAAAGTATGCATAATATTTTTGAGATTAAAATACACTTTGTTTGCAAAACACCTCGAAATACCATGCAATTCAAGTGACAAGTGTTCATATTTATATTATATATTTAATATATTCATAATTAATATATTTATGCCCATAATGCATTTAATAGATTTTGGCCCGATAAAAGTAGAGTACACTTCAAAACGAACGAAAAATTTGATAAAATATATCTTCAAACGAAGCTATTATTTTGCGTCTGAATAGTCGTTTATCTTCCCCCTACTCTCTTCTTTCTCTCAGTTCTCTTGTTCCCCTGCACCTATGGCTTTCAGACCATATGATACATGACGCCTGCCTTCTCTCACACGGTTTAACACAGCCAATTACCACTGTATTTATCTCAATTCCACTTCATGAGACAGTGGCCCAGATTGGTGCAAGAGACCTTTGACCACACCAGCTGACATATCTTTAGTTGGCACTAATTCGTCATCTCGTCAACTCGCATCCCAGCCTCCCACCAGTGACCAGACGGGGATGGGGAAGCGGTCTAGGTGTAGAGCGGGCGATGGCTGCCGTGGAGACTAGATTGATTGATTGATTGATAGTGATTCCGGGCGCGTAAACTACCGAAGTCATTAGTCTCGTAAGTGTAGTGCATGTTTTTCATCGGGCAGTAGTGTTGGTGATCTTCCCCCGCTGGGTGGCGAGATCCGGCGCCAACCAACCGTCGACTAAAGGTGTTTTCCCCAACCAGTTATATCCCACCAGCGGGGCACCGCCCCAGCCGGGACAAGTTGTAAGTCCCCAAGCAATCTTCCTGCATGTGTGGTAGTGTAGTGCATGTTATTGTGTCTGTGTATAAAGGGAGAGAATAGGACAAGAAAGAGGAAAGAAAATCGCGTGCGGTCCGTGGCCCGTTTGTTAGGGTACTGCTCCGTCATTCGCCTGGTGTTGATCGAAGAAACCACGGAAAACTGTCCACTAATATATATTTTTGATACAAAGAAAAAAAATTAGGTAACTGTTCATGTTAATCATCCCTCACTTCAACCCAATTTTCACATCTGTATAACATTTCTTAGTCTTTGAAAAAATACTTCGATTTTTCGTGCGCAAAATAGTTTAAAAAATGTTTCTTAAACCTTAAATTCATCTAAAAATTTTTTCCGGAATGTCTTTCTTTAGTTTTCATCAATGGTAGATAGTTGTGGGTGCTCAAGCTGCACTGTTGTGCAAATGGTCAAACTCCTTGAACCAACAGTACTTCACAACATTCTTTGTAATCTGAGTACTAACCACAGGTACGTTGTTGTAAAGAAAGTAAAAACTAAGAAATTTCGCGCACCGCATCCAACTCAAATACTTCTCTCCATCAAACTGAATTAGATGTCGTACACAAACTTATAGCAATATAACAATGATAGGACAATATACAACTCAGAAGATCTTTTTTCATTGATGAACGTTATCTTTGTCAGACCGAAAAATTAAGTCTATCTAATTGTTAGTAGGGATAGGGAAGATTATTATTGTAAATTAATTGATTTATGGTAAATTCTAATAACTGCCTAAATTATGTGAATTGAGAGAACCATTCAGTTGCGGTTGCTACAATGACAGATAAAAGGGTCCACAATCATATGTCGAAATTGGATGGGATATAATCAGAATATCGGCAATGAATGTCTCGATATTTCAAATTCATTTAATTTGAATTAAACTAGACAGATTCAACTAATCATAACGGTTGAAATCGCACTAACTAATTTATTTTACTAATTTCCAATTCGCGCAGAAATTGAAAGAAAATTATGCAGCTTTCAGCCATGTAATGCACAAATGTATTATTTATATCTCTCTGACGACGTTTATATTTAAATTATCGTCTGTTTGTATATATTATTGCACTTTAGAGAACATGTGCTCGAGATATTTTCTTATAAAGTTCATCGAAAATTCAGAACTCTTGTAGAAAAATGAGTTTTTAATTTCGCACTTTTAGAAACGTTCAAATGACATTTTCTCAAAAACGGCTCCTAATTTTTATCTTTAAACGTTTTTTTCGGTGCTAAATGCAATGAACAATATGGCCTTAACGCCATTTTGATTGCTTTAAGTTTTTTCAAAATTACACAAATGTCATTTTTTAACTTGTGTTGACATGACTTCGTTTATTTTTATATTACGACATTTTTGATTCGTTATTGCATTTGAGAGAAAAAGTTCCTTAAATGGTTTTCAATTAAGTTGCTCAAAAACTCATATGTTGGGTGAAAATTATCTCAAAAATTTCATTTACTTTCTTTGCATTTTCGCAATCGCTCAAATGACATTTTCTCAAAAAGGACTCCACAATTTTGAAGGAAAATTTGCAAGTAGGACCTGGTTTTATTTTTCATCAATATTCTTAAGCCATGCTTCAGTTCTACCATTAGGGGATCGAAAAATTGGGAAAATATAAAATAACGTCCTTCTCATGACATAAGATGGATACTGGGAAGCGGATAGGGCAAAACCCGAAAGCTAGCACAAAATAGAAAGATTAGAAATTTAACTAGTACGAGGATGTTCGTTCCATTCTGTAGCAACATTAGATTGTTTTGGTATCACTTCCGACATAATTTTGTTGGTGTTCAGTAGGTGACAAGTACCTCTACAATTCATCTGCAAGAAACAACCGCAAAACGTTGGCCACGCGCAGTCTGTCCCTTCAGCAACTTTCTAATCAAAAAGCGTTTAATAAAACTTTTTAAATTCGCTTTGGCATCACCGCGACGCGCAAAAGCCACTTAAAAATTATTAATTACGATTCACAGGCAAAACTATCGGGAAAGCGTCCGAAACATTTGGCCAGCAATTGGAAAGGGACTTGAAGGGCTGGATTCTCCTGCCCGATGCGCTCTCGCTCTACGATTCCGTGGATGGACTCTTCAGGTCACAGAATAAATTGAAAGGGACGTTGACCATCATTCTAGGGGATGACTGATTGTTAGTGATTGAACTGCTAAGGTCACTAGTTTCGTAAGTGTAGTGTATGTTTTTTCTCTGGAGGTGTCTGTGATCTTCCCCTGCTGGACGGTGAGATCCGGCGCCGGCCTACCGTCGGCTAACGGGATTTTCCCGAACCAGGTATCTCTCACCAGCGAGGAACCTCCCCAGCGAGTACAAGCTCTCAGCTCCCGACCGGTCTCCCGGAATATGTGGTAGTGTAGCGCATGTTAGTATAAGTGTGTGTGTAAGGGGTGAGGATAGAACAAGGAAGAGGAAGGAAAGATCGCGTGCGGTCCGTGGCCCGTTTGGTAGGGTACTGCTCCGACATTCACCTGGTATTGATAGGAGAAACCACGGAAAACTACCGATAAGAGAAGCCGGTCGCTAGAATTCTCCTCCAGACAGCGACTGAATTCGACCTAGCTGAAAAGCTAGTGAAAGAATCCTGCCGCCGTTTGGGCTCGAACATAGGATCTCCAGGTCGGCGGCACTACAGTGACATAAATTGTAGCCCAGAGCCATCTCTCGGTGTAGTGGACGATTTGCTTGCAGATTTTAAATCTGACTGCAATTGTGCTCGATTGTAATCATTACCTTTGCTTTTGAGCGAGTGTAACAGAAATAAAAATATAAAATGAAAAATAAAAACATTAGCCGTGTGTGGATAATGTTTAAATACAGGTTTTCTATGCCAGCTGTCATTTTTCTTTAATAATACGTTTATGCTAGTTTTTACACGAAATATCTTCAACAGTTAAAAGTAATTACTGATTTCCGCAACACCGATGATGGCCAGGTAATATCTCGTTCTGCAGAGTCGAACAATGTGAACTTTAATACTGAATTGCAACGTGGTACGATTAATTTGTTCGTGCACTTCATATGCCGGACAACTCTTATCCACATTGCATAACGTATATTTTCATATAGTTAAATAATACACGCACAGAAAAGAACATATCATTATTCTAAACAACTAATTTGCTTCTATCACAGACGCAATTACTACGAAACACGCACGTTCCCACCCCAATCGCGGCTTTCAAATTATTCCGCGACAGCGGCGCTCTCAGTGAGTGTAGTTTAATTCTACTCCAATGCCTTTGATCTGCAGCCTGGCGAGCCGCCTTCGCGCAAGTGATTGCGTGGGAGGCGGTGCCGGCGCGCGACGGGCGAGGCTCCGCAACGGAAATCGCCCGACTGCATCTCACCGTCAGCTTAACCCCATCACCGCCTCCCAGCTAATCCCCTTTCACTTTTCGTCACCTGAGACGAAAAGTCTGACTGCATCCCATTTCGTTCATCCAGTGTTTCGGAAGGCGTGAACACATTTTGCTGGGAATTGTCCGACTGCATCCCGCGGACCGTTTTCCCTCATTGCCGCTTCCCGGCAAATCCCCTTTCACTTTTCGTCACCCCTGAAGGCAAAGCCCGACGGCATCTCGTTTCGTTCATTGGGTGTTTTGGAAGGAGTAAACGTATTTTTTGGGAAACGCCCGACTGCATCCCGTCGTCAGCATTCACTCACCACCTCCCAGCTAATCCCCTTCTCTTTTTATCTCTTGAGACGAAAAGTCAGACTGCATCCCTTTTCGTTCATCCGGTGTTTTGGAAGGAGTAAACGTATGTTGTTGGGAATCGGCTGACTGCATCCCGCCGTCAGCTTTCCCTCATCATCGCCTCTCAGCTAGTTCCATTTCACTTTTCGTCACCCGAGAAGGCAAAGCGAGAAGGCAACTTCACCGCGTTTCGTTCATCTGGTGTTTCCGAAGGCGTAAATATGTTTTGTTGCGAATTGCTCGACTGCATCCTGAGGTCAGCTTTCCTTCATCAGCGGTTCCCATATCATCCCCTTTCACTTTGCTTTGCCCGAGAAGGGCTCGGGCAAAGTTGTCTCATTTCTACCAAATATTAAATACGGGTGTACTCTAAAATCAAAATATCCGCTTCAAACTCGCAGGACAGGAGTTCATTCAGATCGAACGGGGAATGTAAATTTTGAATGAAACCATCTGAATGGTAAAATTTAGCGTAACCCAAGGCGGATGGGCAGACCGGCAGACACACATTTTGCCGTTTATAGCATTTTCGAAATCAATGACCCATGCACATGGATTCTGATGACACAAGAGGTAACGTACTATTACATCGAGGAAAAGATATATCAATTTTTTCGTTTTCAGATCCCGGCAATAATCATTTTGTTGACAAAAAGTTTTTCCTATAGCATTACACATATTTCTCTATATTGCGTAAACACAACGCGAGAAAGTAAAAAATAACTGAGTAAGCAATCCGTACTGAGAGAAGTTGTATAATATTTTTACAGTAAGTGCATTTTATACTGTCGAATCATTTTCTCTTATAGGAAAAATGAGTGCTTCAAGGAAACTGTGACAATGGAAATATATATTAATTATATTTTTAACTTGCCAATCACATACCACAACTCGTAAAGAAGGAACTTCTCAAAACCAAAAAACTTGTTAGTTATCAAATATCATAAGTTAGCGATTAATATCAGAAATAAATTCAGAAGAGTAATACAAATAATATTTTACAGCCTTGTCTCTGTACTCTTTCATAACGATTTGTGATAGTATAGATTATAAAATGTCCAGCAATCCGTATTGTCCTCTTCATAACATTCTGTGTAGGATGACTAAGTTGGAAACATTGAGTCTATAAGAAATGTTAGTTCTATACGTATGAGTAAAGAATCCCCACGCACTTCAATGAAATCCGCTCGAAGAGACTCAAAGGAACTCGGATGGTCGTGCCGCATCAGTTATCAGCCCTCTGCAATGTGAAAGGCGCTGGGGTTGCGGGTGTGGGTGGGTGGATGGGGGTGAGGCGAGCACCGGGGCACGCCCGTGCTGCCGAGGGCCCTTCCTCCGCGCCCTTCGCTCGATGGTGCTCCGCCAGAAGGGCCCACGAGGGCCATTTGCGCCTCTTCGTCGCGGCAGAAGGGCCTCGGAGGCCACGCCGCCGTTCTTCGTCACGTGCTGCGGGTAAGCTGCTCCTTTCTTCCAAACGCTCCCTGGTACGTCACCAATATGCAGTTACTTGTGTAACTGCATATTGGTGACGTACCAGGGAGCGTTTAGGTGACGTACCAGGATCGAATTCATTGTTGAATTCGACCTAGAGACTATTGACCATTATATCACCTATCTAGCTACCAACTTCTTCTCAAAGATATTCCAAATTCCTTCACTCTCAGTTAAACGACTCGGGAAAAACCCATCACGTAGAAACAGAATACCAAATAAGTTTCAATTTCACATTTTCCTTAAGAAATTCTTCGAATTCGATTCCGACTAGAGGAGCCCCAACGGTAACCTTCACCTTTGTATTATTTTTAAGTTTTATTTTAAGTTAGTTTTTAAGCCATCCAACATATGTAAAGTTAATTTAAACTGAACTATATATTCATCACATTCATAAATGAAAAATGAAAAAAAGAAGCTGCTTCTCGAAAGACTGCAGGTTCCTCCGGATTTTGTAAAGTCAGTGGAAGATAGGTCTAAGGACATTAGGTCCAATGACGCGTCTAGATTTTGACTAATGACTGATCAAAACTAACTCTTTCCGCTGCCGGAAGAGTTCTTTTTGCCTCTCACACTGTGCCGCCATCTCTATCACGCATTTACAACGAGTGCGCGCGTATTTTGAAACAAACTACATGTTTCTATCAGTAGCCAGTCCGAAGAAGAAAAATCGGAGTGTTATAATCTGAAGACACCTCTTACCTACAATCTGAAACTTTCTAACCTTTCGATATTCAGAATTCACCTCAGAGTCGCAGAAAAGATTCCATATAGTATGGTTAAGGAAAAAATATGAAGGGGAGGGTGGGAACCGGCCGTCAGAAGACAAGTACGAGCTATTCTACCTATCTAATTCTAAAATATTTTTTTTTATTTCCTGGAGTGGACGTCACGCATTCTCCTTCCAGCTTTTAGCCTCCTCAGAACCTGAAATGAAACAGTTCCAGAAAAGAAATATTCCTAAATTACTGCTCTTTAGCCATTTTCACGAGGCAATTGTGTGTACCTGTTTAAATATCCAAAAGACCAGTAATATGTACGTGTATGTATATTAACATAAAGGTATATTATGCCGAAGAGGCAGTAAACACTTAAAAAATAATTTTCTTGTAAATGGTAACTTGTGCAATAATTTCTAATTACCTGTCAAAAATTGTTTTCAAGCTTCTAATCTGTCTAATTACAGAGCTTATATTTCATTAGATTAAATCTCGCAGATACTCTTCTGCTAGAATACCCTACAGCCGTGTGTCGTTAGCGTGCTTATTTGCCATCTTGTATGACCGAGTTATCAGAAAGATTATTGATAGTGATTTCTTAAACCGAAGTAAAGGATGGTCAGGAATGTGAAGTGGATTCCAAGGGCGAGTTAGACGTCGGCACCCGTTCCTGGCTGACGCAGGAGCGGTGGTGGGTGTGTACCGTGGGGTGGGGTGAGGGTAGGGTTCGGAGGTGGCGCGTTGCCAACGCTCTCACGCCCTTGACCTGCGCCCCTCCCCGCGCTCCGCGCCCCGCCCCGCGCCCGCCCGCGCCGCCGCGCCCGCCCCGCGCCCGCGCGCCCCGCCCCGCGCCCCGCCCGCGCCCCGCCCCGCGCCCCGCCCCGCGCCCCGCCCCGCGCCCCGCCCCGCGCCCCGCCCCGCGCCCCGCCCCGCGCCCCGCCCCGCGCCCCGCCCCGCGCCCCGCCCCGCGCCCCGCCCCGCGCCCCGCCCCGCCCCGCGCCCCGCCCCGCGCCCCGCCCCGCCCCGCGCCCCGCCCCGAGAGGTTAGTTTCTAACGAATCGAACAAGATTTGCCTGATGAGCTAGAATTTATTGATTGCGAATGCGTCAGATGCACATGTATTAATCCCATAAGTGTAGTGCATCTTATATCCTGGGAGGTGGCGGTGTTTCTTCTCCCATTGGAACGTGAGATGCAGTGCTGACGAAAACGTCAGCTCCCGGGATATTCCCCTTCCAGATGTCTTCCCGAGCGCCGCAGAGCCCCAGCCGCAACACTCTTAATTTCCCGCCTGGCCTCCCGACATGTGTCGTAGTGAAGTGCATGCAAGTGTGACGTAAGATCACGTCCAATCTACGGCCCGTTTGTTAAGTCTGTGTTACACGAGCGTTACGTTAACGCGCGATAAGTAACGCGCGTCGTAAATTAACACTATATCTTACGCAGAACAGCCAAAGGAAAGATCGCGTCCGATCTATGGTCCGTTTGTTAAGCTGTGTTACACGAACGTTGCGTTAACGTGCGATAAGTAACGCACGTCGTAAATTAACACAATCTTACGCGGAATGACCAAAGCACTTGTGTGCAATTTCGCATAAGATAAAGTGTTATTCTACGAGGCGCGTTCCTTATCGCTCGTCAACGCAACGCTCGTGTGCGGGTTCCTTGAAGTACAGCTCCGTCATTCGCCTGGTATTGATTGAAGAAACCGTGGGATTCTGCAGATCACAGCAGCGGGCCGAAAGAATTTTCCGCCAGTCGGGGGTTGAATTCGACGCAGCGCGACTGCAGTGAAAAAAGTGAGAGGGAGGGGGCGCGACTCCAGAGCATGCGGGCGGACGTGCTCAAGGAAGCAGCCGGGGTAGGAGAACGTGGTCGGGCCCCATACGCTTTGTTGAGCGAGACGACAAAGAGCACGACACACGGTCGAACATATGCCGCAACTCAACACGTATGCACAGCTATACAGGTCACGTGTACCCATGCGGTTCATACCCGTGCTACTGTAAGTGAAGGAGACGAGTGTACTACACGCACACGTTTTCTTGATAATCCACAGCGGGAGTGGCGGGGAGAAGAGGGTTCTGGTTTCGTCATGGCTTAACCCGACGTACCAACTGTGGGCATGAACTTAACGTGCCAAAGCATGACTCGAGAAATGATACGATTGTTTTGAAAGTACGAGCTGGTTGTTGCCAGCTTTTGTAAATTGATACGTGCCGTTCCGAGTCGAACCTAAGTATCTCAACGGGCCGTGCTTTTCAGCGCTGGGTAATGACTAGGGAGCTCGTGTATCAAGAAAAATTGCGCGAGCAATATTAACAGCGTAACACATTATCTCATCGATGTCTTGCTGTTCTTTCTGTACAATAATAATAATAATAATAATAATAATAATAATAATAATAATAATAATAATAATAATAATAATAATAATACAATAATAAAATAATAATAATAATAATACAATAATAATAATAACAGTAACAAATAATAATTTGAGCAGTAAAAATTGGAATACAATTAAGAAATCGTGTTTCAATCGATACGTTTTTTCTTTTATTATTCCTGAACATTGTTTAATTTGAATGATCGTGATCGTAAACTTGCGGGGCATTTCCTTTTGAAAACAATATTAAAACAATACCAAAAATTTTAAAAATTACGTTTATTCTTCTGAACCCAATAAACTTCCAAACGTTTTATTGATGGTTACGATCTAGCAGTAAAACAATGCAATAAATTTGACAATTACAAGAAAAATCTCGCAATCTCTTATCTCAATCGCCTCCCAATATCTCTATTTATTTATTTATTTATTTATTTTACGTCAAAAAAAACAGTTAAATACTGCGTATGACGTGCTATGGGGAAAAGTGAATTGTGTGCACATTTTCAAAATTCTGTGATCCCTACACTAAGACATATACTACTTAAATTTTGAAGAGAAAAAAATCCTCCCATGTAATAAAATCTATTTTCAAGGATAAATAAGTAATAAATTTTGGCTCTTATCCATGTTGTCCTTCGGAATAATACTTCCTGCCGCGACAACATGGAAACGATAATTTGAATAATTGTATTTCCCACTGAATTCTAGAAGACGTGCACAGAAAATGAAGTTACATTTATGTCCAGAAGCAAAACAAGGGGCCATCTCAGCATTTGCTCAATGGATCAGGGAAACTGGACAAAAAACCTGAATATTATATAGTGAACTCTCCTTAGCAATGAACTCGTTTAACACGAACAAAATTTGCGTCCCTACAAAAAAATGTAGTAATGAAGATATTTATAATATTCGAATAACACGAATTTTTACAACACGAACTCTGATTCTTTCCGTCCCTTGGATTTTGTATTAACGAGGGCTTACTGTAGTTACCACGTGTGCCCCCGTTGTCTCTTCTAGCGTTCTGACCATCATCACACAATCGTTGTAGGGCGACACCATCCGCACGTCAACGTTTCATTGAAAACAGTCTCTCCATTCTGCCATCCATCAGAGTCCATTTGCGAGCAGGACGCGCCTCCGGTCTGGCTCCACATCGCCCACAAACGGCTTTCGCGCAAAGCCGCCAGATCATCCATTTATCTGCCAGAAAGTCCGGCGGGCGCCAATATGTGTGTTGCAGCTTCCGCTGATGATACTCTTGTCGCGTGTAATTGCGAACAAATGACCGCGTGACGAGTCCGGCATGGGAATGTAGTGGAGACTGAAAGAGATTTTTCCGGCAGAGACAGACATCTAATGGCTTTTCCACGGTGCACTCTCACATGCAAATGTGGACGCGTGTGAGGGACCTATGCATGCTGAAATATTTATACCTGAAGCGACGTTGTGATTTTGAATATGTGCGTTGATGAACTAAGTGATTGACACGTGGACATTCACGAGCAGCAAGTTTAAAGAACGTGACTTGAAAGGAAATTATAATGTACTATTATGAGAGTGTTTGGTTATGTAGTACTATTTTACAAACAAATAATGCAAAAGGGAGTCTAACAATTGCCCATATGTTTGCAGCAATTGATTCCAACTGTAGTTTCTTTTGAAACTAGACGTATTAGAAGCTGCAAGGTCAGGTCATAATGTATCATAAAGAAAAATGACCGTTACAAGGCATGCATTTTATACATTTCTAAGTTTAAGTGATACTCATAATGTGCTCTTTACTGTCTTTTACAACACCCTGACTTTAATTCATTATAATTGAATAAATGAATAACACGGATCTACAAAATACATAAAACAATGTATTTCTGTTTAGTATTTGACCCATCCGTTTTCAAATATAATTTTTGTTTTTTAATTTTCAAATAGAAAGTAAAATGAAATTTTAATACTAATCACACAATATCCATGAAAGATGATTACAGAGTTTTTGCTTAGAATCTTGATGTTACTGAACGACCAGACTGCATCGCAGTGTAAGGAAATTTAAATCACGAGATGCATTTAAAACTAAGACTAGCTATTTATATTTAGTTGAACGAAATACATAGTACAAGAATTTACACAATTTGAGAGGACTATCGTGAAAATGATGTAAAGATTGCAGCATAAAAGAACCAAATTGAAAGAGTCCATTGCTTTCCTCATGGAGCTGTGTACAGGTAGATCATCTTGAAGTGCATTGCTTGGTAAGAGAGGTTTGAGCAGCTTCAAACAAGAGTCCTTCCCTGTGGTTTCTTCCGTGATTGCCGAAATAACTTCCTTGAGTACCTTCTCGGATGCTACCTCGTATGGAGTGGCCCAAGGATCTTGTTCGTCAATTTGGAGAACATAGTTCCTCCATGAATCTTTCTTGCACTGACATGTAGGTTTTCTAAATTCCTTCCGCTCTCGGTTAAATAGTGAGAGCATGGCTTGAGCGGCTATCGTATCACGTTTTAGAACTTTCTATGACTTTCTTCGCAATTTCCTGACCTCTTTCACCATAGACGTGAGTTCACGACTTCACCAGGAAGCAACATTTATTCGCTGAATAGACCCTTGAGGCATGGAATTGTGTGCTACTGAAATGATTGAGTAAGACAGGTTATGAAGTTATTAATTGCATCTTGAGATATTTCTTCAGAATCAGTAATAGTAGATTGAGGTAGAGCATCTGTACCAGCTACTGAAATCCATTGGCTCCAAACAGAACTAGATTGCGGAATTGCCTTTGCAAACGTGTCTTTGACCGTTGTACAACGAAGTGCTAGTTAGAGGACTGCACGCAGTGTTGCCAAATGGTCTTAAGCATTTCCCACTACATAGTGCTGCAAAAACCAAAAAATGTCAAAAAAAATTCAAAAGATGATTATTTCACGTTTAAAATATTAGAGAGGTTACGAAAATTAAAGAAATACGAAACATTTTATTAATTGTATATGATGATATATTTTTCATTAAACACTTATATTTGTAATATATAAAAATAAGTATATCAACTGTTCATATAATAATGTACATATGTGCACAATTGTGTACGTTTTATTTTGAAGGGTTTTACGCTGTGTACGAGTTACGAAACTTAAGAGGTATCTTTGTCTCATTCATTGTAATGACTGAAAGAAATAATAATGGTACTTCTTTGTAAAAACTTTCGTTCAACGGAAATCATTGCTTCCATTACTTGTTTATCGCTGTGATTCACCCCTTTTCATCAAATCTGTTCCCCTATTCTACCAATATTTGGTTGTGACAAATAACCGACCAGTTTTAAACAAAAAAATGCATTCAAATGATCACCTGCAAGTGTGATTCTTACGCTTAGTTATATTTTAATAAAGGTACTAGTAATGCGGTAATAAAGGTAAAAATCATATGAAAATATTTTTTGATTTTGTGATACACAATAGATATTTTTTAAGTAAACATTTGAAAACCTCAACTAAAGCCCCCAAATAAATCCGCCCCCTAAAACATCCACCAAAGACCAAAATTCACCCTACATTTAGGAGGGAAATCCTTAACCTGGCAACACTGACTGTGCGGCGCTGCAGAATTCACACTCTGGCTCTGACGGTGCGAGCGGCAGCGGCGGGGGCGGCGGTGGAGGGGCTGCTAGTGGCGGGGAGGGAGGGGGAGGGGTGGAGAGGCGAGCGCTCCGGATTTACTGCGCTCAAGCGATGCGCAAATGTTGACGCTCTCTCCCCTGCAGCTTCCGCCGCGCCGCGCCGCGCCGCACCGCGCCGCCTCCAATCGTAGGCTTCTGCTGCTCCGCCGTTTGCGGTCGCGCTGCTGCGGCGGAAACAGAGAAGCGAGGGCAGTTTGCACGTAATTGGCATGCGAAACAACCACGACCTCTTGACCCTTCTTTTTTCGTGGGATAACTTGCGGTATACTGGCTCCAATGGTACCGTTTCAAACTCAGAGGGCCACGACTTACAACAAATCCTTAGAGGAATATCAGTTTTGGAGAAATTCGGCTGAACAGTTAAGACGTTGGCGTTGTCTACAGAGGGATGGAGACACGGACAAACGATTTCCATCAACGTCAATTTTCTGGTATCAAGGACCCACAAAATGTGGATTCTCATTACACAACATGCTAGAGAATGTAATAGTACATACGAACAAAGTTTGTTCACTTTCTCGTTATCAATGCACGGCAATAAGATTTTTCTGTTGAAAATCCGCTGTTTTCAAGCGCCATTCGTATGAAACATCTACTCGCGACTGACCATATTCAGCTACTTATTAAAAAAAAAACTCCTCGAAACATGGAGTTTATTTTAATTATAATTTCCAACAATTACACTAATAAATATTCCCAATTACAATTTACATATTACCCAGCCTATGCAGAAAATTCGATCGTACCTCACCAACCGCTTACGTGTGTCCGCTACAATAATATTTTAGAGAATGATTCTATGCGCCCTTTCTGAAGATCACGACCATCCAACGCCCTCTTCACACCTTCTACACATAATGTGTTCGGGGCCGTGTCCATTAGCACAACGTTATGACACCAAGCATGGAATATTAAACCTTGTTGATCCGCTATCCTAACAACGCGCATATTGTGACTTCTCAGTCTGAAAACAAAGCCATATTTCTGACGCTAGATGCTGATTTTATCATTATTAGTATTAGACGATTATTAGTAGTTGTTCCGCTCGGAATCACTAACCAACCAACAACCAACCTGACGCGAAATCGGCCGCTTCCGTCTGAGCAGGCCCCTCCCACTCGCCAGCGCGAGTGATCGACACTCGCGGGCTGCGGGGCGCGCCTCGGTGCATCGAGCGACCGCAGGTATCGATTGCCGCGCTCGACCAAGTTCGAGGGCCGCGGCGCGAGCGGCGCCACATAAATAAGAGAGAGTGCAACGAGGGGAGGGGGCGCGAAGTTATCGGCCGCTGACGGAGGCGCTTCCCAACAAGGCCCCGCCGCCGCCACCGCCCCAAAAAGCACTTCCCTCGATTTATCGCCTCCGCGCCAGAGAACAGCAATTGAGCCACCTAAGCCCGTGATACAATTCAGGTAGTACTGCTACTTGGCTCTTTGTTGACGAGATGTCTCCGGGAGCGGTACCTCAGTGCAGCAACTGTTGCCACTGCAGCGCCTCTGACCGGGAGATCCTAGGTTACACTCCCCACGGCGGCAGGATTTTCGACACTAGCTTTTCAGCTAGGTCGAATTCGGTCGCTGTCTGGAGGAGAATTCTAGCGGCCGGCTGCTCTGATCGGTAGTATTCCGTGGTTTCTCCGATCAACACCAGGCGAATGCCGGAGCAGTACCCTAACAAACGGGCCACGGACTGCGCGCGATCTTTTCTTCTTCCTTGTCCTATCCTCTCCCCTTACACACACACTTACACTAACATCCACTACACTACCACATATTCCGGGAGGCCGGTCGGAAGCTTAGAGCTTGTCCCGGCTGGGGCGGTGCCCCGCTGGTGGGAGAGTCCTGGTTAGGGGGAAACCCTACTAACCGACAGTAGGTCGGTGCCGGATCTCGCCATCCAGCGAGTGTAAAATCACCGCCATCTCCCGAGAAAAAACAGGCACTACACTAACGGGACTAATCAACGAAGCAGTTGAAGCGCCCGGAATCACGAGAACATGAATCAATCAATTGACGGGATGTCATTTTTTCTCAGTCTGTCTCATGACTGTATTGCTCGCGCAAGTTTTCTTGATACGCGCTCCCTAGTTCTCAGCTAACGGTTAATAGCACGGCTCGTTGAGATACTTAGGTTCGACTCGGAACACGTACCAATTTACAATGCTGGCAACACCACCACGTACTTTAAAACAAACGTATTTCTCGTGGCACCCCAAAAGTTCATGCCCACGGTTGGTACGCCCTTTTAAGCTGTAGCGTAGCCAGAGCCCTCATCTCCCCGCACCCCCGCTGTGGAATATCAGGAAAACTTGCTCGTATAGTACATTTTGAATAGGAAAAAAACATTAGGATCAGTA
This sequence comes from Teleogryllus occipitalis, assembly GCA_011170035.1. Classification (NCBI taxonomy): domain Eukaryota; kingdom Metazoa; phylum Arthropoda; class Insecta; order Orthoptera; family Gryllidae; genus Teleogryllus; species Teleogryllus occipitalis. The sequence goes on along the minus strand of BLKR01002613.1, from coordinate 88,158 downwards.
ACTATCCTCCTGCGTCTCTTTAAACTTCATCCTTACAAATAATTGAAAATAATGCTCAGAATTGCAACAAAACATCCCCAAGGGGAACACGGAATCGTACGAAGTTTTGACGACCACAAGCAGCGCTGTTGCCAGATATGGGCTCCAGTGTCCAAACTTCTCCATTTTCGTTTTCTGGAAGAACCTCTATTTTCAGGTGTTCCTCATCTTGAGTGAGCGCTTCATGAAGATTCTTGTCTTCATCTACATAACACTTGAGTGTATTGTCCCCAATTCTTCTGAGAACTGACTACATAGTGACTACTCAATTTTACTTCGATCAAACGTCGTAAAACATCAATATCTAACTGTTCTCTCCTCAGGAAAATAGATCCAGTTTTGTTGGTTTAAAGAAATTCTTGGCCTAGCTCTTAACCCTATTACTATATCTGCTTTTTTTAGCAAGTACTATATCTTGGGTCTTTTCGATCCCCAAGCTTTACTGACAGCTGGAAGTGGTAAACGAGAATATAAACTGTATTATATGGAGTGTAAAAGAATGGTTTTATATAAGAATACCCTTTATAAGTTATTTTGAGTAATATAAAGTAATATAATTTATTATACATATTATATTATTATATTATTATATTATTATATTATTATATTATTATATTATTATATTATTATATTATTATATTATTATATTATTATATTATTATATTATTATATTATATTATAATATATAATATAATAATTATAATCTGTCTGGCGGTATTTCGCGCGACAGCACACGTACAAGCCATGGCCTGCCAGCAGCGTCCCGGCCTCCCGGACATGGGTGAAGGGGGTACGTGTGGTTAGCGCGAAGACATCCCCACACCGTATTCTGGTCTTCTGAATCTGAGAAGTGAGATTTCTCAGTCACACAGCAACATGTACTGGAACATTACTAGAAAAACGCCCACAACAATCTTGCATGACCAGGAGTCGTACCCGGGGTCGCGTCATGGAAAGCGAGCACGCTGACCAATATATATTTTATATAAATAAGAACTTTCACCGAACGTAAAGTCGATTTTTGACAAGCAATGCTTCAAATACATTTGTAAATGTTTGTGAATATTATTTCGAGAAAAAAATCAAATACTAACGATATTGGAAACATTACCTTTGAATTTGAGATTCTTTTGTTAAATTGACAAAAAATATCCAATTTTCAAAATCTGTAAAAATGGTTCGGTGCCTGATTGATAAGTGCACGAAAGCAAATTTAGAAGGCTTAAACTAAACTGCGAGTATTCAAAAAATTACTTAAAAACAAATGACACTGGGGTCAACCCAGGCGCTAGGTATGGTACGAGGGTCAAAGAGTGTCTTTGGACTTGCAGGCGGGAGAAAAAGCAAAATTACCCCAGAAAACCATTTCTGTCAGAACATTAGACAGTCGTAAATTGATTACAGCTCTCGTGCTCAGTGATTTCCACTTGCCAGTTTTTACGTTTGTATCGATATCTGCTCGTTCGTCATTGTCATTAACCTCTTTGCCTGTGCATCTGTTCTTCATACCCCGTCACCTTCCATCGTCATACCCTACGGCTTTTGCTTGTTGGCGTTTCGCCGGGCTTGTTTGGCCTTCTCCCTTCCACCTCCACTTCCGCTTCCTCCTCAGCAGTAGTATCCTCCCCTCCCCCACACAACTTCTCTTCCCCTCCACTCTTCCCCTCCCCTTTCTCCACCCCCTTCCCCTCCCCTTCTCACCCCCTTTCTCCACCCCTTCCCCTCCCCTTCTACCCCTTCCCTTCTCCTCCCCCTTCCTTCCTTTTCCCTCCCCATCCCCCTTCCTTTCCCAACACCATCCCTCCCTTCCCCCCTCCCCTTCCCCCTTCTCCTCCTCCCCACCCCTTCCCCTATCCACTCCGTCGTCCGAGGCACCGCGCCTTATGGAAATGCGAACTAAGTGGAATTTAACAGATCCGTTTAGCACGAGACTTGTTTTTCTTGCGTTTCTTTTCTCTCGAAAGGCGGTCGGAAGAGGGGGGAGAGAAGGGTTATAAAAGGTTTTATGGGCAAAACTCGACGGGAGAGAAAATGCGAGCGTTAAAAAGTTCCTCGAAAAGTGTGTCGAGAGGTGCGGATGCACGCGCAAATGTTCTGTGTCGAAACATGTTGAATTTTTGCAACTCGTCCGCTCCAGGGCTTACCTTTTTTGGCTAAAACGTTTTGTTATTGGACTGAAAAACTAGTGGTGCTAAAGCAGAACGCACTTTCTCACGCCCGTATTTCCACGCTAAATTACCCGAAAAGTATTCAAATTTTCGAAAAATTGTACGTGACCTTATTTCAAAATCTATCTTTAAGGAACATATTTCATGAAGAGAAAAATCTCTATCTTCAATATAATTTTAACATTTTAGAAAAACTCCGAAAATTTTTGCAGATTTCGAAAAATCAGGTTTCTCGACGTACGCGGGATCTGCACCATTCTGTTAAACGTATCACTATCCAAAAACTTCATCGTAACACTATCCAAAAACCAAATTGAATAAAAAAGATGAAGCCATTTTTTTGAAAAATTGGAAAATGTTCCAGGGGCTTCATGTAAAGTATCCCCCAAAATTAAAACATCGGTTTCAAATTTAAGGGACGCTCCTAAGCCTGATTGATTGGAGAATATCAATTTTGGAGAAAATCGGCTGACCGATTTAGCCGATAGCATTGTTCACAGATGGACGGACGGACGGACGGACGGACGGACAGAGCACACGGACTGACTGTAGGAAGGACGATTGGTAGTCCAAGCAAGGCCCCATACCCTGAAACATACTGTTACATGGTCTACACATAACTGGAAGTCGTAGGCTTCCGCGGCCAGTCATGTAAATGATCTTGGCTGTCCGGGTGACGCCGCCTTGAAGACTGTGTTGCCGACGTTTCGACCATCTTTTCGTGATCTTCCTCAGGGCTGGTCTGCCACGAAAAGATGGTCGAAACGTCGGCAACACAGCCTTCAACGCGGCGTCACCCGGACAGCCAAGATCATTTACACCTACCTTGCTTTACCAGGGGGTGTCAACCCCGGGGTAGGCACCTGTCGACTAGATCTTATCCACAGCCCCAGCCGACGCACAAGTATTCCGACAGGCTGGAATCTGGATCCCGCCGAAACGCAGTTTCCCTCACGTCAACCTCCCCATACAATTCGAGGCTCGGGCCGCCCTGCCAGCTCAGAGCTCCTAGCTATCCAGGCTAGTACCGGAGTCAAAACAATGCGCCACTCGCATGCGCCGGGAACAAGTTTCCTCCTCTTTGCCCAGAGTATCGAGCCACTGCAGTGTGTTTGAGAAGCGTTCAGACGGTTCACACCGTATACGCCCACGACTATCTATCTGTCCGATGGAGCAGGAAACTAACTTCATCTGAAAAGGACACCTGTCGCCACTCATGGACGTCCAGTGGCGATATTGATGTGCAAATCCCAGCCTTCGTCACATTAGAATGGCAGTTATCATAAGCGCAGGTGCCCGCTGCGGAAGCCCATGCGCAGAAACGTTTGCTGATTGGATGTTAAGGAGACTCGGATGGTAGTCCCTTGGTTCATCTGCGCGGTCAATTGCTCTACCGTTGCATGCCCGTCCACCCGTCAACATCTCGGTAGCCGTTTTCTCGTAGTCGCTGTCTGGAGGAGAATTCTAGCGACCAGCTGCTCTGATCGGTAGTTTTCTGTGGTTTCTCCGATCAACACCTTCCTTGTCCTGTCCTAACCTCTCCACTTACACACACACACTTACACTAACATACACTACACTACCACATATTCCGGATGACTGGTGGGGACTTAGAACTTATCTCGGCTGGAGCGGTGCCCCGTTGGTAGGAGATACCTGGTTAAGGGAAACTCCGGTAGCCGACGGTAGGTCGTCATCGGATCTGGCTATCCAGCGGGGAATATCACCGCCACCTCCCACGCAAAACACGCACTACACTTACGGGACTAATGACCAAAGTAGTTGACGCACCCGGAAGCACTAACAATCAATCATTTTCTCCTGCCTTGTGTGATCCGTTGGTGTATCACAATTGCCTCGGCACCGGTTTTGGATATCACCATATTGCCTGGATGGTATAATTTAATCACGGCGGCACGCGAAGGCTTTACAAACTTAGTCGTTTCGAAAATACTTCTGCCATTGGCGCGAAAGCCAAACCTCGTGCCTTGTGGGTATAAATTTTTGCATTGCGACACCTACTGCATTGTTTTACGCTTGTATTTGACACGCTTTGTATAGCAACCAATGTTAGTGCTGCCACCTGCTATCTGTGAGGCGTTAATGCTCGGTAAGGTCAAACACAGGCAGTGGTCACATTAATATGACTGGACTGGTATTTGCCACACATGACATGATCGCAAACTTCCCAACTCAGAGTAATGCGTCGATGTGTTCTATTTCTCACTTTTTAGTTCAATGATTAAATTCTAGAGGCTGTTCTATTCAGCTGTAACTCTTCGCTTCGACAACTAGCAATCGTTTTAGGTTGTTATAGCATCAGTTCAGTTCGTAAGTTGACAGGCTCTAGTGACCTCCTCGCGAAGGAAAATGCGACATATTTTAACTTAAGGGAAATTGTTACTAATTATTCGAATAGATTCAATCAGTATTTCGCAAATAATTAAGAAATATTTATCTTGAAGCACAAAATCCAGTGTAGCACTCTTGTATGGGTTCTCTTGCAAAGTGCTCATTTGCTTACCACGTGGAATGCAATTTGATATTATTACATCATTTGTATCTAAATTACCAACATTTTCCGGCCCTTAAAAATAAATTTCGGTAAAAAAGGTACTAGTCCTCTTGTTCTGGGAGCAAATTTCAAAGAAAATCTTTTATTTACGATGACATCACTTAGACTTGACATAAATACTAGAGCACAACATTGCAGAACGACAAATTAATACCCATTCGATATTTTTTCACTAACATTATTTCCTTGTGAAAAAAATGTTATATTTCTGGGTGACCATTAACGAAGTATAGCAACAAAGGCTTTTACGGCCGCAGTCAGTATCAGAAAAAGTTTCCGGGCTGGTAGGCTGAGGTCCACTTGGCGTTGAACGTTTCGTCCACGTCTACGGTGGACATTCTCAGACAGTTATCAATCGCCAGCCAGCCGCCGCCCTGGATACTGCACTCGCGATCCTACCTCCACTGAATATGTCTACCGTAGTCGTGGACGAAACGTTTGGCCCTCAACGCCAACTGGATCACACCCTACCAGCCCGGAAACTTTCTCCGATATTGATAAAATGTAATTGCGTTATACTGTTTTCAAATGGCCTACTTATAAGTTAACGCTCTACTTTGATTTATTTGTGCGATTAAGTGTTTGGTAAAACATGTTTTCTTTTCTTGGAGCCATCAATCAGAAACTCTTGAAGACAGAGCTTCAGTGAAGAACAACTCGTCAAAATGGACGCATTTTTTTCATTTCAAACTTTTCTTTATTATATGTCATAGATTCTAAAGGCGCTTCTCTTTGAAACCACAAGGAAAGTTTAGGGAGACACTGAATGCGCCACCAGACGAAATTTTGTGCAATTTTTTAGTGTTGTCACTTGTTGTTACGTCTCGTGCAGGAAACGAAACTTTGATATTTGTTACTGTCGTTTAGTTATTCTGCGTTTTCGGAATTCAACAACGTGTGTATCTAAGATTAGGACAACAGTGCTCCTCGAAAAATCGGATATACATGTGTGCAGACCACGTTTACGGAAATCTTCCTTTCTGTATCATGGGTACGGAGAACTTGGTCTCATCTCTTGTTCTCTATCATATCCTTTCCTCACTTCCTTATTTTTTTTTAATCTACTATGACGTATGTTCTTCGTAAAAATATCAGTACTTTGGGTTTATTTTACCAACTGAATTTTGTTGAATTGACAGTACCTTTACAAGAGAGCAGCTGTAGCTTTTCCCTAATCACCATCGTTTTAGTACATCTTCAGCACGTCGCGGCCAAAATTCTTGTTTCCGAAGATCGCGAGTTTCGAAGCGTGCGAATGCGTTTCGAAATCTGCGAAGCCGAATAACGCGCCGCCAAACTAGCGAATTGAAACTCCAAAATGTTTCAATAGCATCACATGTTATAGAAATTCTGTTGGCTTAAGGAGGAAGTACGAAAGGTGGCTCATGGACAGCGTGCTAGCAATCCGTGGTAGGATCCAGGTTTCAATTCCCGGTCGGGTAAAAGTAGTTGTAGATTTCCATTATAACCATCTCAGTTTCTGTAGCTGTATGGCGAAAGAAAAGCTCAGGCAGGCCAAGTGTATGGTGAAAGGAATACGCTATGCCACATGTGTCCCGTATCCCCAGGCGCGGCAAATATATTAAAACAGCTCAGGTCTGGGGACACCGCCAGCTGGCAAAATACATCGAATACATCCCACCCTAAAACACCAAATACGTACTGCATACATTGCTTAAGGAAACGTTCTATCCGAAACATCTTTTTGGCAGCTCAGCCTTGGACCATACGCAATAATGCGCCAAAAAAGAATATTTCGATTCAGTTGCTCAAACTTTACGATACAATCTCGGAACGAAGAAAAATGTTAATAATGGTATCCAGATTTTTTCAGACAGTCAAAAGCCATTTGAAATAACAATGTATTTATTAACACACTTTTAATGCATAATTGTAAGCATTGTTCTTTGAAATGAGTTTTGATTTATCAAAAAATCAGGATCCCATTGTAAAGAAATGTTAGTTTTACAAATACTTTTTGGTTTATGATGTATTACAAATTGAATTTAAATTCTAATTCATTCCATTGATACAGACTTGATGTTTTTCAGTAATGCTTTAATTCTAAAAGCAATTCAATTCTTCAACAAATCGAGTTTCCTACCTTCAAGAATCCGTGATTCCGTTGCTCTCAAACAAGTTAATTGAATAATTCTTGCGAAGGAGAACTTTTACCCGGAGTTAAAAAGAAATATAAACGACCTCTCCCTCAGGGGAGGGAAACTGCGAGAGGTGGCTCCGAAGGTGAGGTGACAGAGCTGCTTGGCGAATTCCGTCTCTTTAAAGCAGGATACGGACTTATGACCAGCTCCAGAAAGACGCTGAAATTGCTTTCAAAGAGAGAAAACTATTTTTCTTCAACGTTTCTTTCTGCAACTAAAAAAAATTGAGCCAAAGAAAGAAATCGACTTCCATTTGCAATTGATGTAGCTCCATGCAAAACGAATCCTAATGAAAATTAAATGAATTGGCATTTTACATTAATTGTGATAGTCTTAAAAATACAGCTATGCAATTTCTCGGATTTTTCAATTTACAAAATCAAATTTTTAGCGTCTGACTACAACTATAGTATTGAAGATATAGATTTTTTCAACAATAAAATTTGTTGATGCAAAATCTTGAAATAACGTCATATAAAATTTTTCGAAAACCTGAGTAGTTTTCATGAAATTATGGCAACTTTAAACAAACGTTTACACAAAAACGATTCAGTTTTTTTCAAATTACATTTTTACAGAAGAAAGAAGCGGGAAGAAGGCGGAAAGAAAATAATGTTTTGCATTGATCACTCTGTCCAGAATTGCTGTTACCAACACTGCTGTTACCAACACTGTTCAATATTTCGTTGAATTTTTGTGAACGTTGCTATCTAGTTCACATCTTAACACCTGTTATCAAATGTTAATTAGTAATTTTTATCCAGAAGGAGGACACGTGCAAACAAAATAAATACGAAGGTGCTATATTAGACTACACTATTGCAAAAGATAGGAAATAGTCTCGTTTATCATACAGTTTACACTGTAATTGAGGAAATGGACATTACGGAAATTAGAGTGCGATTAGCGGGGCTTTTACTATTATACCCTGAATTTGGGGTAATAAAGAAGATATGATTCGGTTGACAATGTCAGTAATGAGTTCGTTTAGATAATTTCGGTTTACAGAGGGATTTAAAAGCGCGGTGGGGAATGCTTTTACGAATGAAAAAATTCTATTGTTCATGTTGTGGTTGTTGGTTTTGTAGGAAGGCATAGTTGTGAGGGGTTAGGAAATTGTTTTGAGATAAGGAGTGCTTTGGCAAATGATTAGTGTTATTAACGTTGAGCGAGAGCATTGGATGTAAGTGAAAGGAAATCTTGCTTTTCTGGATATAGATGTTTTTTTCGGAGGCAGTATGATTTCCTTCACAGTTTGTGTAAGTTAATAATGCAAGAATAGAACTGCAGGATGGGCGAAATTTACTACATTTTACACTTTTTTTTCAGCAGATGCGGGTGTGATTAAAACCTCGACAGATTATACATTGCGCAACTATTTAGTTATATTTCCTAAGTACAATCCTTTATAACACAATGTAGTAAAATTTCAGCTTGAAGTGTTTCGAAGTCACGGTCAGATGGGACTTCAACCACGTACAATGGCGTGGGAGAGCTGTATGTTTTGTATAGTTTGGTTACTTATTATGCCGGTGGCATGTCCTTTTCTACTAGAGAGGAATGTGTTTCCGCATTGGTGAAAGAGTGAATGAGATGTGAATTTTTACGATATCACTTTTGTTTCTTGTTTTCAGGTCACTGAATGAATGGTACTTTACATTCCTTTCATTAAGAAATGTCACATCATTTCGAAAGCCATTGCTTGCATTTGTACGAACTCTAACAACAAGGTCGCGGGTAAAAGAAGAAAAGACGTTTTCACACTTATTTCAATGTCATTAATCAGAATTTTAAAGTCGAATAGGCTCATGTTATCAATAAAAATTTTAGACGTTCAGCATTCATATTTAATTATTGAATTTTATGTGGACGTTTGGCAACGAATCTAACGGGACGAATCTGTGGCACACTAACATTAATATTGATATGTTCAACAATTATTTTCATTTTTTTTCTTTTTAGCAAATTTAATTCATAGTCCAAATGCTTACACTTTCTTGGTGATGAAAATTGAAAAGGTACAGGTGGTTACTGTGGCTGCTGGCGTTCCTGTCGCATATAAAAGTTCTGCTAAAGCTACTACTGCTTATTTTGTTTTCTCTGCTGTAAACGAAATTACTCATATTGTAGTTGCCTCTAAATTGTACCGTTGAGGGTGTGGAAGAGCGGAGGAAACTGCCACCCATATCTGGTAAAAGGAAGTGTGCACGGCTGGGCTTACTTAACTTGCTGACCGAGAATCGCCTCAGTGCACTGTCGTGAGCTAACGCAGTCGTACAATCGCACGTTTGTCTTACATATTCAAGCGGTTTTCTACTTTTGAATCACTGAATTTCCTGCACTAATCACTGAAGAACTTAGAACAACGGTTTTATGCGCACTGGATTGGTTGGTTGGTTTTTTCGTGTTTCCGGGCGCGTCAACAGCTTCGGTCATTAGTCCCGTAAGTGTAGTGCGTGTTTGTTCTCGGGAGATGGCGGTGATCTTCCCCCGCTGGATGGCGAGATCCGGCGCCGACCTACCGTCGGCTAGTGGGGTTTCCTCCTAACCAGGACTCTCCCACCAGCGGGGCACCGCCCCAGTCGGAACAAGCTCTAAGCTCCCGACCGATCTTCCGAAATATGTGGTAGTGTAGTGCATGTTAGTGTAAGTGTGTGTGTGTAAGGGGAGGAGAGGAAAAGGAAGAGGAAGGAAAGATAGTGCGCGGCCCGTGGCCCGTTTGGTAGGGTACTGCTCCGGCATTCACCTGGTGTTGATCGGAGAAACCACGGAAAACTACTCATTACCGCTAGAATTCTCCTCCAGACCGCGACTGAATTCGACCTAGCTGAAAAGCTAGTGTTGAAAATCCTACCATCGTGGGGAGTGTAACCCTAGGATCTCCCGGTCAGAGGCGCTGCAGTGACATCAGTTAATGCACTGAGCTACCACTCCCGGTCTGCGCACTGGAGAAGACCTAGACCGCAGAGAGGGCGGATCGATAACATCAGCTGATTGCGCTGCAAAGGAGGAACACCAGTGCCAGAAACATCCTGAAAATTTCCTCCAACTTGATATTCCCTCGATCTGAACTAACTCAAGGCCCTGCGAGTATGAAACTGAAATTTTGATTGAGAGTACTTCACAAAGTCTCAACATTTTCTAAATTTTCGCAAAAATGCCTCCAAATATTTTTACTAAACTTTGTCCTCGGATAGCGTAAACAACGCTAAAAACATTGCCAGAGTCTAGTTTTCATTCGAACTTCCTAATTTTCGAAAATGGCAAAAGTCGGAAATAATGTGAGAAGTAGGTTTTACTACTGTAGCATTAATAGTTTATTAATTGAAATCGTTAGTAAACGAATTTCCGTATTTTTCTCCCATTTAATATAAAAATGAATATTTACATATAATTTGGTTTACTTATTATGTTTTAAAATTGCATTTATGTAGTTGCATTAAAGCATTTTCGTTGTATTACATTAGAAAAAAACACGAAATTTGAATGAATTTCCTGAACAAATGTATAACACTAACATTTTTTGCACATTCTATTTTATTCGCCAATTCACACTTTTCACAAGGGACATCTGCAATGGGAATTGAGGTATTGCGAGTATATGTGAGAGAGCGTAATTAGCATGGTTAAATAATGCAACTGGAAATTTTAATTTATTTCGCGATTTATTATATCACTATTTTCTCTTCTTTCGGTGTAATTATATTTTATTTATAGAGTACTTCACTGAAAATTATAAGGCCGACAATGTAGTACAATGGTAGATAAGTCAACGATTTCGTAATTTAAGCACGAATCATGTGGTACAGCCGTGAGAAGTATCAAGTTCTTTCTTTTTTTTTAAAAAAGTATTCAAATAATTTCTATAATAATAGATCATGAAATATACAGATTAATCTTCTTTTATTAAATAATTAAATAATCTTCTTTTTTTAATTTTATGAATCCATGTAGTACATTACAATGCATTTGAAAACATTACAGCAGAATCCTTTAAATATCCTACTATACAAAACATTAAGATAGAGCAGACTACATCATTGACGCTATAATTAACGCAATGAAATTTACATTTCCTATTTCTTCTTGTCAGCATTATGGTGATTAATAAGGTGACAATTACTACAGATAATTTATTTTCACGTAAATATCTATTGCACAAGATTACATAAATGTTGTCTTTGTTTCAGGTAAATGCTGTTTTGTAACCCTGAATGAAATGTTCCTTTGTACGTGAGTACAACATAATAATTTGAAAACTGAATAGAATTGATAAACTTTTGTGGTATTTGATTCTCTAGCTCTAAATGAGAGCACAGATATTACTGACCTTTGTCAGCTTCTTATCTCTATCAGAACACTGAGCAAAGAACCTGAAATTTATGAAGAACTTTGAGGCTGGTTTCTAGTTATTTTAATTCTAATGATATTAACATATTCATCGAACTGATTAATTCTTAATATTTCAAAGGTTAGTAATAGAACTCGAAAATATATCCCAGTGGCATGAAGACTGAGAGCTTTTACAAAACTTGATGTAATAGAAATTGCACTGAAGTCAAATAATACATCAGTATTCCCATCTCAAATAATCCCATCCGATTTGGTGGCTCAAAGCATTAATTGATGTCACTGAAGTGGCTTCGAGTCGTGACGATGGTAAGACTTTTGACACTGGCTAGATAGGTCGCGGTCAGCCGCTGTCTGGAGAAGAATTCTAGCGGCCGGCTGCTCTGATCGGTAGTTTTCCGTGGTTTCTCCGATCAACACCAGGACAATGCCGGAGCAGTACCCTAACAAACGGGCCACGGACCGCGCGCGATCTTTCCTTCCTCTTCCTTGTCTTATCCTCTCCCATTACACACACACTTACGCGCACTACACTAGGACATACCGAGACCAGTCGGAAGCTTCGAGCTTGTCCTGGCTAGGGCAAGGAGATACCTGGTTGAGGAAAACCATGCCATAGCCACCTAAGCCGGTATTTGTGATCTTTAAGAGAGTCATTTTACTACTTTAAAAACGTAATATTTTCTTTACATTTCCAGAACCAGATTTCTGAAAATACCTCTTAAACTTTAACTCCATATCTTAAACTTATTTTAAACATATATTTTCATTAATACTCTACGAGGTGTAAAATAAAGGAACATCTTGACCACAATGCGCAAGTGGAACGAAAAAAGAAAATGTTCAAAAGAAAACCAATGTATAAATAATATTGTTCTAATAAGAACAATATGCAATTGTTATTAATATTTAATTTCAAATAACGCCAGTTTTACATGTGACATAAAAATACTATTCCATTCGACTGCATGACCCATATTCTACTGTATCGGAATTGGTGCCCTTTATTTGACATTTTATTAACACTTTTTTTGTTTCACGTCGATGTGAACTTTATGTGTGTTATAAAACGGAGTTTTGAAAACAACCCTGAGTTTCGAATTTGACTTCTCAGTTCTTACTCGGGATTTCGTTTTATTTATTTTCAATATTACTTATTTTACTCCTGTATACAGTCTAAACAAATCTATTCGAAAGATCCTATACAGTAATGACTTGTACAGAGAGAAGTTTTGAACCAAACGTTTTGTAATTCTCTCCAGTTATTTGTTCAGCATGTACTGATGTTCATGCCTACATGTTCCAGTCATATCTTCACGATTTCTTTTCAAATATTTCCCCATTGTTTTCACTATACAGGAAAACTTTGAAACACTAATTTTAGTGATCTTTCACCACAATCTCCAATTGTGTGCTGCATTCGCTCTGTTTTATGCCACAAACTGTGGACATCGACTTCGGAAAGGAAAAAACCCGCTTGTCTTCTTACATGCCTTTGACTCAAAATGGCTCTAGTTCGTAAATCTAACTCTTCATGCTAAAATAATACTTTTCCGCCGGTTGATATCTGCTCAAATCTCATCAATTTTGAAACCATCAAACGGGGCAATGACCTAAAAAAACTACTTATTACTGGCCACATCATAACCATTTGCAGTCGTGAATGATGTCCTTCTGTGATTCAACAGCTACTCCATGTAATAATTTTGTTACAGCAATTTATGTTATATTTGCTGTACAGATACAAAACAATTCATATTTACACAATTTACAAGTTTCGTGCTAAGAAAAAATTGAAAGTGGAAGGAATATTTTAATTAATTCTTTAGATGATGTATGAAGTGTTGGGAAAAACATGTGAAAAATCTGAGCGTTGAAATTTGTAAGACAGAAACTACAGAACGTGGTCAACCCAAGGGGTCAAAATGACGTCTTCTGGGCTTTCTATGAAAATTCAATTTTTTCACAAATTATGTGATTTAGACGTCCAAAGTTTCACGCAATGTAAATAAAAGAAAGTTATGAAAAATCACGAAACCCCAAATTTCGTAACAAAGAAGTGACAAGGATATTAATAAAAGCCAGGACACGAAATGACGTTGCTGAGCGTTCTAGTGTTAAACGAGTGAGCTACACGAGTATGTAATTCTTTTTCTTTCTTTAACGTCTCTTGCCCGCACTTTCCCATCTCAAAGTTTGATTGGCCCTGGTGCAACTAGAGGTTGGGAGCCCGAGGGGCAGCGGCTGGGGCGAGGCGCTCGCAGCCATCGATCGCGTTGACGCGTCGCCCTCTCGCCCCCCCCCTTTTGAAACATTCATCCGCCCAAACTTCCTTTCGTCACTTCCACGACTCCTGCGCCGCAGGGCAGGCGAGCCAGAGCTTCCTGCTGCATGCAATACACGGCGTGTTTTCAACATTGAACCTGTATTCATTCTCGTTGGTTGGTTGGTTAGTGATTCCGGGCGCGTCAACAGCTTAGGTCATTAGTCCCGTAAGTGTAGTGCATGTTTTCCCCTCGGGAGATGGAGGTGATCTTCCCTCGTTGAATGGCCAGATCCGGCGCCGACCTACCGTCGGCTAGTGGGGTTTCCCCCTAACCAGCGGGGCACTGCCCAAGCTGGGACAAGCTCTAAGCTCCCGACCGGTCTCTCGGAATATGTGGTAGTGTAGAGCATGTTAGTGTAAATATGAGTGGGGGGAGTGAGGATAGGACAAGGAAGAGGAAGGCCAGATCGCGCGCGGTCCGTGGCCCGTTTGATAGGGTATTGCTCCGGCATTCGCCTGGTGTTGATCGGAGAAACCACGGAAAACTACCGATCAGAGCAGCCGGCCGCTAGAATTCTCCTCCAGACAGTGACTGAATTCGACCTAGCTGAAAAGCTAGAGTCGAAAATTCTGCCGCCGTGGGGAGTGTACCCTAGGACCTCCCAGTAGGAGGCGATGCAGTGACATTAGTTGATGCACTGAGCTACCGCTCCGGGTACCATTCTGGTAATTCAGTCCATTCTCAAATGAAACTTTCATTTTCAAATTATTCACAAATGTCGATAATATTCAGTCGGTATTTTGGGCCAGTATCATCGGAATGCCAAGGGGCATCTGGAGAGTTCCAGTGTATGGAGCGCGGGGTACATGATATTATCCAACTCCAACTCACGAATATAATCTCTGTTGAAATCACGTTTCCAGCATCTACGTACCCACCTATTGCAGGAAATAAAATTATTGTAGCTTAATTGTAACACTTGTGTAAAAAAGTGTGGTATCAATATTTATTACGTGGTGTTTATCAATACATACATTTCTTTAAAATATCATAGTTTGGTAAATAAAGTAACGAAAAAATATCCTCAATCACAGTAAAAACATTCTGAATTTTTATTTGACACATATCTATTAGAAGATAAAACAAATAGATAGGTAGATCAAAACGATACATTAAAGATTTGAGATTGTGTGAAAATGTGTGACGCTAAAAATGGTCATTCAGTTTTGACCCACCATGTTTGGTGAACAAAAAGATGACTAGCTTTAGTGCCATGACAGTGGGTGAGAGCGGTGGTTCTTTGGGGAGATGTATATGATACCACGTGTACCGAGCCATTCAAAGAATCAAACAGCTCGTTTCCAAAGGGTTGTATCTGTGAGAAAGGAAATTAGGAAGGGAATAATTTACATTGCGCCTTCTAGTTCAAGAAAGGATTCAGCAGTTTGAGGATGCCATGTAAACGAGGAACAATCAATTTTTGAATGAAATATTTTGCAGCCTGGTGAAAACCGTCTTATAACTGTACTATTGCCCCTAACTAGAAAACAACACAAACTTCTACTTTGGAAATTCATTCTTCGATTGACGGCACAGTTACGTCCAAGGGCACCCAGAGAAAACCAGGGGCCTGGAATAGTTAATATAAGGAGGCCCCCTATTTCAAACACAAAATTCCTTCCTACCCAATTCATAAACAGAATTCATTTCTCCATACACAAGAAATAAGTTATAACAATAAGTTTGGATTCGAAGTAAATATATTTTTCATTTCTCTTTCACGAAAAAAATTCAGGGCCCCAAATTAAGTCTGGACCTGAGGCAAGTTGCTCCAGATGCCCCCCTTATTGACGCCTCTGGGTACGGAATGAGATGCAAGTAGGCTATCGTCAATCCTGATGCAGGCTCGTCGGAAAACCTGCCGTGATGAACCGGCAACGGATGAGAACCTCAGCGTTCGTAGTTTAAAAAATCGAAGTCTGGCCCTTGAGCAAGTTACTAGCCCCCCCTTATTGATGCCTCTGGGTACGGAGTGAGGTGCAAGTAGCGTAAACATCAATCCTGATGCAGGTTCACGGAAATCCTGCCGTGATGAACCGGGGCAGACAAGATCCTCAGCGTTGGTAGTTTGGCGTTGATCATTCACGAGCACTAACTCCTCCTCGAATCGACACCTGGGATTTGGCCAAAAGCAGACAATGAAGCCTGTCTGTGAACCTGATCGCTCCGTCCAACCCCTCCCCCACCTCCACCCCCAACCCCAGCGCCTCCGCGCGGAGCGGCGGCGGAGCGAAGCACGTCTCGCGAGACACGAGCTTAAATTAAACACAATTACCCGCTGACGTCACAAAATATAATCCCCGACTCGCCATTATGTTCCCCGCACGGGCTCCACTCCTCGCATGTCGGGAGCGCCAACTCTACCCCGCACTCAGCTCCTCGCAGCTCGGCAGAAACACGATCGCAGCAGACAGCGAAAGGCGTTTCATAAATTATGGCAAGTTAATGCTACTGTACCAGATTTATCTCATTATTCATAATTATCAACAACTGGCTCGCTGCAGGAAAAGTGCTGCTGAACATAAGTTCACAAGATGGATATTCTAAAAACGACACGCCCGCTGCTCAAGAAAAACAAATTAAAAACTCTTGTTAAACACTGCAATAAATTAAATATTTCAACACAAACAATCCTCATAAATATTGCAGAATCAATATATAACGTATATACAATACTACAGGTCTTTACATACCAATAATATCTACCAAGTTGCTATTCCTTAAAGCAAAATGAGATTAGCCAATAATTAATAGCAGGCGGGTCATCCTTGAAGCCCTGCTCTCGCATGGTGTCAATTGCATCTGAAGCACTAACGCACCGAGAATGATAAACGTTGTTCGAGAATAGGCGCAATAAAACCGTAAAATATCGGAATTTTTGAGGCAAAATTGAAACGTACCATGTTTTTGGATTACTCTCGACTTTCTGGGGATCTAACAAGACCATAAATATCTATCACATGGACTGAGACGTAATATATATTTTTTTCCAATATCTGCGCGCATTGAAAATTAGTTTTGCTACTACAGCACGTACTTTTTCGTACTTAGTAACGGTTTCATAATATCATAGAGCAATTTCTGTCCATATTAAATCATCTCCGTCATCACTTGTAAAACTTATTACAAATAGAATAACATTAAGTGCAAAGACATTCTTTCAATTCTAATATATCAACACACATTAGACAATTTTAAGTACGTTTTTTTTACAGCAAAAACACCTCCCAAAAATGAGACGGAGTTTTCAGAATTTTAAATTGCCGTATCGCTGTGCGGGGCATTCTTGTCGATTGGAACCTGATATCTTGAAGATTAGCAAATGAATCGCGGGAAATTCGAATTCGAAAATTTCAACATCCTTTTTTAAAAAAAAATTACGTGGCCTTTTTTACAGAACTGATTTTTTAAATCCGATTTCATTTAACAAAAAAACTATCGTGAAAATTGTACTTTTACAACGTTAATTTTTCAACGTTTGCAATTTTCCAAAATTCCCAGAGTTCGACGAAACTAGGACCAGCACAATTTTCTTTGAAGTTCTCTGAAACATACGAGAAATCAATTAAAAGAAAAAATGGAACGGTTTTTTTAGAAAAAATAGATTTAAAGTTTGTAACAATTGCCTATGTTTCACGCAAAATTACACAAAAAACTAAGTAATTATTTATAAATCCATCATGGCCTAATTTAAAGATCTGTTTCCGCGTAATATATTCTGTTAAGGAGAAAAAAATCTTCATTGCCGTAGTTGTTGGAAGGCGCCGAAAAAAAAGTTGAATTTTTTCACTTTTCAAAACTTCAGTACTGCAACGAAATACGACCTACGCCATTTCTTTAAGCGTTTATTGCTGTATCAGAGGATGAATAGTAAAGAAACATTTGGAGCAATTTTTGAGAAAAGTTTGAAAATGTTAAGGTTTTTTTAATGTTATTACCCCACCAACCAAAATATCCGTTTCAAATTCAAGGGGCCGGGACATCAGACAGATTGATTGTGGGATATAATTTTTTGGTAATAATTCTGATTCCGGTGTAGCCGCTAGCGTTGTTCGCAGACAGACGAGCAGACGGACTCGCTTTCTCGTCAATCGATTATTCGGTATCAAGCACCCACCAGACGTGGATTCTAACTAGTCAACTTGTTGAAGAAATTAATTTACTACATTTAGAAACAGGATATATTCGATTTTTTGTTATCAGGGCCCGACAATAAGCCTTTTTCTACTTAAAAAATGCCGTTTTATCCCGCGTCATTACAACACTATCATATTTCTCATAAATAAAATATTTTCAGTACATTGAGATGTCAAGTTTGAATATGGGTCTAAAAATCTATGATTAAGAAATTGAAGCAATAATTCATACATTTCCCTATTCAGGGTTGGGCAATATTAAAATACTTGTATTTGAAATACTTTTTTTAAATACATTTTATATTTGAATAACTATTTTTTAGTTTTTTGGACACGCATTTTAGAGATATATTTAAATAAATGTCTAAAACGCATGTCCAAAAATTCAAAAATACAGTTATTCAAATACAAAACGTATTTGAAGTAAGTATTTGAAATGCAAGTATTTAAATACTGCCCAACACTGTCCCTATTAATTTATCCGTTTTCATTCATTTTCCGAGCCTTCCAGAAAGAAAAGTATATAACTCCAACTTCCTTGTAAATTAAAAAAAAACCTCGGCGGTAAGTAAGTAAGTATATAAAGCAGACTATGTATTAAGGCTATTCTTGAGCCGAGAATATTCAGTGAGTGGCTCCTCGAGCAACTTAAGTTTCAGAGCGGCGCGGAAGGCGTCGCGCCGTCCATTTTTAATAGCACGAAATGAGCAGAATTTTAATTCACGCGTCGCAAGAGACTGCGGCGTTCCGAACACGACGGCGAAGTTCAGTGCTCCTTGTCTCACAATGGAGATACCACACGAACTGTGATGGACTAGAGTCAGGCATCAAACACTGGAAAAGTGTATACACAGTCCAATACGGGGATATCAATGCTAAACAAAATATGATGGGATACACATATAACAAGAGAAACTAAATTAAGGATGTATAAATCTATGGTAGTGTCGCGTGGCCGCAGACAGCTGGCACCCGCGTAAGCATGTTGCGTAGCTCCGTCTCGGAAAGAGCGCCTCAGCAGGAAGGTCTATATAACAGCTTGACCTCCGCTGAGCGGGGGGACGAATGCTACTCGTGAGCTAGTCGCCCGTGTTCACGGATCTTCCACTCCTCAGTCGGTTCAGATCGGCCCAAACTGGCCCTGCCGGCATCCCTTCACCCCTCCGTCGGTTCAGATCGGCCCTAACTAGCCCTGCCGACCTCCTCCGCCACGCTAGTTCACATCGACCTTCCGGGGTCCTGCTAGCAGCTTCCCGCCCTCTCCCCTGTCCGTTGTGCACTCGTGTGTCGTCTGATGACCGCTGCAAGGTGTCTCTTCCGAAGAACAGCCCTCGGCGAGGCTGGGCTACGTCACGTGCCTGTCAGGTGTATGCAAGTATACCACCTCAATAAACTGCTGTTTGCCATGACTGGGGTCATCCCTGTTCGTATTTGCTCCCTCTCATCCGCCTTAGGCCATAAGAGAATAGGGAACGGCCCAGAGAGCACCTTCTGCCCCTACCGTCCAACTACTTCCCCGCACGTGGTGCCAGACCCATCCATGCATCCATCCATCGTCCCCTCCCCCCTCACGACAGTAGAAAGTAATATTTTATATAGATCATAAACTTGGACATTGAAGAAAAATCGAAAACTAAAATTACTGGCAGCAGAAATGGAATTTTTAAGGTCATTCAGAATATCAAAATTAGATTAAATAAGAAATTTAAAAATCAGAGAAAAAATAAATAAAATACCTACAATTTTAAAAACAGTTCAATATAAACAATTAAAATGGTTTGGTCATGATAAAAGAATGGAAGAAAATAGAATTCCAAAAATAATTTTAGAATAGTTTCCTGTGGGACGGAAGAAAAGAGGAAAACTTAAACATAACTGGTTGAGAGAAATTGAGAGACTTTTGAAAGAAAAATTTAACAATCAAGGATTATCAAGATCGGCACAAGTGGAAAAATAAAATTAAAAGTACATAAATGTTAAATTTTTTGGGTAACAGAAAGTTACAAGGCGATAAGCAAACCACGATAATAAAAATAAAAAAATGTATATTTCTTTTATGCCCAAAATAACTTTTGGGAACAATATTTTCCCATCCTCCGTGGATCTTTAACGAAAAAGAAAAATTGATTGATTAACATAAAGAGGAACAGTGATATAAATAATAAAATAGGCAAGAGAAGTTAAATGAATAATACAACGATAAAATTTTGAAAAAAAAAACATCATTGGAATAACTTACGGCCCAAGAAATTTTTCAAAACATTATCATTGTAAGTTACTATTAGCTCAAAATTAAGTAAAGCAGAAAGTAAATATCAGAAAATATATTATGAACCTCAGTAATAATTTTATAGATGACATATCAACTTCATTATACTGACCACTCGCCAGTGTATGCTCAGCTCTCGACCTGCATGTGATATCTTGATTAACATCAATTCCCTTTAAAATATATCAACCACTAGGGGGTTGATATCAACCCCGTTGGAAAGCCCTGGTCTAATGCTATTAAAAATATTCCTGTATCATTTTTTAAAATTAGATATTGATTATTTTTACTTTCTCGACCATACTTTGTAAGAAAAGTAAGTACGAGTATTCTAATTTTGCCCCAGAAAACTGCGAATTTTCGACAGAAAAACTTATTACCAGACAATGATGACGGAAAACTAGGTCGTATTGCTATATATAGTAAATTTCTTTCTCGAAGACTTTGTGTAGTCACAAACTTCATGTATTCTGGATCCGTGATTCCGAAAATTTTATTCACGACAAAATGTCTGTCTGAGGCCAAAATAAGCGCCAAATCCGTTTCCAGGATAAATTTTAACCAAAATGTTTATTCCTTGAACAAGCGTAAAACACACTGAAGAGATAATTCGATAACTTTTTTCCTGATAGATTGCTGCGGTTGATTGAAGTTGGAATCAATACTTTCTAAAGTGAAGTAAAAACGTTTTAGGAAGTGGAAAAGCAATCCCGTAAGGTAAAAAGCCCATAATGGTTATATATTTCTACCTCTTCTGCAGTTTTGTCTTTCAGAAGTTATTAAATGTCACAATATATACTTAAAAATATTCTTATACATTATAACATTTTTAGAGAAACTGACATCCAGAACTATCCAAGCAACCCTCGCCGCGATTCGGCCCGATCCGAGCTAGTCTCTGCCTCACTTGCGGGATTGTTTTTTTTTTTATATTAACACATTTATTCATTTTGGAGGATTTACATCGTTCAGTACAACTACTTTACAGATGTATTTTATCAGACTTATTCTAGTTAAAATATCTAAGCTAACTTAATCTATGCATTGGAGAGGATACTCTAGGGGAGAACCTCGGTGTTATGAATTGTCGTTGGCTAAAATTTTGAGGAATGCTTCAAAAGGGAATCTGTTTTTTATTCGTGTGTGGGTTGGATTTTTCGGAAGTTTGTAATGGGATGCTGCTGGTATGTCTGTTAGGTTTTGGTAGAAGTTGTGTGATATTTGTGCTATTTGGTTTATTATTGTATTGATGTTTAATTCTGAATGAAGTTGTTTATTACTTATGAACCAGGGGGCATTTGTGATTAATCTTAAAAATTTGTTTTGCATAACTTGAATTTTATTGACATTTGTGGGGGCTGCGTTTGTCCATATGGGGCATGCATAAAGAAGTAGTGGTCTGATTATTGTTTTGTATAGTGTTGTACTGTTTGTGTATGACAGAGATTTACGTTTGTTGATTAGTGGCCGGAGTTGGAATAATTTATTTCTTGCTTGTTTAATTTTGATATCTATGTGGGTTTTCCAGGTTAGGTTTGTGTCCAGATGAAGTCCTAGGTATTTTATGGGTTGCGATGGTGGGGTCCAGGTGATGGGGGATGCGGGATTGTGCTGGGGCGACTCCAGGACAACGACTCTCTTCGGCGACCGCCCAGACGCCGGGGACAGTTTAACAGTCGCAGGTGCACGGGAAAGAGGTCAGAGGCCACAATAGGTCACAGCGGTCATAAGTGGTCTCATTCAAAAGCCACGTAAGTTCAACCTACATTTCCCAAGCCAAGCAACGCTCGCCTCAATTCGGCACGATTCGAACTAGTGTCTGAATCACGTGTGGGATTGTGTGGTGGCTAAACTATTCCAGGTCACAGAGCCCCTGATTGGTAAACCGTTGCAGGTTCGCGGCAAAAAGGTCAGAGGTCCCAGTATTCATGTTTTAGTCAATGAGAAAATAATGAAAAGAAATAAATATAATTAAATTTTCAAGATTGGAAATAATCATTTACAGAATGAAGTATTTATTAAGCAAAAATCAACAAAAATGGAAATTATTTTAAGCACATTATTCTCTTGAAGATTGTCTTCATTAATAGTTTCTTAATGGGTCTAGATCAATCCAGCTGGTTTTCTCTTCTTGTTTCAGGATTTGAAAACAATCAAGAAAACATTATTATTTAGGTTTTGACTCCCACAATCAACGTACGAATATGAATTCAGTAGACTTGATGTATTGCTAAGTCTTTCACCGTATCTTTTTATACAAGATCCATTCTCTTCAGACACCTTGTTGCTGTTTCCCCACCCCCAAAAATGGTCGATTCTGCACTTTTTAAGTCAAAGTTTCATAAATACTGACTAAATGAGCTAAAACAGTACAAAATGTACTATCATATTCTAGTAGTTTTTCTATTCTTTGATTATTATAATCATGAGTAATTATTGAAACACTTACTTCCAAAGAATTGATAATCTGAATCACTTGCCTAGTTTTCGCTATGAACAACATCGCTAAACTTTTGAGAGTACGAAAATTAATCGCACTAATGTCAGCATAAAAGATCTCAAAAATTGGTAATGAGAATTTTCACGTAAAAGATAATATAGAAATTTACATAAAATGATGATGACAAAATCGACTTGCCTAATTATTTGGCAAAACCTCACTGACCTACTTTTTTTGAGCTCCTCAGTTGTAAAAAGCATGAATTTATATATATATATATATATATATATATATATATATATATATATAATTCATAATATATATTAATAGAGAGGTTACAAAGTGTTCCTGAACTCCAACCTTCTGTCCTCCGGGAAGGAAACAATATCGCAACGAAATTTCTTACACCAATTTCCCAGGAAAGGCTGCACTTCTATCTCCCATAGCCAGCTTCTTCCTAATTACTTTCGCTATGTAATTGTTTGCGTCTTCATCGATGGCGCCCGAAGACTCATCAAAAGTTCCGGGGTGCGCCAGAAATTGCGAAGTTAATTAAAGATGCTCTTCTTTCGACAGTTTGAAAGAAAATGAACCGCGCTGAAGACCTACATTTTCATCTTACATAGTCTGTTTTCGAACTACCATAAAGGACAAGAAAAATAGTCGACATTCTTTGTTGACCGTTATGCGTTTTTTTTCTTGATAATAAGGAAATGAAATCCCCTCCAAAACAAATTGAGGTGAAAAGATTGAATGCTTCAAATACGAGCATATTGAAATTTATGAGATACCATTTTACACATTTCTTTACATTTACTATTCTGAAGTGAGATTATTATAAGTTATCTACTCTAAGAGCTTTGATTAGGCGACAAAATTGACCAAAACTGTACTAGAAAGAACTTTAATTATAAGGCAATATATTAAAACGCATTTAATACTATTTTTGACATCTTGCTAAGGATTTTCTAAGAACATATGATTTTAAAATTACAACTGTTTATTTTCCTTATTTCACAGAAAGTAACGCACACGCGACAACATATTAAATATAAATAAGAAATATATAATTAAAATTTTCTTCAATGTGGTTGAAACTTCATTTTTTTTAAAATTCCGTAACCATTAATAAAACATATATTTATTCTTATTTTGTTTGTCAAATAAATGAAAAATATGATACACTTAATAAAAGCATTAAAACAAACCTCGTGAAATTACTTATTTTATCTCTAAAATAACAAAATTTGTATTTAAAATGAATAAAATGTTTAACTCAACATTTAGATAATGGAAATATTAACTCATGTTTCGACAATTTAGGAATAAGTGGGCAATTTAGGATCGCGTTTTAATTCTAGTAATTCTGCAAATCGTAGGAAATTTGTCAACATTCACATTTTATCTCACTCAGAAGTTAATATATCGTGAGAGTGATACCGTCCTTTTTCACGAACTCCTTGTTATTATTATCATTACAATGAAAATAGTTTTATCATTAGAATGCACTTTTTAAAGGTATATACATTTTTATCAAGATCCACTTGTTGTCATTCTTCTAAAGGAAAATATTTGCATTACTACCAGTTGTAATGCCCTCAGATATTTTAAGAAAAATATTTCTAAAATAGTAATTTTAGCATGTTATAATAACATTTCTCTTCAAATAATACATTAAAATACGAAAATGTAAAAATATAAAATAAACAATAGTTGGTAAAAGTTTAAAACACCATACATGTTTCGACATACGGGTATCAGTCCCACACCAACATCATTCCATACACGGAGAACATCAACAGAGGAAGTTTCCCAGTAGTTTCAAAAGTGTTTCCCTTTACAGACAGATTCAGAGACGGACGGGTAGACATTCGGACTGTCATTTAAATAAAAAAAATTCCGGTATCACGAGTCTTAAAACTTGTTTCTGTTGAAATCTCGAAATCCATTTTCTGCATCATTAGGTATACACAAGCTTCTCTACACTACGTTTATTAATCCTTATACGAACGTATATAAAGTACAAAGGAAGTTGGTGTCCGTCGTTGATACTACTGATTGGTTGCAATTGTTAAAACGGTGGAGCAACTACACACGAAATACTTAAAAGGTAGTCGTGCAAACGTAACCAAATTCAACGCGAGTTTTACTCAAGCAAAGCTGTTCTGACGAGTCGGAACTTTAATACCAACTGCACAAGAACTCACTTCGCCTCGCGTCGGATCAAAAGTGCAAGTCCCCGAAAGAACTTTTCGTTCGCGAGGCGGACAATCCTTTCTGAATGACCTCATCGAGTCTTCTCGGAAGAGCAATTCCATTTCCCGTGGGCTTCCTGCTGCTGCCGCCGCGATGGCGACGAGCGGGTTGCAGAGCCGGCAGGCGGTGTAGGCAGACGACGCAATTGGCTCTAAGCCCTCACTCGAACCGCACTTTCATCTTCTTTTACATACTTGGCAGATTTATCATTTCTCATCAATGACGTTGGGGTTTGATTTATTTTTATTATAATTATCAACGGTATATATTATATATATATATATATATATATATATATATATATATATATATATATATATATATATATATATATATATAGAGAGAGAGAGAGAGAGAGAGAGAGAGAGATAGTGATAGATGATAGATAGATAGATAGATGATAGATAGATAGATAGATTCCTTCCATTATCATTATATAGATTCATAATATATAGATTCATTCCATTATTATTTTATTACCACATTTGTTGATTACTCTAAATTTAAATTACGACGTGCTTCTTAGAGCAACGAAATATTCATAGGTTGTCACCAGATCATCACAAATACGAGTATTCCATTTCCATCATTTTAATATTACATAGAAACAATATATATATATATATTACACACACACGTAATTTTGATTAAGAACGGTCAATGATATATTGAAAATCTACTTTCACTTCCAAGAAGAGATTTTTCTATATTTTTTATATCTATTCGAAACGATAAGTTCATGTTACTTTTACTTTCCAAAAAGATAATTCCATTCGGTTTCAACGATCCATTTTTTATTTCGTTGATTACTTTTACATACTTTAAGCTGTTAAAGGTAACTAACTGAAATAAAATAAATAAATAATTACGTTTGTAGAATTATTTTCGGATAATGAGTTTTGAAACATCGTTTAGAAAATCTCCACGTTTTTTCGAGTGTCAAGAAGTATGCAGTGCAGTGGATTGTTGCTGAAAATTGGTTTAGGTACTTGAACAAACTTGGGGATGATCGTAAGAATAGATATTTTGTTTCTATGTAATATGAAAATGGTGGAAATGGAATACTCGTATTTGTGATGATCTGGTGACAACCTATGAATATTTCGTTGCTCTAAGAAGCACGTCGTAATTGAAATTTAGAGTTTAATCAACAAATGTGCTAATAAAATGGTAATGGAATGAATCAATAGTGTAAATCTACCGTAATCTTAGTGCTCTTTTGTAAAAATTGAGAAGTGACATGTTGGTAACATTGCGAGTTGCTGAAACGAGACGGAAGTGTTTTGATGACGCAGCACCGAGTGCCTGACCATGGCGTCGAGGTCACGCGGACGGCTTGGAAGGTTAGTTGGTTAGTTAGTTAATTAGTTCGTTAGCTAATGCCTTATTTTACGTGGCGAGACTCGGGCCTTCAGACCCGCTCTTCCGTCTGACCACGCAAATTTCGCTACGCTCCTTTCACCATCTAGGGAAGAAAGAATGTACTATCTCGGGCGATGAAACGGGCGATTTGAATGTAGCTCAGAGGCTTTTTTTAGGCTTTACGATCTTTTATATGCAGTAAATCTACTACATGGGGCAGCCGGCTTCACTTCCTCTGAAGGATTTTTTTTTCGACCTTAAAAATCCACGGCTTTGCTCGGGTTTTAACACGCAAACTTGTGTGTAAGAGCTCATTACGCTAATCGTAATACCTCCGTTTAGTGGGAGCGGCAACAGCGCCCACGATCTGGCGGGAACCGCCCGACTGCATCTTGAGTTCAGTTTTCCCTCATCCCCGCTTCCCAGCTAATTCA
The DNA here is from genome assembly GCA_011170035.1 of Teleogryllus occipitalis. NCBI lineage: Eukaryota > Metazoa > Arthropoda > Insecta > Orthoptera > Gryllidae > Teleogryllus > Teleogryllus occipitalis. The sequence continues at coordinate 61,640 of BLKR01002613.1, read as the reverse complement.
GTTTCTCTTCTCTTTGCTCGAGAAAGCATAACAAGACTAACCCATTACGTTCATTGCGAGTTTCGCAGGGAGTAAATATTTTTTTAAAAATTCGAAAAGAATCGCCCAACTGCATCTGCACTCATCCAGCTTCCAAGCTAATTAACTTTTACTTTTCGTTACCTGAGAAAGCATAGCCCGACTGCATCCCGTTTCGCTCATTAGGTGTTTTGGAAGGAGTAAATATTTTTGTTAAATTTCCATTCTTAAGTGCAAAAAGATGTCCTCGCACTAGTCCATAAAAAATCTCTAACCCTGGTGAATCTTTGAAATTCCGTATGTTAAGTAAGCGAGGTAAGAACTTACAAGTAATAGGAGATTTCATGTTTTGTTTCTATAAACTTTGAAGCATGGTTGTCAGTGGGGGCAGTGCTCTAAAAGTACACGCAAATATTTCTTGAAAACAGACAGAAGTGCATGAGTTATAATCGATCAATATAATTCTAAGCAAACCACAGGAAACGAAGAAATCAATACTCACACTAAAGAAGAAAACAATACGGGATGCAGTCGGGCTATACCCTTTTGAAGAAGTGGGAAAACGACTTAGGAAAAGTTGACCGCGGGATGCAGTTGGTATACTGGCGACTCAGCCCTGCCTTCGCGGTTTGCTCGCTGCCTCCGTGTGGCGAAGCCAACCCTCCTCCCCCTCCCCCTCTCCGCTATTTCCCCTCCCCCAACACCTCCCCCTCCATCGCTCTTACTCCTGGACGCAGTCGGTGCTCGGTTAACTTCCGTCTCCGGTTTATCCCCGTGATCCCAACGGGAGCCGTGGAAAGTAAACTGAAGGAAAGAAGAAAGAGTCAATACTAAACATAGCAACTTCTTTGAGGGATTTTGGCTGTTGAATTGGTGTCCGGGTTCAATCTAGAACGGAACACTTGAGTGGTGAAGATAAAGTTGGCTGTGAGTTAACTGTTTCCCTCGCAGCACGAAAGTCTCCCAAAACGTTATTTGTGGGCCGGTAGAATCGAACACTGAAGAGTGTATCTAGACAAGAACAAAATATATTTTCGTGTAATACCACCAAAAAACAATCGACAAATCGTGTAAAAGTAATCATTAAGTCTACTGCCAACATGACAAGTAACGAGTTGGAATGGCGTTTCACTACCTCGGAACCAAAGTAGGAATAACCAACAACAAACAAATAAAAAGCAGAGGACAAACCCTTGGCGACTTCGATTTTTTGTTCGATCAACTTTCGTAAACTTGTTAAATAATATAATAATGGAAAGTTAAATAATATTCCACTAAACTGTGTTATTTTTGCAAACTTAATAAATTTAATCGTCAAAACGACAAAATATCATTATAAGCTCTAATTTTATTTCCTGTTATTATCATAACATTCACATAGAGCCAATACTACCTATGTTACTAATTGTTATTAAGAATTAATTATAATTATTAAATTATTTATTTATTTAATCAAATTTACGGGTGATACCCTTTACAAAGTAAAAATACAAATATATAAAATATCAAACAGATCTCATAGGAGGAACGTAGTATAAAGAATGAAAATAAAAGTACTTACAAACTTACAAATTCAAAATTTCACATAGAGCAATTAAGATGTCTATTCAAAAAAAACCTTGAAAGGCATTATTTCCAGTTTTCAAAATATCATAATCTGCGCCCACGCTATTCGCCAAACCACAAATACGATTCATCGTCTCATTAGTGCAATAGTTACTCGCAGACGTGTCAACTAAAAGGATGTCGTTCTCCTAAATATTAGCCTTGGTATTCTAAATGGTATGCAATAAAGAATGTCTGAGCAGTCTATTTTAACCAACCAAATATGCAGCAACAATCACTCATTATTAGAGCTCGAATTTTAATGACCTAAAAATCAGCGAAATATGCAAGCATTTATGACCTAAAACCTATATAAATATGACCTTAAAAATAAATTATGACGCTATACAAGTTTATTTTTTAAATTCCTGTTGATTTTTTAGGTATAACATAATACAAAATTGACTCAAGAACAGATTGTGAGTATGGTACATACGGTTTGCAGTCTTTGAAACTAAGCATTAAAAATTGCTTGTGTCTGTAAAATAAATCAAGTTAAGTACAATAAAACCCATCAAACAAAATGTCTTTCTTTTTCTACTGCATACTCGTTTAATGTTTCTAATTTCCTCTCACTCTTCAGTTTCTAGAGAGTTGCATTGGATCACAAGGTGCATTTTCAGTTTTTCCTTTTTAAAAGACCTACGGTTGTCGCTGAGGATGGTTTTGTTTCTGGGAAAGCTCCTCTCCACATTTCATGACGTCACGGAAGCGTATTTGAAGGCGGTGATGTCTCTGCAGTGCAACTTTGGTTCATTGTCTTCAAATGTTGCGACATTTCTAGAAATTATATTGCTCATTTTGCACATGGTGGAATATCAAAGATTTTGCTGAAGAACACGCAGCAATTTGTTTTGTTCACTTTTTCAGCCACATGACCACGAGCTCGACCCAACTCACTCCATTCAAATTCACTTACGTTTCAAATAATCCTTTGTGGTATAATTGTTGAGTGAATTTGTATTAATCACGTGATACATTATCATGAAAGACACCTTTTGTATTCATGTGTCCTTAAAAACATGACATATGTATGCAATTTGGGCAAAATTTGGCAAAAATATGACCTTTTACTAAAGACGGCCCTTAAAAATATGACAAATATATACATTTATCGCAAAATTTGGCCAAAATATGATCTTTGACTAAAAACTGTGTAAATATGACTTTATAAGCACAATAAAAATACATTTTTCCAATCGACAATACCTGGATTAGTGTATAAATTGTTTTAAAGTTCACTCGAAGGTTCAGAAAAAATATATGACTTGACATTAAAATCCCCGCTCATTATATATCATTACTAATTAATTTGAGGTGCATTCCGGAAACTAACATTTTATAAACCAAGAACTGGCTCCATCGAACGGAGCGAGGGTGATTGCAGGCAGCCTCCGCGAGCACCCATCGGGACGTAGCCGCAGCGTTGGTAGCGCGAGGCACCAGATGTGTGTGTGGGGGTGGGGGGAGGCTGAGGGCCTGCGGTCGTCGGCTGCGGGTTGGACAGGGGTGGGGGAGGACAGCGGTGAGGACTTGCCATCGGGAGCAGAGCGCTGTGCCTGGCGGGACGGCGAACATAGGGGAAGGGAGATCAAAGCGGTTCGTGGAATTATTTCAGAAAATGGAATGGTGAATCAGTCTTTTACGTAGCGTTTTGAACAAACAACTCTCTTGGATGCGGTCTTCAAAAATTAAGGATTCAAACGACTGATGATTAAACCATGCGCTTAGTTCATGTACGGATAATTATCCCGCCAGGAGTTTTATTCTGATTTTGAATTTCGTACGGTTGTGAGTAATAACAGATGGTGTTATGTATTGACACAAGCAAATATGTGGAAGTTTAAAATGAAGAGAGCAGACCCATCGATTTGGATGACTATGTTTGAGTTAAATTACCACCAATGACAGCTTTGACTCTGCCTCGTCGACTTCTCTGGCTTTCTCCAATCGCTACGTTTATTTCCCTTGATTCTTCAGCATTATTCGCCACCTGAGAAAAGATAATGCGAGACAATGCGAAGTGCTGACATTTATTTATTTTGTAATTTATAAGGGAGATTCACATGCATCATGGGTTTATGAATATGTGACAACTAAATGGTTAGGATGGTTCAAATTATTCTGTAATAACGGTAGAATGACACGAAATAAAAAGTAATTAATCCTGAAGACACCGCAAATCTTTTTCTAGTAATATTGTTATTACCTGTAAGTGTTTACAGTGATGCTATTTATTCTCTACCGCAGAGGTGGTTCAGAGCATCAACTAATGTCACTGTGGTGTCTCAGACCGGGAAGTCCTAGATTCGAGTCCCGACGAATTTTCGACTCTAGCTTCTCAGCTAGGTCGAATTCAGCCGCCATCTGGAAGAGAATCATAGTGATCGGCTGCTCTGATCGGTAGTTGTCCGTGGTTTCTCTGATCAACACCAGACAAATGCAGGAGCAGTACCCGGGCAACGAATCATGCGCGATCTTTCTTTCCTCTTCCTTGTCCTATCCTCACCCCTTACTAACAAGCAATACACTACCACACACGCCGGGAGACCGGTTGAGTTCTTCGAGCTTGTCCCGGCTTGAGCGGAGCCACGCTGATGGGAGATAACTGGTTGGGGAAAATCCGTGCAAGTCGACGTAAGTCGGCGCCGTCCAGCGGGGGAGGAACACCGCCATCTGATGCCTGCAATTGACACTACTTTTGTGAGAGCAACGAGGAGATTGATTGATTAACTGATTGATTTTTCGTGTTTCCGGACGCGTCAACTGCTTTGGTCCTTAGTCCTGTAAGTGTAGTGCATGTTTTTTTAATCTCGGGAGATGACGGTGATCTTCCCCCGCTGGATGGCGAGATCCGGCGCCGACCTACCGTCGGTTAGCGGGGTTTCCCCCTAACCAGGACTCTCCCACCAGCGGGGCACCGCCCCAGCCAGGACAAGCTCTAAGCTCCCGACCGGTCTCCCGAAATATGTAGTAGTGTAGTGCATGTTAGTGTAAGTGTGTGTGTGTTTAAGGCGAGAGGAAAGGACAAGGAAGAGGAAGGAAAGATCGCGCGCGGTCCGTGGCCCGTTTGGTAGGGTACTGCTCCGGTATTCGCCTGGTGTTGATCGGAGAAACCACGGAAAACTACCGATCAGAGCAGCCGGCCGCTAGAATTCTCCTTCTGACAGCGACTGAATTCGACCTAGCTGAAAAGTGTCGAAAATCCTGCCGCCGTCAGGACCTCCCGATCAGAGGCGTTGCAGCGACGTCAGTTGATGCACAGAGCTACCGCTCGCGGTGCGAGCAAAGAGTCGGCGCGCTGGCGCCCTCTCGTACTGAGCGAGGTGGGGGCGGTGGGGGCGGGGACAGAGGGGCGTTCAGCGAGCGCGGGCCCTTGCCGTGGGGCGCACTAATCAATTTACACAAGTTGGCTTTGCGCGGCGAGCGGGAGCGGGCGGCAGGCGCTGGACACCGGCGGGCGCCGGCAGGGGAGGTCCGCGCTCATTAACGGAAGCACACGCGAGCCACATGCAACGGAGAACGAAACGATGCAGCTCAACTTCCGCGCACCCCACGCTCCTTTCCATACGCTGCGATCCGACGGCCAACGCTGTACTCACGCGCTACTTGTTTTTATGAAGTCGTCTTCCATGATGGGTTTAGTCTTGAACGACACAAAACCAGAACCTTAAATTAACAGTCTGGTTTGTTCGTAAACCTCGGCCGTCACCTCAATTATTTCACATAATTTTACTAGACTTTGCCAGATGACGTTAAACGATTAAATTCGATAGAAAAGTTTAAATCCAAACTGAAATCGTTTCTGCTGCATAACTGTTTCTATACAATTAGAGATGATACTGAACATCAAAAGGTCATTAATTTTAAGAGTGATATTTAATGTATTATTTACCATTTGGACTGTTTAATTCTAAACAACATGTAACAAATATTGTATCGCTGCTTCTGGGACAATGATCCCCCTCTCGATCAGGTTTTTCGTCCAGTTTCCCTGATCCATTAGGCAAATGCTGAGATGGCCCCTTGTTTTGCTTCTGGACATAAATGTAACTTCATTATCTGTGCACGACTTCTAGAATTCAGTGGGAAATACAATTATTCAAATTATCGTTTCCATGTTGTCGCGGCAGGAAGTACTATTCCTTGACGAAGGACATAATGGATAAGAGTCTAAAATTAATTGCTGATTTATTATTGAAAATAGATTTTATTACATCTGAGTGTTTTTTTAATTAACTCAAAATTCAAGTAGTATATGACTTAGTGTACGCATCACAGAATTTTGAAAACCTGCACAGAATTTACTTCTCCCCATAGCACGTCATACACAGTTTTAACTGTTTTTGACGTTAAATAAATAAATAAATTAACTTACTTCATCACCGTCCTTTATTTACTTCATACCTAAATACGTTAATAACTCTAACAAAGTCTATTTTCGAGAAACAAAATCATTTATAAAGTTCTCATCTCAAAACTCGCGCAAATATTGAAAGACAACAATGCAGCTCCCGGGAACTCTTTTGTTAGGTACACAGGAATTTGGTAAAAATACAAAAACATATTACAAATTTTCAATGCGGCCAGAAGTAGGAAAACTATGTAGGTTCCAGCCGTGTGGGATGTGTACGGTTTTGTTAGATTCCTAGGACATCGCGAAAATCCGAAAACAATGAAAGTTTCGATTTTGACTGAGAAATGCAAATATTGGATTTAATATTCTGCCTAATCTCATACTGCACGTATCGACGGAAGCTCATACTCAGTGCGTCACTGCTTGCAACGTACGACAGTAAGACGTCGAGGAAGACCCTTCCCGACATCAAATATTTACTTTTGACGTGTTGCACGGCAACATTTTGTGTATTGTAAGTATGTAATGAATGTTCGTATGTAAAGAATTATTGTACTTTATATATTTATATATCCTTGCTATGCAATTGCAGTATGCATGAAGAGTGCTTTTGGCAAAATATTTATTCTTTACAGATACGTTATTGGTTGTTATTGCCTTGGATACGGAGCTCAATATACACTACATAACTTACCTTACTTGACCCCTAACTTTCAATTAATGTAAAGGCGAAATGTTGAAAAACCTAAAAATACATAAATACATAAAAATTAATAAATTGCCATCCTATCGATTCCGATTGCCATCGCATAACACCATGTACTTAACGGGTTTATATTTCTTCGTTGAATAGCGTACATCTCAATAAAATATTTCAAACAATATTTTGGTAACAGTGTATGCAATTTTTACGCGTCAAATTGTAATGCATTGTCCATTTTCATGCCAAGTACAATGATAATTGAATCTTGCAGTCAACCCAAGGCTCCTAACTCATAACTTTGGACATGCATTAAAGCTCAGATGCTACGATAATTAATACAAGAATCGCAAAGTAATTTGACATGTGACTTTCCTGTTCGTTGACTGACGTTGAATCTGTGCATGGAGATGTGTGAACGCATTTAGTGACGGCATCTCCTGACAGTATGTTTCACAATTGACTACATTATGTTTGGAATGTGATAGAAATTTGAATGTATTTGCATATTTATCGTGACGTTTGTCATAACTATCATTAATTGCGCTTCAATGATTCAATATTTTACGCTAAAATGTGTAATCTCTTATTGTAAACTAAGCTACAAACAGGTTAGTTAGGAAACAAATGTTTCTATATGCTTCTAAAGTACAGTTCTTTAGAATCCTGTAACATTAATGGGAAGCTTTGTGCTTGTGGGTACGGTTAGATCATTCAAGTCCATCGCTGGTATTCGATTCCATGTTGATCCTTCGTGTATCTTGTGGTCTTTGTATGTATCTTGTGTATCGTGGTGTGTCGTATGTATCTTGTGTATCTTGGTGTGTCTTGGTGTGTCTTATCTATGGTGTGTATCTTGTGTATCTTGTGGTCTGGTCAAAGCAGTCTTCGTAGATTTTCTCGATGTATTCTCGATACCCCTCGCCTCTAATTCCTACAACGCACCGCGCGCGATCTTTCCTTCCTCTTCCTTGCCATATCCTCTCCCCTTACACACACACACTTACACTAACATGCACTACACTAGCGCATATTCCGGGAGACCTATCGGGAGCTTAGAGCTTGTCCCGGCTGGGGCGGTGCCCCGCTGGTGGGAGAGTCTTGGTTAGGGGGAAACCCCACTAGCCGACGGTAGGTCGGTGCCGGATCTCGCCATCCAGCGGGGGAAGATCACCGCCATCTCCCGAGAAAAACATGCACTACACTAACGGGACTAATGACCGAAGCAGTTGACGCGCCCAGAAACACGAAAAATCAATCAATCAATCTAACAACACTCTTTCATCAATTGAAAAAAAAATCACTAAAAAGCACAAATTGAGTGCGAGTGCACATACAAGATAATAGGTTATTGGATAAGAATTTGTGATATTTTGTGATTGAGAATAATATTATTCATAAGTGATGTGTTCGGAATAATTACAAAAAATCCACCGTGAATGTGTGTAATCTCATCATACTGTAGCTCGTAACTCAAAATGGTTTGAAACAGAAGGTAATTTCTACTTCGTATGATTTACAATACTGCAAACAATACTGAGAGCATTAGTGCGAAAATTTGTTACTACGGCGACCGCCAGTATCACACGTCCTATATTAACTAAAATTGTTAAATTTACTGGCCCGTGCATAGCCCGTTTATCTCATTAACATTTAATGTGTGTCAATGCGGAAATGCGCATTAGATAGGTCTTAGAAAATTTATATTCGTAGGTCGATAGAACCTGTCCATACACTGTTTCAGGATGTGAATTTCCTGTCCATGATATTTAATTTGGAGTTATCTTACGAAGTGATAACTCTATAATTGTTTTCATGAATAGGTTTTTATTGTTGTTATTATTATTATTATTATTATTTGAAAATCGTCATGTTACAATTTGACGTGGATTATTCTTGCTTTCCATCTGAATTTATGTAATTTTTAATATAGCTCCGCTGATTGGCGCTACTGATAAAAGAAAATACAATAAACACGAAACTCAAATAAATATCCTTTCGACACGTATAACATTAACTTTATTCACTCATCTAACATATTTCATATAAAAGAAATATTAACCCAGGAGTGCCTGCTATAGGTAGGCTCACGCCAGTGCCCGCAATGTATCTCTCAGATATTGCTGCACCTTTTTGTGAATGCGAATGATCTGAAAATCCGTACATTGAAATACGAATTTTATTCAGTTTGTAAATGTTCCTCAATCCAATTGTTAATGAATCTTATACTGCAGAATTCTTGTCTGAATACGTATGGTGAGAAAGGTAAAATTAACAAAATGCACGCAAAAATTATAAAACGTCTTGTTTTCCTCTTAAATCATATTAAATAAAATTTCCACGCACTTTTTGGGATGTTCTAAACAAATGATATTTTACTTTTTCACAAAAATATTTAGAAAGTCTTTGTCTTTTTTCCCATATTGCAAGGTTCGCATTTTTTTCGTTTCCCTGCAGACGTCTTTTGCACATCTTCTTTCCTTTAGATAAGAAATTGTGACAGTCGATTGTAGACAAGAAAATTATTACATTTCCTCAATAGGCACTTGTCATAGACACGGCTGAACATAATGCCATGATACGTACTGCTTAGGCCTTCTGCTCACAATGCACTGGTGCCATTGCACCCAACTTATCACAGGTATCGCGCAGTGCAACGATCAAGTTTCAATATGCTCACGGAAAATTATTCAGCGAAATAATAAAAATAAAAGACCAGGCGATCTCAGGAAAGTACAATGAAGGAATTCATGAAATATCAGACGAACAATACATCGCAATAATTCAGTACTATAAAATTGTCGTGGCTTGGATCTCAATGATCTATTGCGAGCACTCCCAGGTGAAATTGCATACTCATCACAATCACAATAGATGCTGGAAGTGTTGTCCCATTCACTTGTTTACCAGGGATCTGGTTGCAACTAACAAATGTAATTTTTATTCGGATGCTCAAAGTCGGCTTGGTGGGAAGAGATTTTCCTGCCACACTTTATCATTTTCTCTCGTTACCACTAATATTTCCGCCTTCCAACTACCTTCTTCTCTCTCCAAAAGGTTCACAAAAGTGTTCCTTATTTATACTTTCTGCGAACAATGTTTTTCTGTTCTATCCTATTTTTATTCCTATTGGGTCCTCATTCCCGACACTACATGCTTTGTTTTGGACGATCACTAATTTTACTTTGCACATATGTTCTTTCTCACATATGGAAATTGCTCACACGTATCCGAGTGCTAAAATAATTTATTTATTTTATTTCACTTGTCATCGCCTACCTATGTCTTTACTGATTATTTCCTCACTAATGACCATTGTTCCTTTACGTAGTTTGTCACTGTCTAGTAATGTGCATTCTAAACCTTAATAGTTTATTAATTTTTTGGCTTATTTATGATCGTTCTAAATAACCCGTTACACTAGCTTATGGCTCAAAATTGTATCCAATTAATAATTAATTAATTATAATTAATTGTTAATTGGAAACAATTTACAATATAACCTATTAATACAATACAATTGATTCAATGAACTTTGAATGGACGTTACGGTAAAAAGCTATATATATGTTTCGTTCATTGAATCGAAGACGAGAATACAAGAACATATTGGGTAAATGCAAATACAATTTCTGGAAAGTAATATTTCTAAGTTCCATTGCACAAAAAAATTGAATTTTACAAATCATTGATAGTATCCAAAAATAATACTTCAACTCGGCCGTTTTGCTTTTATCGTTTCTTAAGATGTTATATCGCATTTCCTTAATTTGAGCGTTCAGTCATCAGAACTGTTTAGATAACATCATTCATTTCCTCACACAAATTATTCTTCGTCATCTTCATTTCCTTCAATTTCTTCGTTTACTTAGACACTGGCTACAAGTTCGGCGAATGCCGGCTGGCAATACTCTAGGAACATGTGCATATCTATTTACGATATTATTAACCTCCACACTACATGCAGCAGAATGAGAGTTAGGAAATATTTTTCTTTGACAATTTTCAAGCAGCTTTTGAATGATGTCAAAAGTACTATTATCGATTTTTTTAAATATTTATTCTTAAATTCTGTTTACATAGCTAACGTATGGCCTAGCTTATAAACTAGATACTTACAAAAAAATCTAAATCTACTTTGTCTTACATCCTGACTTAATTTAACAACGAACATTATTTACATTATTTACAGTAAGCAGTACATACACATATAACACAAAAACATACGCTTATAAACATTTAAACCACGACAGCACGAGTCATCCACAAACCATCCTCTCTCATCGATCACAGGGGTTAGCAATTTCCCATGTTAGCAATTTCATGTTATAGATATAACTCGTTCTCCCTTCCTCATTCATACTGGAATATACATGTGAATTGAAAAATAAAACTTAATTTTTCTACTTCGATTAGACTCTTCGTTAGTTTCACAGTGACGGTAGCCATTTCATGCAGTCCATCCAGTGAATCTATCCTCAAGGAAGTCCATTATGGCGCCGTGTCAAGCCCTAGAGAACAGAATAGTGGCGCGGTCTGTCTCGTGTGGATCAGCTACGCATGCACGTGGATAAACACGCGTACACAAGGTGTACCAACCCGCGCAAGCAAACACTAAGCAATACCCCTGGGAGGCTGATATTGTTCAGCACTAGGCACATCAGCAATTGATACAATACAATGACGTAGTAATAGTTTGGGCCAAAATGTAATTCACAGTTATTGTCAGTGTGGTTAAAGCAGAGTCCGCTAAAATAAATACATATGAAAATACCCTACTAGAAAGAACAAGTGATCCTTATTAACATTATTTACCATCGTTCACTTTGATTAAAAAAAACAAGATCGTTGAATGTACCATTAAACGTGAATCATTTATTTTATATAATTCAAAATTTAGTGGGAATATATTGTATATTGTATGTGAAGTAATCGTTACATTTACTGCACTTTTACCATAAATAATTTACGATAAAATAAGTGCTACATTATCAGTGAAATACGTTGCAAAAACCATTCCAACAACCTTGCTATGTCAATTTTTGACAAGCGCACAATCTGTGATACAAGACTGTTTCTTCTTTAATTATCGTGACAAATCATTTTCGGAGAACTAGGAACATAGAGCAGGAAATAACTGTTTCTTTAAAAGAACCTTATTGACTTTCCATAAGTTTTTGGAACATTCACTGGATGACAATTTATATATGATTTTATAGAAAAAAACACATTATTTCTGTATGGTATTAGAGTAAACAACCAACAGAAAATGTTTGACTTGAATCGAAACATTGAAAACTTTTCCGTGAACACTGTGGCCAAAGGCTACCTCTACGCCTGCAATCTGCTCCAAATGCTGTTCGCCATTGACCGGGAGCTGCTGGGAGATTTCTGAAGGTTGCCTGAAGTAGTTTCAGAATGTGCGTTATGAAATTTATTTTTACTTTCACTAGTTATAGTATATGAAAACTTAACATTGTAAATGTACAATATTGATGAAGGATAGTTTTTCCTTCAGTAATATCTGGTCTAAAAAATTCGATTTTGAAATAATATCACGTATAATTTTTATGGACCAAAACGAGTTATTTTCGCGTAATTTCTGCTTGAAGGTAAGGTAATTTATTATTTTCCCCCCAAAACGGCTGCAAATTATTTCTCTAATTTTTACCAGCTTAGCAGACTCTGGGCATCAATTGATGTCACTGCAGTACCTCTGACCAAACCGATGGGGGCAGGATTTTCGACAATAGCTAGACTGCAATGTCGAATTCAGCCGCTGTCTGGAGGTGAATTCTAGCGACTGGTGGCTTTGATAGGTAGTTTTCAGCGTTTTTTTGGATCAACACCACATTAATGCCAAAGCAGTACCCTAACAAACGGGCCACGGATCGCGCGCGACATTCTCTTCCTTCTTTCTTGTCCTATCTTTATCCCTTACTTTAATGCGAGAAAACCGCCAGCTCTTGTAGCTTTACTCGTTAATACTGTAAACTCTAATGAATAGTAGTTATTTTTATATTTTAGCAATAATGAAATTTAATTTTTTAAATGTAATGACATGGGGTGTTCTTCTTTTTTTTATTTATTTTTATTTTATTTTACGTCAAAAAAAAAGTTAAAAACTGCGTATGACGTGCTATGGTGAAAAATGAATTGTGTGCACATTTTCAAAATTCTGTGATCCGTACACTAAGTCATACTTCTTAAATTTTGAATTTTTGAAAGGGAGAAACGACCCATCTTAGTACGACCCATCTTAGTAACCAATTTAATTCTTAATATATAGCATTCATTGAATAGCTTTCATATCTATGTCTATATATTTTTATATTTGTATCTTTACTTAAATGCGTAAATATCGGGTCTTTCCTTTATTGACATTAACTCTGCGAGCTACTACATTAAAGGAGTAATTGTATAAATTTTAGTCGTAACAAGGGTATTAATAATCGATCGGAAAGAAAGAAAAAACACCCCCTCGAGGACAGCTGGTTGGCCAAAACCACCGCTTCCAAACTCCAGCTCTCTCCCCGTGCACCGCTCTTCAATTACGACCCAATACACAAATCCCCATTAATGAGATAATTGACATACGCGCCCGAAATGCAAATGAAGTGTTGACGTCGAGCGGCTCGCATCGGCTCGCTCCGGTGACTGCGGGCTGGCGCGACCTCGTGCGGTCAGGGTTCAAGGCAGAAACAGTTCACTTAGCGAATGAGCGAGTATTGTGTGTCCGGCCATTATTTTATGATTGATTATTTTGTTTCGGCCACGTCAATTGCTATGATCCAGTTGGGGTATTGATTGTTATATCCCGAGATGTGGCGGTGTTCCTCCATAGTTAGATGGTGAGATCCAGCGCCGATATTTATATCAACTTGCGAGGTTTCTCTTCTAGATATCTCCACCAGCGAGGCAATACTCCATCCGGGTCAAGTTCTAAGTTCCTTACTGGTCTCCAGACGTGAATGGTTGTGTAGTGGATATAAGTGTAAATGTAGGTGTAAGTGCAAAGGTAAATGTAAGTGTAAGTGCGAAGGTAAGTGTGTAAGGAAGGAGGAGGGGATACAGTGAAGAATAAATACAATTTGTGGTCCAAGGAAGTACAGCTTGTGTTTCACGGTCCGTTCAATAAGGTACTGCCTCAGCATTCGTCTGGTAGGGGAAACCATGAAAACTGCCGATCAAAGCAGCGGATCGGTACAATTCCCCTCCAGACAACAGACAAATTCTACGAACCTAAGTAAATAGTCGAGAATCCGCCATTGTCGGAATTGTGATATTAGGACTAAAACGGAAGAGATCTATAGGTTCCGGAGTGTGATGCAACGGTAGCAGGTGTTGCTCTGAGCCATTTCAGTTGTTGAGATGGTCACTGTCTTTGGTCGAATGAGCTCAGTGTGCGACTGAGAAACGGACTCTTCTCCATCCACCCACGACGAAAACTCTCCTGGTCGTAAAAATCATGCGAGCAAGACCTAATTATTCGACTCTTATTATAGCTTGACATTGAAAGAAATCGTATACGAAATAATTAAAATGATAGGTGATTGTAATGTTTAGTTTTCATTCATTTTGGTAATGGACTTTTGATAAGCTTTTTTTAAATTAACCGTTAGCTCGTTTGTGATTTTGACTTCTTTTCTCACGTTTATCATCAATTAAAATACTTTAAAAATGTCTCTAGTGTTTTGCCAAAGATGGTGTTATAAAAAAAATTTCAGTTGCAAAATTAGCATGTGAACCCAGCTTAAGGGAATTTGAAAGTGTCGATAGGTCCTACAAAAAGCAAAACATAAATGACAAAAAGCAATGACATAAATTACGCGAGTTCATTTCATTTTCGAAACGACATATCAAAAGAGAATATCGGTAAAGTCGACGTTGATAATCCTCGTGGAGGAGTTCAACTATGACTGATTCGCTGGGAATTCGGGGGAGAGCGGATTAATCAATACAAGCGACCGCTGTTGCGGGAGCAGCGATCGACCCTCGCGTTGGAATTTTGTGCTCTTCGAATCGTTTAATCCGGTTTATGCGATTACGATAAAATGCGTATACATTTATTTCCATTAAACAATCTGCTTTCATATTTAGACAGGATTGTATTTTCCACATTTGGTAGAAGTTCAAAAAACGCGTTTTTATATATCTTTAATTAAATTCCAAAGATAAATAACGGACATTGCTTACTACATTTATTTGCATCAAAAATACTCAAATTAAAATGTATGCGGCATTATTTTAATATTGAGCGTCAGAAACGGCTATGACGATTACTTGTTCTACAGGAAACTTTTTAGTTAATATTTCGTTTCGCATTATTGCAACCGTTGAAATCTGAGGGTTTCAGAATATTTTCGGGAATCACACAGTTGAGGCTTAAGTATATTAATATAATAACAACAATAAAAATAGCAACAATAATAATCATTTTATTAGTCGAGAGTGGACTGTTTTTTGGTGGCAAGTTACAACTGCAATAATCTTTAAACAATGTTCTAAATATAGAACAATAAAGAATAATGCAATAAGTACTCCAAATTTGGATACAAGAAATACATTGAAAGTAAATATTACAATGAAATAAATATAACAGTATTATACATTATAATACAAAAACACAAAGATATTAATACTTTTCTTCTATATCTTCACATTATTATTTGCATTCAGTTTTCGGACAGGTTTACGTTACAATTAACACTAACACATTCTTGAAACAAAAAAATTAAGAAATAACTACCCAAAATTTCAAATATTTTGTGAAAACTCATTGACTTCATACGTGAACATTGAAAAATTTATATTTGGTATTGACCATAGCAAATATGACGAAGATTGTCACTTCATTGACAATCTTCATATGATTACGGGGAAAACCCTGTAAGCCGACGGTACGTCGATGCCGGATCAGGCTATCAAGCGGGGGAAGACCACCGCCATCTTCCGAGAAAAACATGCCCTTCACATACGGGACTAATGACCGTAGTAGTTGACGCGCCCGGAATCTCTAACAATCAATCAGCCATCCCGCCCTGGAATGCGGCCTTGCCTCAGAGCGACGCGTGGGAACTGACATCGACTTCTTACGAAAGCGTCAAACTTCCGGCTCCGAGTCGCAACAATATTACAGAGAGAATTAGAGAAAACCGTTTTATATGCCTTTTGAACTGAATGCCTTTTAATGTTTTATGAATGTTCCCCAGCAATAACACGTCACGAAATTATAACGCATTACAAGTTAGAAACAGCTTACCTATCTACAGCATATAAGGGACTCACATTTTATTACGCTGTTGCCACACATTACTACGCACAGGACACTCCCTTCATGACATAAAAGTATTAACATCTACTGATAGGCGGTACTCTTGATCTCACATTCACAACTTTCGCCAAAGCCGAACCTAATTGCCTCCGCGATTTCGTATAAGTCAGACAAGTGGCAACGCTGAACCCTGGCTGTGCGAAAGTAAACAACTCCTCGCAAGGTGATTGCGTCGGATCAGGTCACATGCCGTACCACAGCATGTGGCGAAAGAACGGTCAGAGTCGCTTCTACGCTGCCGGTACTGTAATCAATTCTACGATTGCCAGCAGCAACTCAACCTGTGAGGAGGCTGTTTACCCCATTGCATATCGTGCGGGGCCAACGACCGACGCCCAACCTCGTGCAGGTGGTCGGCGGTGCAATGAGAGCCCGGAAGAGCCGCTGGGACGTGGAAGCACGCAATATCGACTGCGCCGCCCACCCCGTGCGCCGACCCCCGGTTCCGAAAACGGCTTCGCTCGCACCGCCCCCCCCAACAGCTTGCGCTTCCTCCATCAGCTGCCACGCCCCAAACTCTGCCCACGCTCCTATTCCCATCGTCCATTCCCCATCGTCCATTCCCCATCGTCCATTCCCCATCGTCCATTCCCCATCGTCCATTCCCCATCGTCCATTCCCCATCGTCCATTCCCCATCGTCCATTCCCCATCGTCCATTCCCCATCGTCCATTCCCCATCGTCCATTCCCCATCGCCCATTCCCCATCGCCCATTCCCCATCGCCCATTCCCCATCGCCCATTCCCCATCGTCCATTCCCCATCGCCCATTCCCCATCGCCCATTCCCCATCGCCCATTCCCCATCGCCCATTCCCCATCGCCCATTCCCCATCGCCCATTCCCCATCGCCCATTCCCATCGCCAACCCATCTTTCAACTTCCGCTCGCTTGCTGAACACACCACAGACCCCACAATACCACTGGCTCTTCTGTCACGTTTCAGCCACCACGCCTCAACATCCCGCATTTCCACTCTTGTCACGCAAATGGTTGGTTGGTTAGTTGTTAGTGATTACGGTCGCGTTAACTAACGAGGTCATTAGTCCCGTAAGAGTAGTGCATGTTTTTCATCGAGAGGTGGCGGTGATCTTTCCCTCGCTGGATGGCGAGATCCGGCGTCGACCTACCGTCGGCTAATGAGGTTTTCCCCTAACCACGACTCTCCCACCAGCGAGGCACTGTCCCAGCCGGGACAAGCTCTAAGCTCCCCACCGGTTTCCCGGAGTGTGTGGGTAGTGTGGTGGATGCGAGTAAGTATGTGTAAGAGGTGAGGATACGACAGGAAAGAGGTAGGAAAGATCGCACGTTGTCTATGGCCCGTTTGTTAGGGTACTGCTCCGGCATTCGCCTGGTGTTGATCGGTGAAACCACAGAAAACTACCGATCAGTACAGCCAGCCTCTAGAATTCTCCTCTAGACGGCGACTGAATTCGACCTTGCTGACAAGCTAGTATCAAACAATTTTACCACAGTCGGGACTCGATCCTTCGAACTCCTGGTCAGAAGCACTGCAGTGACATCAGTTGATGCACTGAGCCACCTCACCCGATTGTTACGCTAATACATTACTTTGCAATTGGCTTAACAACTTTCTATCGCATTATTGTAAAGCTCACTGAAACTCTGTCCCTATATCACTTCTTAGCTAACATCGTTCTCCCATCCAGCTGCTCTCATTCTCCTATGCACCGAGAACGCTTTGCAACGTTCTTCATCCACCTACCTCTACCAGTATTTCTTACGCCCCCTAACAACTCCTTTCTATTCTTTCCATTTACATCTCACCCGTCACAGGCACCGGATGCGCAATCGGACAACTCTTTAAAGTTGCTCATCAATGTCATTTTTTTCTTTTCATTTTAGAACAATGCCTTACAATGGGGGCATTTTTTGTTACGGCAAAAGAAAGTGGCCCATTTTTTGTATGACTTCTTTTACATTTTTCGTCGATTTCCACTTGTAAGTAACTTTTCACCTTTTTCCGTCATTTTATAGCATGTTTCGCCGATTCCATCGATTTTAATATTTCAATGGCACTTGCTTCATTTAATATTTTACGCGATGCAACAAACGTTCTCCACAGAATTCCTGAGTAGCCTATGGGATTTCTTCGCAAAGAAATTGTTGTATGCTCTGCTGTTTTATATATAAGTTTCCTGTGACGTCTATCGGCGCCATTGTCAGTTCAGCCGATTTCCCGATATCTGAAGACGGAGGAACAGAATAGTCCAAAACAAATGTTTGCCAGCAGAGTACCCTTGAGCGAAAGAAATAAACCTCGATTACATCAGTAACATATCCAACAGCTTAAGTTGTTCATATGAACGGGATTTATCAATTTTTTTACGTTTTTCTTCGCTTTTAGGACATTTTAAAAACCATTTTCAGAGCATTTTATTGATCATTTTTGCCGATGTCGATGTCATCAAAATCTACCTCTACCTATCATCCTCATGAACCATCTTCCCCTGCTTAGCTCTCATCAGGCTGATGCTTTCCTCTCCTCTGCCCGCTTCAACGCCCCCCCCACGCACCCCCACACACTCACAGGCGCACTAGGACATATTACGCGGGACTCTGGCAACTGTGCGCTCAGCTCGCAACGCCGAAATAATTCCGTCCGCCCCGCCTCCACCCCGTCCTGGCCCCGCCCCCGGTCGCCGATTGCGCCCGAGGCGAGCCCCCACCCCTACCCCACCCCCGAGACCCTCAGAGCACGGCCGCCATCAGCATTCGCACAAAATGTGTGCAGAAGGGATCGATTGCCTTTCCATGTTTTCCACGCAGAGAAACGCGTGGAAAATACAGTGATGAGATCTGACCATTAATGAAATGTGTGATTGGTATTCATTCACTGTGTTGTGTTGAAGCAGAACAAATAGGAGATTATTACCAGAACTGCTTCCTAAGTTCAATTCGGCCACTTCAAAATCAGGTTTCATTACTCCGAGATGAATTTCTTCCTGAGATCCTTACTGCTGATGGGAGGTTTCTGTAATTAGATTTTGTCTGGAGAATGAAAGCTCACTATCAAAGGAAACAAGCAAACACAAGACGGTAATTTTCATTATCTTGGTAATGTTTTGTGCAAGTAGTATTCACATCCAATAAACATCACTCACATTGACACCCAACGATGGTATCAGGTCGGGCTCTTACAAAGCGTATCCGACTTTAGTCAATGAGCTTCAGACACCAGTTTGGGTCACAATATTAGCGGGAAGTTTAAATGCAGCCAGATACCAAAATTATCACCTCGTTATAGGATATTGTAACAGATTTTTGAAGCATTTCTTTTAAATATTGTATGTTTTACATCTTCATCGTGTTATTTTTAGCTGGCTTCCGTTGAAAATTGTCACTTAGTACCACTTTCAAAATGTTTCTCAATACTTCTCGCTCTCCATGCAACTTGGCGGCCAGCGTCTTGTCTGGCTCTTCAAACGAAGTGCCCGTGCTGTGGTCATGTGGTTTGTGACGCAAACTGGTGATGCGCAGAACCAACTAAAATCGGTTCATCGGAGGAACGCATCCATGTATTTCCACCATGGATAGTAGCACATTTCTTGGAATGACAAGATCTTCTTCGGGGCCTTCAACGCAGAGGGGTTCGGAAACTTGACGGTTCAGAAACTAACATTACCTTCTGGTTGATTGAGATTTCGAGCGCATCAACTATGGTCATTATTCCCGTAAGTATACTGCGTGTTTTTCTTGGGAGTCTGCGGTAGTCTTCCCCCGCTGAATGTCCAGGTCCGGTGCTGACCCACCGTCGGCTAACGGGATTTCCCAACCAGGTATCTCCCACCAGCGGGGCACCCGACCACTCCAGACGAGACAAGATCTAAGTCCCCGACCGGTCTCAAGTGTGGCAGTGTAGTACATGTTAGTGTATGTGTGTGTGTAAGAGGTGAGGATATGGAAAGGGAGAGGTAGGAAAGATCGTGCGCGGTCCGTGACCCGTTTCTTAGGGTACTGCTCCGGCATTCGCCTGATGATGATCGGATAAACCACGGAAAACTATCGATCAGAGCAGCCGGCCGCTGGAATGTTCCTCCAGACAGCGACTGAATTCGACCTAGCTGAAAAGCTAGTGTCGAAAATCCTGCCGCCGTCGCGACTCGAACCTAGGACCTCCCGGTCAGAAGCGCTGCAGTGACATCAGTTTATGCACTGAGGCACACTCCGAGTCATTTTCTTTTGATATGTACTTCTTTCGTATAATACACTTGCGAATTCTAAATTTAAACTAGCAGGAACTATACTTGGGTTTTGGTGGTTCTTAAGAGATGGTTTGAAGGTGTAGATATTTTTAAAAATTGTTTCAGCAAAGGAACACGTTTGAGGCAGAAATGAGAATTCTGTAAAGAAATGAGAATGGCTGGGAGAAAGACCAACATTATACTAGGAAGACTTTTTCCAAAGAGAATTAATTTTTTTTAATGAATATTTGTTGAAACTATGGTGTATTGGCGGCTAGAAGTAACGAAATAATTGTGATAAATTACATTACTTTCGTAAAACACGTAAGCTTCCAGTGCAGTATTCCAATTTTGCCAGTTAAAATGTACGGTATCATGTTTAAATACTTACTTTCTATGGACATGATATATGGACCAGAAGTTTTTAACATTTGTTGGTAACTGCATTTTAATTCTCCATTCATTCGATGAACCCAGGACTAGAATCTAGGTGCTCTGATCGCTGACACTACTAAGCAAGACCAATCAGTTGCACGGTTTCTTGGATGTGAAGCATTTCCCGTTATAGTGTGGTGACAATTGTGTGTGTGTGTGTGTGTGTGTGTATATATATATATATATATATATATATATATATATATATATATATATATATATATATATATATATTAATACGAGTATTATTTTTGTGAAATTAACCAATTTGTAGCAGATATGGATGTGTAATGAGTATTCAAAAAGAAGAGATTTGGAACATTCTAAGAATGAACGGAATAAATCATGAAATAAATGAGTAGCTCAAGAGTCAATCAGAAGAAAGTTGCCAAAACTACTGCTTCCGTAAAATCTAATGTTTGAAAATTACTGGCTTCTAAGATCTGAAGTCACCTGGCAGAGCGTTGTCTTCTCATTCATTTTTTGCAAACAATAAAGATTTATTCCCCTGTTGCATAACTATTTTAATTTCTTAAATCGTTCTACCACTGAAATTGATAGAAATGCAAGTACGAAATTACGACTGTCGCTCTATTATCTGATGTATTTCCCGGTTTTCCTAAGAGGTAATAACATCCTATTTTTCATGTCCTTAGGAAATAAGGACTATACGGAGAGTACATCTTAAGGCAGTCCGACGACATTTCTGCCAGAGCAACTTCTACTCCTCCGAAGATTACCTATTGATATTTGATTAAATAGTAGAGCAGAAACCTATGCTCATTCCGAAATAAGCTTGAAAAGTACGAATGAACCCGAGAGAGAAAACACGATGTAATTTAATCTCTTAATTTACTCTCACGCACGATTTACTGTTGTAGGTTGGAGAAATTTTCACGAACTTCTAATACCATAGTAGTTTAATTCCATGCATTATTATACAATTTCTTCTATACAAAAACCCTACCAGAATCCCTGATTAACCTGATTTCAAATACTTTAAGGGAAGCAATAAAAGCTGCATTAATTCCTGAATAGTGTAGAAAAGCATTTCACTCTTCCGCTTCGTACGTATTACATAATAAATCTGATATTGAAATCCAGTATTAACGCTTAATAGGGGTTTATAACGTTTTTGCAACATGATATTTATTCTCCTTTCTTACCTTTTTCATGTCACTTACTACAACTTCAATCCCTTTTTAAAGCTCTTTGGAAGAGTTTAAGGGGCTCCGGAAGGGGAAAAAATCATGAGATTTTCGATTTTCAGTTTTTGGTTGCATATTAATATTTAAAATCTCCTCTTTAATTTGATGTATAATTTATGCACCTTTGCGGCTTCTAAAGTGTTCAAATTTTACTTCTGAGATTAGGGGGCGTGGCCTCTTCGGTGAGTTCCGGCATCTGTCGGCTGTGACGTCTGTATCAATGCGAATTTTTAATTTTTTTTTAATTACGCGGTAGAATTCAGTGTCGAATTCCGAAGTTGGCGACACTTGTACAATCTTCATTTGTCTGAAGAGTGTCCACATGTAAGCCATGCTTCTTTGTGAGTTTGTTTACATTGTGTTGTTCAGCGCCTAATGAGTTTTTCTTGCTGTTTTGAAGTGGAAAGTGGATGAAAATCGAAGATAAAGGTGTAATATAATTACGTTTAGTGTTCCATCTACCTTTTCAATATGGTTAGAAGCAATTTACGCGTTTTTAAGAAGAGGAAGAACGTGGGTAAACCCAAAATACAAGTGTTGGCTACTAGTACTAGTACAACTCCATCTTCACCAAGAATTGAACATTTCGTTGTGTCTAGTAGTTCAGGAAAGAAACTATGTTTATGAGATACAATGAATCAGACAAATATGAATGACACTGATAAAAGTGATGTCAATGAAATTTTTGACATGAAAATTTTATGTGATGTGCTGGTAAGCAACGTTGCGTGCATACATTGTGTGCTGGAATGGACTTGAAACTTTGATTGCTGTTTTCCGTAAATTTACATTTTCAATTATATTCGTTTCTTTTTCTCCAAAACTACTTGACAGAATTGAATGAAATTTTTACAGATCTTCAAGTGTACTATTATCCACATTTTAACACGGGGATTTTGCAATAACTTGCCTAGGTAAAGATTTATAAATAGAAAAGTGCAAAAAAATGTGCAAAAAATACAAGCAATTATTAAATTTTTTTTTCTAAAAAACCAAAAATAATTTTTGTAAATCCCTGTGTTAAAATGCACAAATAGGCCTTAAGTTTGACCTGTATTTTTTTAACGCCGTTATTATGAATAGTTTCTGAGAAAAAGAAAAGTAAAATCTGTAAAATTAACATGGGAGGTATAGGGCCTTCCGGAGCCCCTTAAAAGACAAATACAAATGTAAGTTGTCCTTCAAAGTTAAGTTCTGTAACTGTTTGATTTACGGGGCAACATCCACTCAGATTCACTCGATGTTCGTCATTGTGCAAAATTAAAGAACGAAATAGCAGCGATAAAGTCGACAACTGTCTCGGAAATCCGTAGCAGTGGTCGATGGCAATCGAATCGAGCCATCAAAGCCAACATAAAGTGAGAACTTTGCTTTAGACCATCCTTTTACGTACCACTCGAATGGCAAGCCGACTGAAGTCAATTGTATAAGCACCGCATGCTGAGAACTTCTCCATCACAATGCAGCAGAGTTCAATGGAAAATATCTGAATGCCAACGATGAGATTACGTTTGTATTGAATATAAGCAAAAAGGTGAAATGTATTTTGCTTATACTCATTATCATTTATTCACCCAGCAAGTGAAACGTTGTTAAATATTACCGGACTATTTCGTAATCCTTTTCCAACATGGCAATATTCGGATTTTTTGAAATCGAAAATAATGTTTATTGTATTGATGGAAATAAAATAATATTTATTTATAAGAGAGACGTATTATGGCCGGAATAAATCTTCAAAACGTTTGGATAATCGGTACGAATGTTGAAGAAATAAAAATATTGAACTCGCTTATCTCGCATATACTTGTTTGTAATATTAGGAAACAAATATTCGATTGATATCCATTTATATTCCTTACCTCATCAATCATAGGAGACACCGTCATTGTTTCTTCTGCTCTCACCCATTACCATTATTACATCCCCAATCACCATTATCATAGCGGGTTGCACATTTTAGCATGATACAATTTCTTTCTAACTACCCCTCATTATTCACACATTACAATACATGTACGTTACTTTACAACGCATTGTCAGATGACATTAAACAATTAAAATTGGTACACAAATTTAAGTTAAAAGTAAGATCTTTTCTGCTGCAAAACTGTTTCTATTCAGTTAGAGACTATACTGAACAACAAAAAGAAAAATAATGTTAATTTTAACAAAACAATGATAAATAATGGATTACTTTACATTTGTATTATATAATTTCTTTAAAAAGATTTAATATGCCTGTAATAAGTAATATACTTCAGCTTCCGGGTCAACGACCCCCACCGGGATCAGGTTTTTATCCAGTTTTCCTGATCCATTGAGCAAATGATGAGATAGCTCCTTGTTTTGCTTCTGGACATAAATGTAGCTTCACTATGTACACGTTTTGTTGAGGTCTCCTGTTGCTTGTAATGGTTTCAGTAGAGTTTAGGATGAGTTACTATTTTGTTAGGAATGCAGAAAAATTAAATATGCAGTTCGTTTATCGTTGCAAATAGTTTTTCGAATTCCGGGACGAAAGTGTCTAGTTTTTCAAATGTTGATAATCTTCCGCTTTTCTAAATTTTATTATTATTATTATTATTATTATTTTTGTTTTAACTTTCAACTGTTTATCATTAAAATGTTGGGATGGGATTCTGGTTCTCAAGAAAACGTGCGCAAACATTCTTCTCCCCCCCCATACGTCATATACAGCTTTTTTCTGTTGTTTTTTTACCCAATAAATGAAAAACAAAAACAACAACCACGTACTATTCATATTCCACCATCCGCCAACAAAATTACCTTCACTCCTCTCTGCCTACACCATTCCGTCGCCAGGATTACCACGGTAAATGCCACTTCCAAAATATTTTCTCGCTTACAAACCCCATTGCTTCCACTGTGTTACAATAATACCATAGACGCTCCACACGCAAATACGAGATAAACGATTTCGACGAGCCCAGGGGCAGATCCAGAAAATACTTAGGGGGATAATTTCAGTTCAGACCACAAAATATTTTTGAAATAATGTCTTCGTAATTGTTAGCTTGAAATAAAATGTCTTAATAGAAATTCTGCTTTGAATGTGATGAAAACTATCCATGAAAATTATTTTGATTAAATTGAGCAAAATTTAAAGAAAGTTTGTTTAGGGGGTCATGGCCCCCATGATTGTATTTGTACCCACCCTTGCCCCTAGCAACTCTTGTAACCGCCGCTGTCACTCATATCCTCGTACTTAACTGTCACTGCCTATCTTGAGAGAATGTGCTCATTTTCATTCTAAGCAAGTTATTACCATTGGACTTCATGATGTGTTGAGGGTGTGGACTAATTGTGCAGATGAGCTGGCGAAGATGTTAAAGTGGCTGCACACATCTCTTTTTCAGTGAGATTCATGATGACCCATTTGATCGTCATGAGGTTCATCCTCTATTTTCCCTTTTACTTATTATTTTCGCTAGATTTATTCTCTGTAAAATGCAAATAAGTTAAACCAACATTAACATATTAGGATTGTAAATTACAAAATCCCTAACTTATTTGTAATTCTGAGCATTTCTGGAGACGAATTACCGTTTTTCGGGAGTAAAACATGAAAGTCGGTCAAATGAAATCCTTTGTACTCTCTTATTTTCACTCTCGTCACCACCTACGAATGCCTTGTTGTGGAGGCAGATATTTTCCTTGTATTTCAACTTCAACACCAAAGCCTCTGTTTAAATGTCACAAACAAAATGTTATCACGAACGCGACTTCCCCTTTCTGTATAGCTGTGGGAAGTTTCAGCCTTTTGTCAAGGTACAACTGGCGTAAGGCGTGGCTTGAAACAAATTAACAGCAGGCGGTCGTGAAAGTAAGATCGAGTTTAATTAAATAATTACAAACTGTAAATGAGTACCAATATCTGAAAAAGTACATAAGTTTACCGTCAACAATTATGCTATTCAAAAAGAACAAGTTCAAACAAATGAGACATGTTTATTTTATGTGATATGTATTTAAATAGACCGATCTTTACTTTTATATTCGCGATTTTTACAAGTGCAATGAAATACAAAGTTATCCGCAAATAAAGAGTAGAAACCGTTTCCATTTTACTGAAACTAATGTATAATTTTTATTTCAGTAATGACACTCAACTAAATTATAACTAGTGTTATATAAACATTTATTAAATTTATTTCAATTTTATTTTGTTACTAATAAATATTTGTTTAATGAATATACAAAATGAATATTGTTAAACTTAAACTAATGATATTACTAACACTTTTATTCAAGGACTTCAATTGTGTTTCAATAGCGTTCTAACAAGATCCAGATGTTTGCGATGATAACTGCTTGTATTTTCTCAAAAAAATGAACTTTTCTCTTTGAAATTGTTTTCTCTCTTTCGACTTCGTTAGCCTCATTAATGAGTTTGTTCCTATCTAAACGCACAGACAATCGCTTGAAGTAAAACGAATTGCAAATGCCCGGAGCGAAGGCAAACAGGCTTAACAATCGAGCTCACTCGCACGCAGTCGCAATTAACCTCCATTTAGAAGCCGCATTTTGACGATGTAATCTCCACAACAAAAGTCTTGAGGAGAGAAACCTCATTTGCGTATGAACTACATCTCACTTTGTCCGAAGACGCAGCGGACAAACTCAAAATGCAAAAGCGGAACAGAAAGAAAGATAGTTTGCGAAGTAGGAATGGAGAACATTTGTTTTCTAAGATATGAGGAAGAATTTTGTTCAGAAATGTGAAAATACTGAACTTAAATATGGCAAATTAATTATTATCTATAATGATGGAAGATTGAACTTACTAAGAAGAGTTCTTTCCGTATTGCACAGGAACATTTTATTGCATATGCATTTTACTCTCATATAATATTCTTAAAGTTATATGAAAAGCTATTCCAGATTAAAGAAATTCGAAAACAATGGTGCGACAAAATCAGTCATTCTTCAGCACTATTTGAGTTATGGGAAGAAAATATTTTCTATTTGTAAAATTTTTCCTATTTGTAAAACGAATTTCTATTGATAAAATTGACTAGGGAAGACCATCTTGAATTGGTTAGACAGACAACCGACTAACACACTATTACCCACACTTCGCCTTTGTTCAAAACGGTTTCGCTCAGATTAATACCTTTCACCTGCAAGATGGAAGTTTTCACTTCCCTACCTCACAACGTACTTTCACAGCAAATAGAAAGTATTACAACGTTGCAAAAGAAATCGGAAGGAAAACTCGTGTTGTCAGGGCCTTGTATCAAAAAACCTTGTTACCTTGATTTAACGAGTTACAATGAGAATTACCTTCCCTTACAAAACTAAGATTTAAGGTGATCTCTGCAGATGAATAAGAAAGAAGTTAATTCTGTGCTCTCTTCAGTAGGCAATTGGATTGTGATAGAAGTGTTTAACACCGTCCACTGCATTATAAGCTGCAATGTAGAAATGTTTAGTGTATAAGAATGATGTCTCGAAAGTGCGTTAATAATAAAACCCCTTCTGTTATATGTATGGTGAGCTGACTTTTAAAGCACACAGGTAAAAGTTTTCTCCCCTCATAAGAGGAGCTCATGTATTTTTCTTTCAACCACAAAATGGGCCAGAACAAGACATGGACTCCCGAAATCTGTAGTGCCAAATGTGTAACACTCAAGTGACTGGTAGAAAGGATCCCGTCATATGCCTTTTGCAGTCCCTATGATAGGCGTGAACTTAAGGATCATTTGACAAACTGCTACTTCCGCTTGACAAATATATCTGGAATAAGTTTGAAGTCCAGCCACACTTTAAAAGAACCGTCTTTAGATTCAGCAATTCGACTGGTGCTTCTTGGGCCAGGACGTCCCATATCAACTCCATCAGATGACGTAACAATGACTGAATAATTTTCCGATGTTCAGGATGAATTACAGAATGATCCAAATTTTGCTTCCGTTGCGTATTCTTCGATTTGTTAATACTAGAAATATAATGAATGATAGAACTTTTCTAATACGGAATTATTAAGAAATATATATGTTCAAAATTATCATGTATATAAAAGGAATGCAATCAAATTTGTTCCCGGTTTTAAACATCACGAATTTTGATAAAAATTAAAATTTTGCTAGCACATTCTGCACCACGAACGAATTGCAGAAGTTTTTTTTAAACTGTAGAATTTTGGTTTATTAACACGTTGTGGATTTTTGCGTCAATCTAATGACTAGACTCTGATATTTTAATATAAGCGAAATCTATGTATACAAATAAAACAATGTGCATAGATATGATGCTTATAGACCCAACAACTACTGGAATGATTTCTCTGAAATTTTCACACTTTGGTCTTATTGATGATGGGAGTGTTTAAAGACTGATTTGAATTAAATCGTAAATGTAGTGGCTTTGTTGATGGTTTATTCCTTTACGATGACTCAAACGCCCCTGAACTCCACGCAGCCCGCCGCACAGTCAAGGATTAAGCACGTCTTCCCTGCATACAAGTGATCTAACCCGGCGATTGTGATATATTGGCCGGAATTATTATTTGAATCTCGGATCAGTAAAACAGATTTCTCCAAGATACTGGCATAGCAAACGCATGTCCATACTTGAGGGAGAACTTTCTAACAATATGTGATAACCATATCCAAACCAGGGCATAGAACAAATCCATAGATACGAGAATCTCTTTCATCTATTTTAATTTTTGCACGATGTAGCGTAAAACATGATTAACAACTACGTGACCAGTAACGTGTGAAGTCTAATACACTGCAATAGCGAAGCATTGCCGGGTCCACAAGGTATTTTAAAATAGTTTTCAAATTCGTGATAATTGCCTGCCTTTGTGGTGAGGCCATCGAGCGTGAGGAGGTGGAGGCCCGTGAGGGGGCTGTGGGGGCGAGAAGGGGGCGGTGGGGGTGAGAGGGGGCGGTGGGGTTAGAGAGGTAGCGTGGAGGGGGTTAGAGGTAGCGGAGGGGGCTAGAGGTATGGAGGGGCTAGAGATATGGAGGGGGCTAGAGGTAGCGGAGGGGGCTAGAGGTAGCGGAGGGGGCGAGAGGGAGCGGAGGGGGCGAGAGGAGCGGAGGGGAGCAAGTGGAGGCGGTAGGGGTGAGAGGGGTGGTGGGGATGAGGGGGGTGCCGTGGGGGACAGGGGGTTGGGGCGAGAGGGGGCGGGGGACATGGAAACGTTGGGTGGCCAGGGGTCGCGGGGGCAAGGGGGAGGCGGGAGAGAGGGGGCGGTGGGCGTGAGGGGGCGGTGGGTGAGGGGGCGGAGGGGGCGGTGGGCGGAGGGGACGGTGGGCGGAGGGGGCGGTGGTGGAGGGGACGGTGGGCGGAGGGGAAGTGGGCGGAGGGGGCGGTGGGCGGAGGGGACGGTGGGGGCGGTGGGCGGAGGGGGCGGTGGGCGGAGGGGGCGGTGGGCGGAGGGGGCGGTGGGCGGAGGGGGCGAGGGGCGGAGGGGGCGAGGGGGGCAGTGGGCGCGAGGGGACGGCGAAGTGCAGCGTAGGCGTGGCCGAGTGGTGCGGAAACCGCGGGCGAAAGCCCATCCTGTGATTGCATCTGGCATTCAGGGGCCCGCGCCGCCATTTGTACTTGTCAGGGGAGCGAGAACAACGCGCAGGAATCTGTCATTGCCCTGGCGAGACGCTGAGTGGGCGGCGCCAGCGGACACGGAGGTGGAGGAGGGGGAAAGGGGAGGTGACACCTGAGTTGCGCGGGCGCCGAGCGGAATGTGTAAGAGGATCGACGAAGGGCGTGTGGAGGAGGAGGAAAGAAAGAATGTGTGAGGAGGATAAAACGAATGCATATATTAAATGTATTGGCCACTTGGTTTACAAGGACAGACAGTTTTAAATAACATTTTTTTAGAATATCTTAAAAAAAGTTTATTCATCTTTTGGGAGCGACATTTCAGGGATTATATTTACTCCATCGTTAGGCTACAATACAAAAGAAAAAGCTGTTACAACTTTAAGAAGAATATAAAATAAGAAGTTAAAGATACAAATGAATCAAAATCAATGAAAACATTATAACAAAACATAGCTCTTGAAATAAACTAACATGACTCACCATTATAAACAACGATAGAACTACAAAATTAAGGTAAAATACTAACAAATATGTACAGTACAGTCTGCTGACGCAGGTTCAACATGACTGTCATTATTTGAAATGAGTGTAAAACAAACGGCTGCAACCGCAGTGAGGTAGTTGGCGACAAGCGTGCTAAGGAGGCTTCAAAATACTGTTACATGAAAAAAGTATAAATCGATACAATATTCGTTTGTTCCCAAATTAATAAGAAGAAATTCTTGTATATTTAAAGGACACCTTTTACTGCATTAAAAAAGCAGGAAAAATATAAACGTGGCAAGCAATCATACGAATAATTATTCATCTGAAACGTTTCATAATACAGTCATTAAGAGACGTGAAAGTACGTTAATTAAATGTTCTTAAAATAATTTTTTAAATGCCCTAAAAGCAAAGAAAAGTTATTTAAAAAGTTGATAAAAGTGTGGCGGAGTGTGGCAGCTAGTTGTTCAGATGAGCAACTCTAGCTGTTGGATATGTTACTGATATAATCGAGGTTTCTTCCCTTCGTTCAAATGCACTCTTAAACTTTTGGTTTCGATTGTTCTTTACAATGAAATCTGTCTTTATCGCAACAATGGTATTGATAGGTGTCACAGGTACCTTAGATTACATACTACGGCTGTCACTATTGACATTACAATTTCTGAACAAAGAAATCGAAAAGGCTACTGAGGATTTGTGCAAAGAACAGTTGTTGCATCTTGTAAATATTATTTGAAGCAAGTATCATTAAAGTGATATTAAAATCGATGAAATCAGCGAAAAATGCTTTAAAAATGACGAAGTAGGGTAAAAATGATTTATTAGTCGATATCGAAGAAAAATTCACGAGTCCTATAAAAATGGGTAATTTCCTTTCGTCATTATATAAAATTAATGTCTATACTCAAAGGCACTGTGCCAAAGAGAAAAGAAAAAAATGACACCTCATTAAAATCCGCCCCCTACTTGTGAGAGGAGAACTTCCAAACGCACACTTCAAGATTTGGTTTGTCCATAAAAGTGGTGGATGTCGGCCACAACTCCATTTTTGTAAGATATCTAACATAATTATAACATCAATCTCATTTAATTTCACCCACAGTGTCACATTGCTCTCCATTTCCCCGTCCTTTAATTGTAAAAAATAAAAACAAAATTTTAAAGAGAGCAATTGTGTGCTAGTTGTACTCACCCTCCATTATGACTGTACTCACGTACTTTATGCCACGTTTTTAAATCATTTCTCGCGTATCGAGTGCCTGTTCGATATTGCATGGCACCTCCAGGGCTAAGGTATTGAGTGGCAAGGGATGTCGGTGTTGTGGGTGAAGCGACAGCCGCCAAGGCGGGTGGCCGGAGAAAGATGGAGTGGGTATCGCTGAGCTAAAGTCAAGCAGGGGAGGGGAGACTGTAAAAGGGTGTGAGAGAGAGAGAGAGAGAGAGAGAGAGAGAGAGAGAGAGAGGAGGGGGAAGGAGAGGCAACATTCTCCCTGCGATAAATTTTACCTTTTTTTCGCTCGGCTCCAATAACAGCGCCACGGTTCGACACGGGGGATATATCAGTTTCCGGTCGGATGAGGAAAAAACTGCTCCGGAAAAATTCTCTTCCACTTTAATGTTTCTTCCGAACGTGCCCACCGGGTCTGATTACGCGATAATGCCGCGGAATTCGACGCTAGCTTCAGCCAGGAATATGTACTACCTTCTCTGCTTACTCGAAAGGACTCGCAAATGACTGGCGGATGAGGGCTATAAATAACTGACGAGACGGCGCAGCCAATAGCGGTACAATCGTTGTTGGAAATGGGCCCATCATGCAACGCGGCTGCGTGGGCGGGGCGGGAGGCGGGGAAGGTCAGGGCTGGGCGGGGTGGGACAGGGTGGGGTGGGGCGGGCCGGGATGGGGCAGGGCGGGCCTGGGTGGGACAGGGCGGGGCGGGGAAGGTCATGGCGGGGCGGGGAAAGTCAGGGCGGGGCAGTGCAGGAGGCGGGGAAGGCCGGGGCGAGCCGGGGTTGGACATGGCAGGGTGGGGAAGGTAGGGCGGGGCGGAGCGGGCAGGAGGCGGGGAAGATCGGGCCGGGGTGGGACAGGGCGGGTTGGGGAAGTTCAGGGCGGGGCGCAGCGCGAGAGTACGCGAATCCAAATAGGGAGAGCGACGGAGGTCAAGCCCTGCGACAGGAAATTGAGAGAAAGAAAACGATGATATCGGAGAGGCAAAAGTGTGCTAAAGGGGAAATGAATGACATCCATGACGTCAAAAATGGGAGATACGATGAAAATAATGCAAAAAATAAAAGATTCTAAAGGGGATAAATTCGATCATTGTAAAAGGAACACACGTAACGTTTTGAAGAAAACAACTGCATGTAGTAATATTTGATTAAATATTGTTTACGTATTTGTTACAAGTGTTTGCAATGATAACTCCCATAAATGCTATATTACTTATTATTGCAAGAAAAGTCCGCGGCATCAATTCTCACGAAAAGTGCTTTTATTGTTTTGTTATTTATTACATGTTCCTTAATTAAACCCTAAAATCATCTATTCGTGTATCAATCATCAACTATTAATAAATGGTTGAGATACAGGTAAAAGCTTAATACGAAAGATACGTGAATGATTACGTGTAATTAGGGATCATAGCATGTATTGGAAGAAATAAGAGGCAACTACTGAAAATACGTAGCACGAAATTTGAAACTGAGTAAAATTGTTAGCGAATATATTGACCGTTTTTTGAAGGCAGACTGAAAGGTATGAAGTGAAATTGAACCATTACAATGAATGCGTAGATATTTTTATCTGACAAAAATGTTCCTTTGGGAGTCTTCATTTGTCTTATGAATTACGGATAAATTATTAAAATGTTATAGAAAAAAATAGTTGGGAGTTCAGAGTACATTCGATTATGAATTCTCACCTGAAGATTTTTTTGGTTGTCAAAATACGCGACGCGCTTTGAGTCGTCGATTTCCTTACACAAGTAAAATGTTTTTTAGAAACGTTTACACAGTTTCGAACATTATTTACATTACGTAGTCTGTCATAATGAAAATAAGATGCGAAAAAATATTCTGTAAAAATCTCTTTTTTGAAATCACCTGATTCGGCTCAACGGTTTAGGTGCTAGCGTTTACAATAAACGGACGGACGGACTAACAGACTGTTTTGCCGTCAATCGCTTTTTCGCGGTCAAGGTTACACCAAACATCCAGACTACACAAGGTGTTATAGGAAGTGTTAAATACATATAGCAACAATATTTATCCACTTTTTTGTTACTAAAGCCAAACAATATATTTTCTCTCGAACAATTACCATTTTTTCCCAGGAGCATTACAATACATACTTTCTCTATTCTACATACGCAATAGGCGAGAATGTAAGAAGTGTTTTTTTTCGGGTTGTGCCTAACATCGCGATTGTGAAATCCATGTGTGCACTCTGTAACTATCGTAATGATGCGTTCGGTATCCCAGTCGCAAAGCTTCCTGCCTTCGCGCCCCGAAGCCGTTGCGCGCCACCTCCCCCCTCCCTCTCCCCCTCAGCAAATCCTCGCGCGGGCCGAGTGGTGCGCCCGGGGATCGATGCGGAGTCCGCGGGCTTTGTCGCCGAGGTCTCTTCCCGGCGGCGCGGGCGTGGGCGGGGCGGGGCGGGGCGGGGCGGGGCGCCATTCGCGCCGAAAATGAGCTCCTATCGGGAGCGCATCTCCGCCGGAGGGGGCGGGGTCGCCCGGATCGCGAGGCGCTCTCCGGAGATAAGGCGCCGGAGGGGGCGGGGTGGGGAAGGTAAGACGGAGCAGGGCGTGGTGGTGCGGGGTGGGGCGAGGCGGGTCGGGGAAGAGAGAGTGTGACGAAACACGGTGGGGACGGGTAAGGCGGGTCAGGGAGAGGTGGGGCGGGGCCGAACAGAGAGTCAGGGACGGCCGTGGCGGAACAGGATGGAGATGGGCGTGACGTACTCGACGGGGAAGAGTGTGGCAGGGTGGAATGAAAAATGTGGCATGGCGGGGAAGAGTGTGGCATGGCGGGAAAGAGTGTGGCATGGCGGGGAAGAGTGTGGCATGGCGGGGAAGAGTGTGGCAGGCCGGGGAAGAGTGTGGCAGGCCGGGGAAGAGTGTGGCAGGCCGGGGAAGAGTGTGGCAGGCCGGGGAAGAGTGTAGCAGGCCGGGGAAGAGAGAGAGTGGCAGAGCGGGGAAGAGAGTAGCAGGGCGGGCAAGAGTATGGCGTGAGCAACGGGATGGGGCTAGGCGGAACGTGGAAGATTGGCGAGGCGGGGAAGAGAACGGCGTGAAGGTCGGAGTGGGGCTAGACGTGGCGACGAAGAATGTGGCAGGGCATGGCCGGGTAAGGCGGACAGGGTGGGGGCGGAGCGCGGCGAGGCTGGAGAGGGTGGGACGAAGAGAGACGTACGAGGTGCGACCGGACTGAATGGAGAAAAACAGAGTGAGAGCGGGGGGAGCGGGGCGGGTTGGGGCCGGGGACGCAACACCGTGCTGGACTGCGGGCGGGGCGGCAACGGAAAAATGACTCATCGTTTCCATTGATTGATTGATTTTTTCGTGTTTCTGGGCACGTCAACTGCTTTGGTCATTAGTCCCGTACGTGTAGTGCATGTTTCCCCCGGGAGATGGCGGTGATCTTCCCCCGCTGAATGGCGAGATCCGGCGCCGACCTACCGTCGGCTAGTGGGGTTTCCCCCTAACCAGGACTCTCCCACCATCGGGGCACCGCCCCAGTCGGGACAAGCTCTAAGCTCCCGACCGGTCACCCGGAATATGTGGTAGTGTAGTGCATATTAGTGTAAGTGTGTGTGTAACGGGAGAGGATAGGACAAGGAAGAGGAAGGACAGATCGCGCGCGGTCCGTGGCCCGTTTTTTAGGGTACTGCTCCGGCATTCGCCTGGCGTTGATCGGAGAAACCACGGAAAACTACCGATTAGAGCATCCGGCCTCTAGAATTCTCCTCCAGACAGCGTCTGAATTCGACCTAGCTGAAAAGCTAGCGTCCTGCCGCCGTCAAGACTCGAACCCAGGACCTTCCGCTTAGAGGCGCTGCAGTAACCAGTTTATGCACTGAGCTACCGCTCCTGCTGTTACATACGAATTAACATATGGACTTCTTAACATAAACAAAGAACACACCTGAAAATATTCCCATAAACAGAACGAAGAAGAAACGAAGATTACCTTGGAGCTAGTTTGTACTCGCCACGGAAGAATCTCGGGCAGTGAAGAAGTTAAGCAGAAAAGTCACAGACGAAACTCGCGCCAGGCCTCCGCAGGCGCTCAGCTCTCGGAGGTCGAAAATAAGGGTAGCGCGAGCGCCGAGCCAGGCCGTCAGCCTTTTTGCTCCTCGTCAGCTCCGCGTCGTCGCGGGCGGGCGGGCGGCCGGCCGGCCCTCCCCAATCCCGCTCCGAGCCTTTTCATCCCGGAGCCACCCCGCAGCTGACCGGAGAGATTTCATTTCGGGTGCGGGCCACGCCAGGGCGGGGGGAATGGCGGCGCGCGCGCCAGTCAACTGGAAGGGTCTCGCCCCCAGGTGGCCGTGGGAGCTTCTGTTGAGGCGCTCGGCGTGAAAGTGAGCCAACGCCCCACCACCGCCTGCAGGGATTTGCGTTAGATTAGAATCGTATTTCAGGTGCTCATTATTAAATCGGATCTCAAATTAAGACGCCTGCATTTATCAATCAATTACTTTCTTCTTCCACTAGGTCAGGTTGTTTGCTTAGTGATTCTGGGCGCGTCAACAGTTTAGGTCACTCCCGAAGTGTGGGGCAAGTTTTTTCCTCGGGAAATAGCGGTGATTTACCCGCTGGATGGCGAGACCTACCGTCGGCTAGCGGGGTTTCCCTCAACCAGGTATCTCCTACCAGCGGGGCACCCTACCACGCCAGATGGGACAAGTTCTAAGTCCCCGACCGGTCTCCCGGCATGTGTGGTAGTGTAGTGCGTGTCAGTGTGTGTGTGTGTGTAAGGGAAGAAGATGTGATGATGGAATCTTTTGTTGCGACGCGCTCGGTGTGAAAGCAAACCAACGCCCCACCGCCTGCAGGGATTTGCGTTAGATTACAATCGTATTTCAGGTGCTCATTATTAAATCGGATCTCAAATTAAGACGCCTGCATTTATCAATCAATTAGTTTCTTCTTCCACTAGGTCAGGTTGTTTGCTTAGTGATTCTGGGCGCGTCAACAGTTTAGGTCACTCCCGAAGTGTGGGGCAAGTTTTTTCCTCGGGAAATAGCGGTGATTTACCCGCTGGATGGCGAGACCTACCGTCGGCTAGCGGGGTTTCCCTCAACCAGGTATCTCCTACCAGCGGGGCACCCTACCACGCCAGATGGGACAAGTTCTAAGTCCCCGACCGGTCTCCCGGCATGTGTGGTAGTGTAGTGCGTGTCAGTGTGTGTGTGTGTGTAAGGGAAGAAGATGTGATGATGGAATCTTTTGTTGCGACGCGCTCGGTGTGAAAGCAAACCAACGCCCCACCGCCTGCAGGGATTTGCGTTAGATTACAATCGTATTTCAGGTGCTCATTATTAAATCGGATCTCAAATTAAGACGCCTGCATTTATCAATCTTTTCGTTTCTTCTTCCACTAGGTCAGGTTGGTTGCTTAGTGATTCTGGGCGCGTCAACAGTTTAGGTCACTCCCGAAGTGTGGGGCAAGTTTTTTCCTCGGGAAATAGCGGTGATTTACCCGCTGGATGGCGAGACCTACCGTCGGCTAGCGGGGTTTCCCTCAACCAGGTATCTCCTACCAGCGGGGCACCCTACCACGCCAGATGGGACAAGTTCTAAGTCCCCGACCGGTCTCCCGGCATGTGTGGTAGTGTAGTGCGTGTCAGTGTGTGTGTGTGTGTGTATGTGTGATGTAAGGGAAGAAGATGTGATGATGGAATCTTTTGTTGCGACGCGCTCGGTGTGAAAGCAAACCAACGCCCCACCGCCTGCAGGGATTTGCTTTAGATTACAATCGTATTTCAGGTGCTCATTATTAAATCGGATCTCAAATTAAGATGCCTGCATTTATCAATCAATTAGTTTCTTCTTCCACTAGGTCAGGTTGTTTGCTTAGTGATTCTGGGCGCGTCAACAGTTTAGGTCACTCCCGAAGTGTGGGGCAAGTTTTTTCCTCGGGAAATAGCGGTGATTTACCCGCTGGATGGCGAGACCTACCGTCGGCTAGCGGGGTTTCCCTCAACCAGGTATCTCCTACCAGCGGGGCACCCTACCACGCCAGATGGGACAAGTTCTAAGTCCCCGACCGGTCTCCCGGCATGTGTGGTAGTGTAGTGCGTGTCAGTGTGTGTGTGTGTGTAAGGGAAGAAGATGTGATGATGGAATCTTTTGTTGCGACGCGCTCGGTGTGAAAGCAAACCAACGCCCCACCGCCTGCAGGGATTTGCGTTAGATTACAATCGTATTTCAGGTGCTCATTATTAAATCGGATCTCAAATTAAGACGCCTGCATTTATCAATCAATTAGTTTCTTCTTCCACTAGGTCAGGTTGTTTGCTTAGTGATTCTGGGCGCGTCAACAGTTTAGGTCACTCCCGAAGTGTGGGGCAAGTTTTTTCCTCGGGAAATAGCGGTGATTTACCCGCTGGATGGCGAGACCTACCGTCGGCTAGCGGGGTTTCCCTCAACCAGGTATCTCCTACCAGCGGGGCACCCTACCACGCCAGATGGGACAAGTTCTAAGTCCCCGACCGGTCTCCCGGCATGTGTGGTAGTGTAGTGCGTGTCAGTGTGTGTGTGTGTGTGTGTGTGTGTATGTGTGTGTGTAAGGGAAGAAGATGTGATGATGGAATCTTTTGTTGCGATGCGCTCGGTGTGAAAGCAAACCAACGCCCCACCGCCTGCAGGGATTTGCGTTGGATTAGAATCGTATTTCAGGTGCTCATTATTAAATCGGATCTCAAATTAAGACGCCTGCATTTATCAATCAATTAGTTTCTTCTTCCACTAGGTCAGGTTGGTTCGTTAGTGATTCCGTGCGCGTCAACAGCTTAGGTCATTATTCCCTAAGTGTAGTGTAGTGTAGTTTTTTTCCTCGGAAGATTGCGGTGATCTTCCCCCGCTGGATGGTGAGACATACTGTCGGCCAGCAGGGATTCCCACTACCAGGTATCTCCCACCAGCGGCACACAAGCTCCAAGCTCCCGACCGGTGTCCCATAATATGTGGTACTGTAGTGCATGTTAGTGTAAGTATGTAAGAGGATACGAGAGGACAAGGAAGACGAAGGAAATATCGTGCGGGCCGTGGCCCGCTTGTTAGGGTGTAGCTCCAGCGTTCGTCTGGTGTTGATCGGAGAAACCAAGGAAAACTACCGATCAGAGCAGACGGCCGCTAGAATTCTCCTCCAGACAGCGACTGAATTCAACCTATCTGGAAAGTTAGTGTCGAAAATCCTGTCGCTGTCAGGACTCGAGCCTAGGATCTCGTGGTCAGAGGCGCTGCAGTGAGATCAGCTGATGCACAGATCCACCTCTTCCGGTCTCACTAGGTCAGGTATGAATGTGAACGGTTTATACATTTTTTCACACACGAATATTGTACCACAGCTTCTGAGTCCATAACTCAGGTTATCGACCGGTTTCCGTGGTCCTTGAGCAATCGCTGAGATGGTCCCTTGTTTTGCTTCTGAATTTTATTATCTGTGCACGTCTTCTAGGATTCCGTGGGAAATATACTTACTCAAATTATCGTTCTCAAAGTTGTCGCGGCAGGAAGTATTATTCCTTCACGAAGAACATTATGAGAGACAACAGTCCAAATCTATAGCTTATTTACTATTGAAAATATATTCCATTACATCGGAGCGAATATTTTATTAACAATCTTTGCAAAAAACGCCCATTTAATTCTATATTCAGTATTCAACTAGTGTATGGCTTACGGTAGAAATCACAGAATTATGAAAATGTGCACAGATTTGACATCTCCCCTTAGCACGTCACACACAGTTTTTAACGTGAGTGACGTGCGATAAAAAAATGCGTGAAATAAATAAAAAAATAAAATACAAATTCCATTAATGACTTCCTCGTATTCCACTAATACACAGAATATACGACATGCATCCAGAAAGTAAGTTCCTATGACCGATAAAGAAAACAAATAAAACACTAATATTTTTTATTGGAATACTTACATAGATTCACTATTCACTGTCAACATTGTTACAACCACTGTTGAGGCATTTATCGTAACGATAAACTATCAATTGCATTTTATGGTTTTGCTGTCGGAAATCGCTTCATGAACGGAAGAGAAGAAAGTCACTTGATGCGAGGTCGAGCTGACGATGGATGGTCGAAGTCCTTCCATGGAAACTGATTCAACACATTTCGTGTGGCGTTTGCTGTGAGAGGTCTTGTATTTTCATGCACAAGTGTAATGCTTCATATCAACATCCAACGTCTCTTCTTCTTGATCACAATACTAGGATTTTTCAATGTCTGACAATTCCTATCTAAATCTCGATCAATACCTATAACATACATATACCTAAGACAATACCTATCTCGCTCCCATATCGATCCCACTTTTCGTCCAGTTTCCCTGATCCATTGAGCAAATGCTGAGATGGCTCCTTGTTTTGCTTCTGGACATGAATGAAACTTCAACATCTGTGCACGTCTTCTAGAATTCAGTGGGAAATACAGTTATTCAAATTATCGTTTCCATGTTGTCGCGGCAGGAAGTATTATTCCTTGACGAAGGACATCATGGATAAGAGCCCAAAATTTATTACTTATTTATCCTTAAAAATAGATTTTATTACATGGGAGCGATTTTTTAATTCAAAATTCAAGTAGTATTTGACTTAGTGTAGGGATCACAGAATTTTGAAAACGTGCACAGAATTCACTTCTCCCCATAGCACATACACAGTTTTTAACTGTTTTTGACCTAAAATAAATAAACCGATCTGCAGTTACGGTCACCCTCACGGTAAGGGGCCATCCATAAATTACGTGAGGTCTTTAGGGGGAGGGGGTCAAGCGAATCCCACCTACTCTTACGTGGGGGAAGAGGGGTCTCGGCCAATATCACGTAATTTGTTTCGCTAAAGCAGTGCTAAATTGCGAGAAAACTGAGACAATTAGAGTCAAACACGCTTCTACACTAAAATATGGCTAAATCTTCCAAAATAATTTTTATCGCGGTTTGGTGAATGCTCCAATAAGTTGCATAGTTTACTGACAAAAATAATCTACCAAAAATTATTAAACTTTTTATCATTAATTAGATAAATCTCATTACCTATATTTATACAGAAATTTTAAAGAAAAATTACCGAGCGTTTTAGAAGTGGAATAATATTCATTATAATTCAATCACTATTTTTCTAAATACCAGTCATATCTAGTCTTAAATACATGTAATGAAGCAAATTATGGTGTTTGTTTAAAAACCAAATGCAATCAATCAAAAATTAAAGAATTTACATAAAAAAAGCATTTTGAAAAATCTCACGTGTTTCGAAGGGGGGGGGTCGAGCAAAATCTCACGACATATCACCAAAAAGGGAGGGGGAGTCGAAAAATCGTCAAAATCGCCTCACGTAATTTATGGACGGCCCCTCAGAACCCGAACAGGAGGACACCATGTCGATCCCACAAAACACTGACCTTTTTTCACAGAGTCTGCTTAAATTTGGTCCTCGCAGGACAACCATTACGCCACTAATGCATGGAATGTTGCTTTGTTTCGGGTGTAGCATGCGACACCCATGTTTCATCTCCAGTGGCAAGATGAGCAAGAAACTCAACACCTTTCTTTGCCTACTGTAGTAGAAATGTGAATGCTACGACCAGACATTTGTTCTGTGTTCATCTGTCAATTTCCTTGGCACCCATCTTGCACACACTTTATGAAAACCAAGCCACCTGGTGACAATTTCGTTCAACAGCCACCGAGACATCTGAGGGAATTGACAAGCGAGTCCAGACATTGTGAGGCGTCGATTCTGCAAAATTGCTTGTCGCATATTTTCCATCAGTTTTGGTGTCACCAAGGACGTACGGCATCCACGATGTTCGTTATGAATATTGGTTCGCTCGTCATGAATATTGGTTCGCTCGTCATGAATATTGGTTCGCCCTTCAGCGAATGGCCTGCACCACACTGTCGCTCAATGCGTCCATACACGTGGCACAAACGGCGATGGATTTCTACAAGAGATTGCTTCTGAACTTGGAAAATTCGTATGACTGCATGAACCTTGCAGTTGGCGGAAGGAAATGTCAAAGCAGGCGTTTTATCTTAGCACTGTGCGGTAAACCCTGCCGTTACCAAACTATAACTACACTGCATTAGTTGCACAAACCT
Source organism: Teleogryllus occipitalis (assembly GCA_011170035.1). Lineage (NCBI taxonomy): Eukaryota > Metazoa > Arthropoda > Insecta > Orthoptera > Gryllidae > Teleogryllus > Teleogryllus occipitalis. Next base: position 20,361 of record BLKR01002613.1, on the reverse strand, counting down.
TCCCTTTACACCCGCGCATTCCTATTCATTCCACTCATGCCGTTCCATTCATGCCACTTTTTTAAATAGTAGTTGTTGCGTAATTTTGTGTGAAGGGTCAATTTGAAAACATTTTAACAGTTTTTTCTCAAAAATTGCTTCAGATTTTTTTCTTTAAATTTTCTTCTCTCATGATTCAAGAACGGTTCAAATTTATGTTAGTCTCATTTACGGCAAAATCTGTATTTTAGAAAATTACAAAAAATGTAAAAACTCGACATTCCAAAACTACAATATTAAAGGTAATTTTTTTGTTTTAATATATCTCAAAAAATTCATATCTTTAGAAATGTCAATAATGTTTGTTTGAAAAAAATTATGATTTCAGGTAATTTGATAACTTTTCATGTGGTTTCGTTGTGACAAACAGTAATCAGGACAAATATATTTGATCCAATTTCGGCAAATCGTTCAAATATAAGAAGCAGAGAATACTGCACAACTACGTCAAGGGCAACTTTAATCATACTAGGCATATTACATATTCAGCAACAAATAGATTTAATGATCAAAAATTTATAGTTTAAATATGATATAACTGTTTAGCTCGCTGCTTTTGGGTTTATTATACATTACATTACATTACATTACATTACATTTATTTGAACTGCAATTGGGTATGACCCGGTGGCAGTTAATTAACAATAATTACAATAATAATAACACTTAACATTAATAATAACAATATGAATAATAATAATAACAATATCAATAATAATAACAATATTAATAATAATAACAATAATAATAAAGGAGTACAATACAAGCCGAGCATGCAATAATCCTACTATCACTAATATTAAGTATTATAACAAATATTTCAACTCGTATGATATATAATAATTATAATTATATATCGGTGATGCTAAAACTTAATACAAGCTACATAAATATTGGCTAAATTTATTGTTTTTAATTCATTGATCGCGTTCACTACAATTAACTGCACGACACTGCACTGCACAACACTACACTACACTACACTACACTACACTGTTTTTGCTTTGAGTTACACTGACCAGCACTTCACCGCACTTCACTTACATTTAATGTCTATTACTATCATATTGTTCTAACTTATTTCTAAAACTTCGAACACTTAGAGGAAAAGCTTTGAAAATTGTTGCGGGTAAACTGTTCCAATCTTTAATTGTTCTGTTACAAAAGGAAAATTTCCCAAGATCTGAATTTTGTTTCCTTGTTCGAATTTTGTGAGTGTGATCGCTTCGGCCGAAATAATTTGGTTTTTCTAGTCTAACCTGAATTTCCTTCCAAGCTGTTTGACCTACGTACGATTTATAAAGAGCGCAAAGCCTCGCCCTTGTTCTTCTCATTTCTAGAAGCTAATATATAGCTAATAAATGTATTAGTAACATTTATTATGAAGGTTGAATTACCTTCCCCTTGTGCACACAATGACTTACGATAGCACGAAATAATGGTACTTCACAAAAACGCTGAGACACTAATCTTCGAATAAAAATGACCTCTATTCATTGGAAATTAAGTAAAGATCCCATTAGAACACCCACAAGCACTAGAGTCAACCTTGTTTTGATCCAAATGTTCTTAAGCATGGAAAAATGGGCCCAAATTCCAGCGTTACTGTGACTATTCAAAAGTATCACCATTCAGATGAATGATTAACCTCACTGTTGCGATAACAGCCAATTGCAAAACGGCGTTTACGTTTGCATTGACCTCCCTCCATGATACCCGAGCGATGGTCGTGTCTATCTATCAGTGTATGCGATCTCGCAGTCATAAAATGAAGTACTACTAAACACAGAAGAACGTAGTCATTAAATTGATTCATTGCATCAATGCAACTGCATAGTCGTCTAAGAAACAATAAACAATTTTCACGCCTTTGTATTTTCCTGTCATAAAAGACGGAAAGTACAAAAGAAATCGCGTACGTTTATAGGTAGGAACTGAATCTTGACACGAGACATTAAAAATTGCGTTATGAATTTGTAATTCGCGAATAAAGCCGTTTTTTATGCTCAGAGAATTTGTTTCGATATGATGTCGGCCTCGTGAACCACATGAATTTCACACGAGTTACCGTAATCTCAATTGAAAGCAGAGGCCGATGGTATAATCAGTGGTGGAAGAAAATATTCATTTCCTTCTTACCTGGACGAGATGCTTATCAGATCTCAGATTGCGAGATTGCATGCAGATCTTCTCGTTCGGAATCACAAACTTTTATACTAAATCGAAAATATTCATTGAATTGTTCACTCATTCAAATAACTAGTTTGATGCATCTTGCTTTGATATGATCAGTTCTTAAAAAAATTCAAATTAATTCAACGATATTTGCTTAAAAATAGTTATTTGCACATACCCCACTGAATATTTGGAGAGAGCTCTCGTAGTTCTACTTAATAAAATATTTTATTTCCGTAAATATGATCAATTCCTGATTTATCCCCTTTAAGCTAACGATTTGGGGAATTGATTCACGAAATTTGGGGAAGAGGCCCTTCAAATTTTCTGCCAACCCTAAAAATGGCTCAATACAGAACCACTTGTTTTCGCAAATGACTGTTTTCTAGAAAATCGGGAAAATTCATCGAATTACTTTGAACTGGAAAAATAAGGGAAAATCGTGAAATTTTGTTAGAATTCAGAGATTTTTTATCTTTATTTTTTCTCAATTCTCATTATAGCAGGTAATTATGCCTCTAACCGTAAAAATTAAAAATACATTCTGAGGTTTGTGCCTTTTACATCTGAATTTGAAGACGTTCACCCTCTTTCTCGCTTATCATCCTTCCTTATCATTTCTTTCATGTGTGTTGATACGAGGTTTACAATACATTACAGGCTGAATAATCTTCCGGAATAAGTCTCAATACACTTCCTTCCTAGGGCTTTTATCCAGCCGACAGCCTTTACGTCCCGAAGGGACGCATATTCGACCATACACTAGACAAACACTCTTGCGGGCTCCTCTGATCTGAGGTCAGCAGAACGCGAGGCCCTCCGCGACAACACGCACAAAGTCAAGGGACAAACAAGGGACAAACCATGCCCAAGGAGGGTCTCGAACCCGCGACCCTTCGGACCGAAGCGCTGAGTCGGTACTCGCTCTTAGCCACCTCGGCCATCCAGGTCGGCCTCAATACACTTACGGCATAATTATGTTTTATCTCCATAGGTAGCGTGAACGTGGCAAGAATTATTGGTACTGTTTCGTAGATAGGCGATTGGTACTATTTGGTTGGTACTATTGCTTGTTTGTCATCATCATCATCATCATCATCACCGTCGTTGATGATATTCTGAAAGGCGAGCTCCCCCTCCACATATAACAGAAGTGCCAGAGGCCCAACAGTCACTCATCAGTCGTTGGAATTTCTAAGATCCACTTATCGGAAAGAAGAAATATCCCGGGATATGATGACAGCTTTATCCTTCCTGAAACAATTTCATGTGAACCGAACTGTCCTCGCCGACAGGTCGAAACGCTGTTCCCAGGAAACCTTCTGCCGTTTCCTGTGGCATGGCCTCGGTTATGGCTGTTTAGAACATTTCTTATTTTACGAAATGAAAAGGAGATCTTTTCCGCATGGTTCATTATAAAGTTCTGCTTTCACATTTTCTGTCTATATTTTTTAATATTCAGTAGTAGTATAATAAAAAATAAATGATATGTGGTGGAGTTGTTATTTAGAAAAGATTGTAAAAGGAAAAGAAAGTACTTATAGAAAATAGCTAAATTCCCAAGATGATGTTGACAAAAAGTTGTGAAGTCAAACAATTTAGGGAACTAAAAGAGAAAGAACAAAAGATGGTTGAGGTAGGAAATGTCAAGTAATTGACCAATACATTTACAATACCAAAGCAAAAGAGTCTTGGAAAATTATAAAAGTTTTAAGATCAAGTGAGAAATAATGTTAGGCGCTGCAACGCCTACAACAATGGAAAGATTATCATTAAGAATTGATGAAAGAAGACCAAAGAATTCATTCTGATCTACAATATTAAAATGGATGTTAGAGAGAATAACGTGGAAGTTAAATTGAAATTAAAATGCAGTAAGTTAAATTGAAAAGGTTCTCAGAACACTTAAAAACAGAAAGTCTTTGGGCCCAAGTGCAGTGTACATAAAGCTGTTAGAGCGTACCTCCGGAAATTTTCTGTCGACTGTACAATAGATGTAAGAAAGGAGAAGCGCTGTTAGAAGACGATAGGAAACCGACATCTCTAACCTTTACAAAAGACGTGATAGAAAACAATGTGGGAATTACAGAGGCATAACTGTCCTGTGTATTATTGGTCGGCTGCATGCAACAATACTGAAATTTCGCCTTGAAAAGAATTTTATAGTAGATGTGGAAGAACAGAGCTGCTTTAGAGCTGGCCGCTCAGTACTGATGAAATTTTGAATATTAATATTAAAAGACAAGTGGCAGACAATGGCTTACCAATAATTTACAAAATCACCAGGCATTCGTAGATTTAAGAAAATCGTACGACACAGTTCCATTTCATAAATTCTTCTAAACCTTGAAATCCTTCTAAAACGTTTCACATCTTTTTACTCAAATAGCAGCAAATGGTGGTACCTGGTACACAAGGTATTCAGAGGAGAATATCAAAGGGGAATGTTCCCATATGACAATTGCATCCCTTAATAAGGAATCAAACTCTGAAGAAAAGTTTTAAGAGAAGGTTGTATAAAACTATCGTTGAGAGTATTTAATACATACGAGTCTAGAGTTTGGGAAATATTGAAAGGTAATGAGAACAAATTGACATCAATGGAAATGGACTATTGGAGAATAAGCTGTAGATTGACATTGTTGGACAGAGTAACAAAAAAGACAAATTTGGATGAAAGCAGAAGCGAGTTTCAACAATATTGATACCACTGAAATTAAAGGACTCAAATAGCATGGCCACTTAAACAGAATGGGTGAAGAACGATGGCCTCTGAAGCTCTGGAATTGGCAACCACCTTCACGCAGAAGACCAAAAAAGCTGAAGTAATTGGATGGAAGGAGTGGTGAAAGCAATGGCCAGAAGAGGATTAACTGCAGAAGACTGGAGTGAGATAATTAAATGGAAACTGGGATGAGAGAGACGCTTAATGGTGTAAAATCCTCGCAGTACTACTTCTTTCTTACAGAGCAAGTACGCTTTAACCATGGCACTGGTCCGACTTTTGGTTCAACTCCAAATTTTCGAAAATTACAAAAGATTAAATGTTTAAATGTCTTCCTACAACTAAAATATTACAAATAGATTTTTTAATGAAATCTATTCTTCAAAATGAGATTATTTTCTAAATAATTTAGAAGTGTTTAAAAATTTTAATAGTTTCCGTATAATTTTGAGTCACTGTTACAAATAATCAATGAATTATGCGCTGTTGTGATACCAATAGTTTAATTATTACTGACTGCATCAATGAACAGAATAATCACATTTTAATTCTGTCTAGTTAAGGTCCTTGGAATCCATTAATAGAAAAAGCGCTCTGAATTGAAATAAATTACTTCGTAAATTAATACTTCTTATAGAACGGAAAGAAATATTTCAAACTACTTAATAATAAATGGTTGGCCTTTTCATTCCAGTTGGCGGAAGCAGAAGCTCAACAAAGTCTCTGGAGAGTTGGAGCTTCCCCTCTGGAGACCAAAAGGTTGTTCGAAGCAGCGCGAGGGTGCAGTGTGGTGTGGAGGGAGGGAGGGGGCAGAGGGGGTGATTTTATCTCTCGCAAGAGAACGAATGAGTCGCTCAGTCCAGAACGAGCGCGCGATAAAGCTTTTATCTAATCAGATCGCAGGGAAGAGAACGCTCTGCACCTTCGCGAGGTGGGGATGGAGGGAGATGGTGGCGCAACAAAAGAAGAGGGAATTCGGTTCCGGCAGACATAGCATGGAAACAAGTAGCGACAGACTCTCTCTGAATGACCAGAGTAATTTGAATTATTCATACAAGCATATGGTTACAGAGGGTCTTCAAAAGAAAAGGAATTTCTAGATTCATACAAAAATTTCCAAACGTGTTTTACTCAACGTAGGTTACTCAAAATTTACCCAGGTGCATTAATGATCTAATATAAATCACACTTTTTATAACTATACTCATTTCTTGAAAATACATATATTATAGTATATACTATATACTACACTACATACTATACTATACTACATACTATATTTACTATATACTATACTAAATATTATGGTATTTATACTATGTATATTGGACTGTGTGATTTGCAATAGAAACATAGCATATAATAGGAAATAGCAGTTTATTTAAACATACAAAGTTACAATAATTTCTGGCTGATTTTAATACAGATTATTGAATATCATCATTTATCTCTACTCGTCTTTATCTACAACATTATTCTCTGAAGTACTCTGATATTTATTTGATGGCCCAATTTCTGAAAGTAATTTCTTATTTTGCAACAAATAAAACTCTACACAAGAAAAACTTTACTTTTATATTGCGCTCTTATAATTCCGTTAAGTCTCAATTCTCTCAAGCCTCTATCTCTCTAGTCTGTTTGTGTCAGTGTTTCACTAGAAGTCACTAATACCAGTGACCGGGAGGTGCCAGGCTTCCAGTCCCGATGGTGAGAGTATTCTCGACACTAGCAATATCGAATTCAGCCGCTGACTGGAGGTGAATTCTAGCGGCTGGCTACTCGGGTCGTTAGTTTTCAGTGTTTTTTTTCGATTGGTTGGTTTGGTTGGTTGGTTAGTTAGTGATTCCGGGCGCGTCAACAGCTTAGATCATTATTCTCATAAGTGTAGTGCATGATTTTCCTGAGGGAGATGGCGGTAATCTTCCCCCACTGGATGGCGAGATCCGGCGCCGACCTATCGTCGGCTAACGGAGTTTCCCCCTAACCAGGACTATCCCACCGAAGGGGCACCGCCCCAGCCGGGACAAGCTCTAAGCTCCTGACCGGTCTCCCGGAATATGTGGTAGTGTGGTGCATGTTAGTGTAAGTGTGTGTGTAAGGGGAGAGGATAGGACAAGGAAGAGGAAGGACAGATCGCGCGCGGTTCTCGGCCCGTTTGGTACGGTACTGCTCCGGCATTCGCCTGGTTTTGATCGGAGAAATCACGGAAAACGACCGATGAGAGCATCGGGCTTCTAGAATTCTCCTCTAGACAGCGACTGAATTCACCCGAGCTGAAAAGCTAGTGTCAAAAATCCTGCCTTCACACACTGATGCCAAATATCGATTTCTTGGTCAAAATTAGAAAACATGTTTAAATGGTTTTCAAAATTTTTACATTAAACTTTGTGAGGTCAGTGATTTCAAATTTGCTATTATTTTCTCGAAAAACAAAATGTCGAAAATTCTACAGGAGCCGAACCTCAGTCCTCGGAGTTAGAGACATTGCAGTGACATCAGTCGATGCCCACAGCCACCTCTCCCGGTTTCTCTTTGTCATCCTCTACGTAATTTACAAGAGGAATGTCGCCGCCGCAGCCCCTAGCGTCCTCCCACGGGGCTTCGGCGAATTTGCTCAGAGCTTACGGGACGGCGGCTGCCACCCCACATCTCGCTGACATTGGGCTTCCTCTCCGGAACATGATATGTTCCGATGGCAACCGGAGGGACGGAGTGCGCCTGTCAGGGAAAACAGAGAGCGACAGAAGAGCAAGAAAGGAAAGAAGGCAAAACCAAACCGACTGTCGGAATCGGCGCTCGCTCCTCTCAAGTGCGTAATCTAGTGTGTGTCAAGTATTTGGAATCGAAAGAATTCGCGTCTTGTATACTCTCGATTCGAAAAATATTTGAAGTATTCTGGAATTTCGTTTCGAGTAGTTATAAATTTGTGAGTCTGTAAACATCAATCAGCGCAGTTATGATTGAAATGTATACGAGGATTCCACGTACATTATACGATTAAGATAGTTCTGGGAACTTAAAATTTGAATGTCGAAAGTTTCCACGTTGTTGCATCATCCTATAACGTGCGGATTGAAATTGTCTGCAAAGGTAAAACATTTAAACCTTCGGCTTACGTGATACTCTGTTTAGTAGGTTGTCACTGGCTCCTAAAACTTAATATAAAAGGAGTTCCTTCATTTTATAATATTATAATTTATCAAGAATTGTGTGAATTATTCAGTTTTACGTAGTCATCATCTTTTTTTGCATACAAAGTTCGTAGGCATTTTTCAATGAATGAGACAGAAAAACTTTTAAGATAATAAAGAAGAATATTTAGTGCTTTGATATAAACATGCAATTCTTACATATTACATTAGCTCCCCTCCCCGGCGCGTTTGAAGACGGACTTTTCTGTCTTAATAATAATAATAATAATAATAATAATAATAATAATAATAATAATAATAATAATAATAAAAATAATGGTATATAACTTTTTGGTTGCATTTTCGAAATCTTTAAAATTTTGCCGGTGTTTAAATAACCATTATATTGATAATGTATTTTTACAATTAGACACAACTGTATGAAATTACATAACAATTAGGGGCAGAAACATCTCATTTGGAGACTGCAAGCAAATATACAAAATTGGAATCAAAAAGATAAGAATATGACAAAAATACGAAATACGTGGAAAAATAGTACCACAATATGACAAATTAACGTAAAATGACAAATGGGTTTTAAAAAAAGCAAAAATATGACTATAGACATGAAAATTGCATAATTTTAGTCACTGTTGATAAAAATCATGTTTAGCTTTAACTGGAGGAACCTGAAGACCAGAGAATTTTGTAGGGAAAAGTCGATGGTTTGAATCACTACACAAAATTGAAGAGCTTGTTTGAAAATATGGGATTTATTAATCCTCAAAAACGCCACGGGAACGATGAAACAAAAACCAAGCCCTTAGTAAATAATTAAATTAACACACTTGTATTATTCCAATTTTACATACCTTACCCCACTTCATAAAGTTAATAACTTTTCATCATTTGCTTAAATGGCCACAGAATTTGTCATTTTGCCTACTTACGAGATCTCGGTTGGGAATCTAGTAAAAAATAGCACACAAGATTTTGCAGCTAACAAGGGCTCTGAAAGAGACAAGTATACACAACTTTGCCCCAAATAAAATTACATTTCTCAAAGTAACACTGCATTTGTCATTAATCCCATCCAAAAAAATCCTTATTCTAATATTTACAAAATCATTATTTCCAAGTATACGAGTATATCTTAGGTAATACCACGAGTGCTTTGAAAATCTTCGATATCTGAGAATTTCCAATACACGAGTGGTATTTAATAGGACTACTCCACGAATGAAATTATGTTCAACAATGTTCCAAAATGCATATTGAAAATAACTCAAAGCATGTTAAAATCAAAGAGGTTATGCTATAGAGTACATATGCGGTTCATTGCACATCAACACAGCTATCAATACATACCGTCTTCTAAGATAGATGAGTCGCTTCTTAGTATTGGCCAATAGTGAGAAGCGGTAAGAAAAATCGGATAGACAAAGCAATCGCCCCAATTGGGGCAATTTATCATATATCATATACAGTATGTCATCTCTCTGGTGATATTCCTTTTTATAACCTGCGCGTCAAAAATGGAGATTTATTTAAGTTATTCCAATTCCGGCAGCACTATTTTACTGCACTGCCGCACTTCTATCTCAGATTCTGGCTGCGTTTATAGCTACTACCATACCTAGAAATGTTATGAGTGTTATTACTACCGAGGGCCAAAAAATTAAAATTCGAGGCGGAGCGTAGCGGAATCCAGATATTTAATTTGGACGAGGCAGTAATAACATTCACATTTCGTGGTATGTTCAGCATTTAATCGATTACTACAAAATCTCAAGAATTATGCGAAAATTTACATTACTGCGATAGTAAACACGTGAATTCTGTTGCTGCGGCACGTTATTACGATATTGTGAGGTGTTACTTCCGAAATATCTATTTAAACAATATTCATATACTGTGGTTCGAGAACGATGGATGCAAATAATTCTCCTGAACATAAAGATACCTAAAGAAACCACGTTCGGTTAGAAAATTGGCGCGATGACTTCCAGTGGCGACATCGTCACATCGTCAGTAAATATAATTACCGGAGTATAGTTTCATTTAGTGGAATGTGAGGAAAATGACGTTAATTTACCTAATATATATTTTTTCCAATTGTACTATTAATAATATTACAATTAAGAATAAAAATCCCCCAAACCAATGTGAATTACTTCTGAATTGTTTGAATCTGATTTGTTTTGTACATCGTAATGTTTTTGTCTTAACAAATACTTGACTTACGATGAATCGATGGTTGGTTTACGTCGCTAAGGATGTTAAAACCCGCTGCTACGGATGTTAAATTTCTTAACATACCGGTAGGTACAAGTACACTTAAAAAAACCCGCAGGGTTGCATGTTAACAGTGGTTAAAGACGCATATGACCGATAAAACAATTAATACGATCAAGACAAGAAAAATCAAGGTACTTAACGTGCTGGCTTCGGGAAGTCTCCCTCGTCCGCTGGCCCTCCCGCCAGCAAGGTCACTCCGCCCGCAGCCACGAGAAGCTGAAGGTCGCTCGACCGACATGATGCCGTCCGCCGCTGCACAAAGCTTCTGGGAATTCGAGCGTAGTTTCTCTTTTCCACACCGCCAAAATCTTCTTTCTTCTAACACCTATAGTCGTTGTAACGCTACGTCAGGCCACCATTTCTCTCGAATACCTTTACGTGTCCATGCGGCTCACTTCACGAATTTGGCTGTCGTGGTATTAATTTCTCTCAGGCAGCAGTTTATGCGCATCGGCTACCATATTGTTTCTATCGGAGTCGCCACTCGTTTCAGAAACGGTTTTTTATAACAGAAAAGTCACCACACAATTACATCGGAGCACAGAATTATAATGTTCTGTCACGTGCTGATTTATGCGATCTCGCCACAGACGTGTACTTGTTGTAAGGAAATTTGGAAACGTTCTGCTAACACCATTTCATCGTCACTTGTACTGGACTTTTAAAAACTGTTCTCATCTTTATGGCTAATCGTAACTGTTAATGTAAACTAATTTAGAAACTCTTCGCACACTGAAACGCACACCTAGCGACTACTGAGCACTGTTCTTGCACGACCTAACGCGGCGGCTACTACTCCAGGAATAAGAAGGAAGCGATCCACCCCGCCTAGTCTGCGTGTTCCTCTGGCGGGGGGAGGGACCTATCCTCGCAGGTGGGCTAGTCGCTTTCGTCACACCCTTCTTGTCGCGACAATTACGAAACTTCTGTATTTCATACTCCTCTACGGGACCCACATATATGTGTTGCGTCTCAATGTATGTATTTTTTTATCTATGGGTTTTATCTAACCGGCAGCCGGTTACCCTTTACGCCCCGATGGGACGCATATTCGACCATACACTAGACACCAACACACATGCGGTCTCTGATCTGGGGCCAGCAGAACGCGAGTCCCTCCGCGACAACACCTACATGAGAGACAAGAAACAAACGACCTTGCCCATGGCGAGACTCAAACCCGCGACCCTTCGGACAGATTCACTGAGTCGGTACACGCTCGTAACCACCTCACCCATCCAGGTCGGCTAAGTAGTTGTTTATCAACTCAAAAAGAAGTACATTGCGCTGCAAGCGGCGGCAAACAGCAGCGTAGACACAAGTTCTTGAGCGTTGGCTCAACCTACGTGTCTACGTCGCTTACAATTAGCTTTTCTTTCAACACAATTGTCTGTATATCAATTATGAGTTTATTTTGCTCTATTAATACAAGGAATTTAAAGAAAAAACTTGGAACCATTTGAAAAAAAAAATAATTAAAATGTCTCTGAGGCTTCAAGTAAAGAACTCCCAAAAATTAATGAATGTGTTTCAAAATCGCAGAGCTTCGACTCCTGACAGAGGGACTGGGGTTTCTTCAATTTGGAAAAAATACTACGCATGGTTTGAGCGCTAGTGTTGTTCATATAGATCGGACAGACGGACGGACGTTTTGAAAAAAAAACATCAGTATCAGAGGAGTCCAAAACGTGTATTTCCTATGAAATCTTGAAGTCGATTTTCCGCAGCATTACATAACTTTCTCTATACCACGTATATTACTCCTATACTTACGTATTCGAGAAAGTAAAAAGAAATTTAGTTACTCGGGCTGCAACGAAATTGAGAGAAATGACGTCAGCAAGCGGCGAGTTGCGAATGAAGCGCAGCGAGCGAGGACGTATTGAAGCAAATGGCGGAGGCCTGAAAACGATTCACAGCGCACTCAAATTCCAATTGGAAGGCTGCACCAGCCGTTGCGTCACTTCGAAAGAAGTCTCTCTGAAGCACGCGGCCTTCGCTCGCCGCTCCCCTCTTAGTGCAACGTGACGTTGAATTAGGGCGTAATGCGTACGCTGCTCCGTTGCACTGAACCCTGTGCACACGCGATGAGGAAAGGTATTTGAGGACACCCGGGGATGCAGCATTTGAACTTTAGCTTGTTTCCTTAATCGACTGTTTCTTGTTTCATTAATCGACTGTTTCTGATTTACCAATCGACTGCTTCTTGTTTCACTAACGAACCGTTTCGTTTCACTGACTACCGACTGCTTGTTTCACCGATTACCGACTGTTTCTTGTTTCACTAATCGGATTGCTTCTGTTTCTTACAAACTACCGACTGTTTCTGTTTCACTAACTGACTGTTGGGTTCTTACGATACTAATACATATTAAACACGTTTACTGGTATGAAATTCATTTAAACTTAAGTAATAATCCCCAAGAACTCTTGGATGCTTCCTTGCGTGACTGACGTGCTCGGACTGTGCTCCAATATTTTACTAATTTTGACTACTTTCTTACATCTTTCAGGTACCTTTTGTTTTTAAATTGTTTTCTTTACTTGTTTACTTGTTACAGGAACGCTGAAAGAGATTTATATTGTCCGAAGCAGGGGAAAAGAAGTAAATAGTTATTTGTTTAAAAGACAGCGTAACGGACAAACGTGCATTTTAACGAGTTCAAAGACTTTTAATACATATTTGGTGTACAAATAAATTTAGTTTTGCGTAAAGGGTTAAACAACTAGTGAAAGTGTTGTGACAATTGTGAAAAACATCAAAATTCAAAGTTTCGCATATATTAGTAACGGAAAATTTTGAACTTTGTGATTTCAAAAGAATATCAAAGTGGTGAATTTTTGTGGCCTTTAAAGAGGTAAAGTATAGTAATCTAATTGTATTTATTAGTTTGCAGCTTAGATCTATTAACGGAAACACACTCAACTCTACTCGCAATTAACCAATAACATTTAAATACTAATTAGAATCCCATTTCTTTTATTTTTAAATAAATACGTAACTTAAATTAAATAATTTAATACACGTAAATTAAAAAGATAATTTAGGAAACATTTTTGACACATAATCTGATTTCTCATCTAATTATTTATTCTCATATTTGCCACGCATTTGATACGCATTCGTGACATGGCTACTATTCGCTATACACTTTCTACTCTGTACACTCTCAAAGCCGACCTTCTGAAAGCCTTCACACACGTAAACAAAAATTTAGATGAACATATCCGAAGGCTCGAAGAGGTCGTTCAAAACTCAGACGGTTGGACAACAATAGGCAACACCGCAGAAACTTTCAACCGTCCATCCGCGAAAGCAAAAACACAATCATCACAACCAATCATGACTCAAAACAGATTTGCTGTGTTAGATTATGACAATGATTTTCCATGCCTTCCCAATCCTCACTACCCCCTTCCATCATCGACACGTCCACCCACAAACCGACGCAAACAGGCTAGCAAGCGCAAAGAAACAAAGACACGTAGAGTTGCGCAACCTGGCCCACAAGTGAACAAGGACATTCCTACTGAGCCCACGAAAAAGGTACTAATTTTAGCAGATAGCCATGGGCGACAAATCTCCTCCCTGCTCAGTGGGAAACTCCCAACCAATTTCTCTGTCATGTGTGTGTTTAAACCTAACGGGAGGTTTGCCGACGTGATCAGTGAATTGGACACCCACACAAAAACTCTCACCAAACGGGATACAGTCATCATCATAGGAGGGCAGAATGACATCAATTTGGGTGGTCACTTTACACCTGAGCAACATGTTGACAAACTACAACGTGCCGCCCAAAACACGAACATTGTAATCTCGACTCTGCCCTTCTGGTACAACAAACCAACACTGTGCAAAAAAATTAGACACGCAAACAACAAATTAAAACTGCATCTGAGAGGCACACATGTTAAATTATTTGAGCTTAACTTTCTCTCAGAAAAACACTTCACCCGGCATGGTCTTCACTTGAACCTTGTCGGAAAACATGCACTCGGTAGCGAACTTGCTAAACACATCCTTACACCTCAGCAGTATCCTATCCAAGTTTCATCCCCACCTACATCTCCTAGTTCTCTTCCATCCTCCGGAACCCCTTTGGACCCAATTACCTTATCCCCTGAACCAAATCCTTGTACTACCTCTCCCATTATTCATTCCCCTACATCTGTAACCCCTCCTTCCTCACCTCCTAACACTGCTGGGACACGATACTTCCTTCGACCACGCACTCGAGGTAAAAATGAGATAAATAAATAGCAACTAGAGTCAGATGCAGCAGAAAAGCATCCGTGTAGGTACATGAAAAATATTCAAATAATGCATCATAATGTGCAATCTCTTTCAAATAAAATTGAATTTATCGAGGCAGCATTAGAGTGTGATCTCAGTCAAATAGATGTTCTTTGCTTTACAGAACATTGGTTATCTCATAATGATCTAAAAACACTCCAAATTCCTAGTTTTTACCTCGCAGGATCTTATTGTAGAGCAAGGGAATCAAATAAAGGCCCTGCTTACGGAGGTTCGTGTATTTATGTAAGAAATAATATTGATTCTACCTTCTTGTCAGAATTCAATTTATATGCAGTTGAAAAAGTTTTTGAAATAACAGTTGTACATCTTACTACGCTCAAAATTATTTTACTTTGCATCTACAGACCTCCAACAAAGCAAGCTTTAGATTATTTCAATTTCGTAGAAAATCTAGAGATAACTCTGAACAAAATTAGTAATCTCTCTTTTAAATCCATTGTTGTATGTGGAGATTTCAATATTGATTTTCTGAGCGAATCCCACGAAAAAGAGCAGTTTCTCAATTTAATTCATTCTTTTAATTTAGATATTACAGTGAACGTACCTACACGGAATACTCTTAAATCACAAACAGCAATAGATCAAATTATAATTAACAAAACCACAACTAGATATGAAATAATAACGAATAATCTAGGTTACAGTGACCACGATGCACAAATTCTTACAATTACTAATAACATGAATACTGACACAATAAATAAAACACGCATGTGCAGAGCATTTACTACAGTTAACATAAAGTTATTTACGGACTACTTGCTGAAAGAATCATGGGAGGCAGTTTATAACGCTATTGACACAAATGAAAAATATAATTTATTTTTCTCAAAGCTTTCATTTCTCTTTAACGCATGCTTTCCTATTAAAAAGAGAAAATTAAACATTTCACGAAAAAGTAATACTTGGATCACAAAGGAATTAGAACATCGTGTAAAAATAAACGTACTCTCTACTTTATTTCTAAACGTCATGACGTATCTCAAGATTTCCTTATCTACTTTAAAAAATACAAAACATTGTTACGAAAAGTCATAAGGCAGGCTAAAATCATGAAAAACGATCAGGATATTTTGAACTCAAATAATAAAACAAAAGCAATGTGGAATATAATAAACAATACTACCAAATCAACTAGAAAACCGTAGAGAATGTTGTTTTAAAATATAACGATATAAATGTGAACGATCCGGCAACAGTGGCTAATCTCTTTAACCAATACTTTTCGAGAATTGCTGCCGATCTCACTAAGGGTCTTCAGCCACAAAATTCAAAAACAGACAGTTCACCCAAAATTTTAGACACAATGTTCGTTTCCGAAACTTCTTCCTATGAAATTCTCAAAATAATCGGTAAACTAAAAAATAAATATTCGTCCGGTTTAGATGAATTCCCGGACTCTTTGTTAAAGACTTGTGCGTATGCCATTATACACCCGTTAACTCACATATTTAATGCATCTTTATGCACTGGAACGTTTTCAGATATTTTCAAAACAGCTAAAATTAAGCCGCTTTTCAAAAAAGGCAACAAAAATGAAATTCAAAATTATCGGCCCATTTCTCTTCTATCAGTTTTTCAAAAATATTAGAGAGACTTTTTTACGTACGAATGGAAACCTTTCTCACTAAACACGACGCGCTTTCAGATTGCCAACATGGATTTAGAAAATCAAAATCAACGGAAACAGCTATATTTTCTTTTCTGAAAGATGTCGCCTCATCATTAGATCAAAACGAGGCACCTATTGGATTATTTTTAGATCTCTCAAAAGCTTTTGACATCATTGATCATGACATTTTACTTTCAAAATTACCTTCATATGGAATCCGTGGTATTGCTCTAGATTGGTTATGTTCGTACTTTAAACAACGATCTCAGAAAGTTGAAATACCTTACTGGAATGATGGAACATTACGTACGCACCATTCCGACTCTTTGCCCGTTGCATGTGGAGTTCCTCAAGGATCGATTTTAGGCCCTATTCTGTTCCTACTTTACGTAAACGATATGCCCTCGACGATTCGAAACGGAAGAACGGTTCTCTTTGCGGATGATACGAACATCCTTTGTAATAAAGAAACCGTAAATAGTACAATATCAGATGTTTCAAATTGGTTCCGAAATAACAAATTAATAGTAAACGAAAAGAAAACGGTTTTAATGAAGTTTTCCATTTCAAATAAACAATTCTGTGCTCCATTGAAAATGAACAGTGTACCATTGACTGATGTTAGTAAATAAAATTTAGGTTCTTCAATTAGCCAAACCTTAAATGGAACGTCCATTTAAATGAATCAGAACACAAAATTAAGTTCATTATGCTACGCGTTCAGAATTCTGCAAATTCAGTCAGCCTCATACTCGCTCGTTGTGTACTCTGCGAATGTTCATTCCCGCCTGAGATATGGGTATAATATTCTGGGGAAATACATCTTATAGCTCCCAGACTTTTAGATTACAAAACGAATTGTACGAATAATAACCAAATCCCACCCACGTGATTCATGTAAGCCTCTCTTCATTAATCTAGGAATTCTACCATTACCGTGTCTTTTTATTTACGAATCAGTGGTTTTTGTAAAAAATGACTTGCTTAAGGGCGGGAATATATTTTCAGAAAATGCCGAAGTCTATTAATATAACACTCGACGTAGAAATCATATTCATCAGGTGACAGTATCAACAGCTCATTACAAAAAATTCACATACAATACATGTACATTATTTTACAACACTTTGCCAGATGACATTAAACGATTAAATTCAACAGAAAAGTTTAAATCCCAAGTGAAATCGTTTCTGCTGCATAACTGTTTCTATACAATTAGAGACTATACTGAGCATCACAAGAAAGTAACATTAATTTTAACAATGATACATAATGCATTATTTACCTTTTGGACTGTATAAATAAGTATAAACAACCTGTAACCACTATTGTACTACAGCTTCCGGGTCAATGACCCCCATCTCGATCAGGTTTTTCGTCCAGTTTCCCTGATCCATTGAGCAAATGCTGAGATGGTCCCTTGTTTTGCTTCTGGACATAAATGTAACTTCATTTTCTGTGCACGTCTTCTAGAATTCAGTGGGAAATACAATTATTCAAATTATCGTTTCCATGTCGCGGCAGGAAGTAATAAGAGCCAAAATGTATTGCTTATTTATCTTTGAAAATAGATTTTATTACATGGGAGTTTTTTTGTTGTTTTTTCTCCCTTGCAAAATTCAAAATTTATTGCTTATTTACCCTTGAAAATAGATTTTTTTACATGGGAGTTTTTTTTCTCCCTTTCAAAATTCAAAATTTATTACTTGTTTATCCTTGAAAATAGATTTTATTACATGGGAGTTTTTTTTCTCCCTTTCAAAAATTCAAAATTTAAGTAGTATATGACTTAGTGTAGGGATCACAGAATTTTGAAAATGTGCACACAATTCACTTTTCCCCATAGCACGTCATACGCAGTTTTTAACTGTTTTTTTGACGTAAAATAAATATAAAATAAACAAATAAATAAAGAAACTTTGTGGAACTACATTTTTATAGGGTTTTATCCAGTCGATAGCCGGTTACCCTTTACGTCCCGATGGGACCTATATTCGATCATACACTACGCACCAACACACTTGCGGGCTCCTTTGATCTGAGGTCAGCGGAACGTGGGGTCCTCTGCGACAACACATACGTGAGATAAGGGACATACAACAATGCCCAAGACAGGACTCGAACCCGCGAGCCTTTTGACTGAAGCGCTGAGTTGGTACACGCTCTTAGCCACCTCGGCCATCCTATTCGACAAACCAGTGCAGTGGTACCTTGCGGTGTGCAACAGAAATTGTGTTGGTAGCACGAGCTGCCGCTTGAGAAGGTAAATTGCGTACTCGCCACAATCAAACAATCGATGCGGAAAGTGTTGTGCCCTTCACTTGTTTCCCAGTGATATGGTTGCTATGAACATCAATGAAATTTGTAATAGGAGGCCCTGATTCAGCTCGATGCATAGAGACTTTCCTGGCGCACTATAATGATTAACAGAAATAAAAAGAAGATATATGTTAGAAAACTGTATTTCTTGTAAATTGTATTACGCGTTCCGTATTGCGGAATCGTGCGCATCACAGGATTTCATTGAGACTCTTCTGGTAAAGACATGGATTCCCTCACTTCAATCAATTTTTCTTTATTTACTGTTCATAGTAAACGTCTGAGTTTAGTAAATCATGTAGTATCCATTTTAGGCGTAATGAAATTAAAATTATCTAAATTAAATGTAAGCCTCTGGAATGGCTCAAGGACAGCGTACTATCTTCCCGTGCTGTGGTCCCGGGCTCGATTCCCGGTCGAGCCAAAAATAGAGTTGTAGCTTTCCTTTAAAATCGTCCCAGTTTCTTTAGCTGTGTGACGAAGAAAAGCTCAAGCAGGCGGATCTTGCCAGTTACGGTGAATAGAAAACGTCATGTTCCCCTCATGCCGCTCTTACCCCCATGTATGGAAATTCAACTCGGCCCAGGGATGGGGGATGCCGGTAGCCGGCCGGCGAAGTCGGACCACCGACCCAATAATGCCAAATACAGACATAAATTAAAAGTAGATTTGTTCGGAACTTTCGAAAGGTCCGCCCGCCCTAGTTGTCGGATGGTTGTCTGATCGAAAGCAGACGCGGGACCAAGGCCTGCAATCCGTTCCGCGCCCGTCGCCTCTCTCCCTCGGCGCCAGAGCCCTCTGCCGTCGTCACTTCGGAGCTCCTCGTCGACAATGAGGCGCGCAAAGTCCTCCCCCTCCCACTGCGCCCCCACCCCACCCCGCGCTGCTCCACAACTCCAGGCGACGGAAGTGCATTTGGCGCCGAGGTAGATGGGGTAGAACGCGCGGAGGAATAAAAGCGCAAGCAACCTGCTCGCCGTTTCACGCAAATGTCTTTTAAAGGCGTCGAAGGGAGCAGACAGGACGACGCAACGCGGCGAGATCGAATTCATTCAGAGCTCTGACCAGGAGAGGTGGCTCAGTGCTGATGTCACTGCAGTGCCTCTGACCGGGAGGTCCTAGATTTCAGCGGCAGGGTTTTCGACACCAGCTTTTCGGCTAGGTTCAATTCAGTCGCTGTCCGGAAGAGAATTCTAGCGGCCGGCTGCTCTGATCGGAAGTTTTCTGTGGTTTCTCCGATCAACACCAGGCGAATGCCGGAGTAGTACCCTAACAAACGGACCACGGACCGCGCGCGCACTTTCCTTCCTCTTCCTTGTACTATCCTCACCCCTTACACACACACTTACACTAGCATGCACTACACTACCACACATGCCTGGAGACCTGTCGGGGACTTAGAACTTGTCCCGGCTGGGGCGGTGCCCCGCTGATGGGAGAGTCCTGGTTAGGGGGAAACCCCGCTAGTCGACGGTAGGTCGGCGCCGCATCTCGCTATCCAGTGAGGAAAGATCTCTGCCACATCCCGATGAAAAACCTGTACTAAACGTACGGGACTAATGATCTCAGTAGTTACTCCGGCCGGAATCTCAATCAATCCAGAGCTCTCATCATAAACACACGGCGCGGCGCCATTCGAACAAGTTACTTTTACACGCAAATACGCGCGACCACCGCGATGAATGGTGAATTGATTAACGAAGTGTTTACCAGTCCAAACATAAACTCTACGTTGAAA